>OZ022227.1:21068258-21495019 GCA_963978835.1 Tenthredo scrophulariae | reverse complement strand
CGAAAAATCAGATCATTTTTCACGTTTCCACGTCGATATCTCGAAAATTACGCGTTTCCAGGACCCGGGACCCGTCGCAATCGATTCTAAATGGCATATTACACTGTGAGACACGATTTTTGAGAGCGAAAAATTAGATCATTTTTTACGTTTCCACGTCGATATCTCGAAAATTATGCGTTTCCAGGACCCGGGACCCGTCGCAATCGATTCTAAATGGCATATTACACTGAAAAACACGAATTTTTGAGAATGAAAAATTGAATCATTTTTTACGTTTCCACGTCGATATCTCGAAAATGATGCGTTTCCAGGACCCGGGGTCCGTCGGAATCGATTCTAAATGGCATATTACACTCAAAAACACGAATTTTCGAAGGTGAAAAATTCGATCATTTTTTACGTTTCCACGTCGATATCTCGAAAATGATGCGTTTCCAGGACCCGGGGTCCGTCGCAATCGATTCTGAATGGCATATGACACTGAAAAACACGAATTTTTGAAGGTGAAAAATTAGATCATTCTTCACGTTTCCACGTCGATATCTCGGAAATTATGCGTTTACAGGACCCGGGACCCGTCGCAATCGATTCTAAATGGCATATTACACTGGAAAACAAAAATTTTCGAAAGCGAAAAATTGGATCATTTCTCACGTTTCCACGTCGATATTTCGAAAATTATGCTTTTCCAGGACCCAGGACCCGTCGCAATCGATTCTAAATGGCATATTATACTAAAAAACACGAATTTTCGAAAGTGAAAAATTGGATCATTTTTTACGTTTCCACGTCGATATCTCGAAAATTATGCGTTTCCAGGACCCAGGACCCGTCGCAATCGATTCTAGATGGCATATTACACTCAAAACACGAATTTTCGAAGGTGAAAAATTAGATCATTTTTCACGTTTCCACGTCGATATCTCGAAAATGATGCGTTTTCAGGACCCGGGACCCGTCGCAATCGATTCTAAATGGCATATTACACTGAAAAACACGAATTTTTGGGAATGAAAAATCTCATAATTTTTCACGTTCCGACGTCAAAATCATGGAAATTATGCATTTCCAGGACCCAGGACCCGTCGCAATCGATTCTAAATGGCATATTACACTGAAAAACACGCATTTTTGGGAATGAAAAATCTCATAATTTTCCACGTTCCGACGTCAAAATCTCGGAAATTATGCGTTTCCAGGACCCGGGACCCGTCGCAATCGATTCTAAATGGCATATTATACTAAAAAACACGAATTTTCGAAAGTGAAAAATTGGATCATTTTTTACGTTTCCACGTCGATATCTCGAAAATCATGCGTTTCCAGGACCCGGGACCCGTCGCACCCGATTCTGAATGGCATATTATACTGTAAAACACGAATTTTTGAGAACGAAAAATTCGATCATTTTTCACGTTTCCACGTCGATATCTCGAAAATTATGCGTTTCCAGGACCCAGGACCCGTCGCAATCGATTCTAGATGGCATATTACACTCAAAAACACGAATTTTCGAAGGTGAAAAATAAGATCATTTTTTACGTTACCACGTCGATATCTCGAAAATGATGCGTTTCCAGGACCCGGGGTCCGTCGCAATCGATTCTGAATGGCATATTACACTCAAAAACACGAATTTTCGAAGGTGAAAAATGAGATCATTTTTCACGTTTCCACGTCGATATCTCGGAAATTATGCGTTTACAGGACCCGGGACCCGTCGCAATCGATTCTAAATGGCATATTACACTGAAAAACAAGAATTTTCGAAAGCGAAAAATTGGATCATTTCTCACGTTTCCACGTCGATATCTCGAAAGTTATGCGTTTGCAGGACCCAGGACACGTCGCAATCGATTCTAAATGGCATATTACACTGAGAAACACGAATTTTTCGAAAGTAAAAAATGAGATCATTTTTTACCTTTCCACGTCGATATCCCGAAAATTATGCGTTTCCAGGACCCGGGACCCGTCGCAATCGATTCTAAATGGCATATTACACTGAAAAACACGAATTTTTGAGAATGAAAAATTGAATCATTTTTTACGTTTCCACGTCGATATCTCGAAAATGATGCGTTTCCAGGACCCGGGGTCCGTCGCAATCGATTCTGAATGGCATATGACACTGAAAAACACGAATTTTTGAAGGTGAAAAATTAGATCATTCTTCACGTTTCCACGTCGATATCTCGGAAATTATGCGTTCACAGGACCCGGGACCCGTCGCAATCGATTCTAAATGGCATATTACACTGGAAAACAAGAATTTTCGAAAGCGAAAAATTGGATCATTTCTCACGTTTCCACGTCGATATTTCGAAAATTATGCTTTTCCAGGACCCAGGACCCGTCGCAATCGATTCTAAATGGCATATTATACTAAAAAACACAATTTTCGAAAGTGAAAAATTGGATCATTTTTTACGTTTCCACGTCGATATCTCGAAAATAATGCGTTTCCAGGACCCAGGACCCGTCGCAATCGATTCTAGATGGCATATTACACTCAAAAACACGAATCTTCGAAGGTGAAAAATTAGATCATTTTTTACGTTTCCACGTCGATATCTCGAAAATGATGCGTTTTCAGGACCCGGGACCCGTCGCAATCGATTCTAAATGGCATATTACACTGAAAAACACGAATTTTTGGGAATGAAAAATCTCATAATTTTTCACGTTCCGACGTCAAAATCATGGAAATTATGCATTTCCAGGACCCAGGACCCGTCGCAATCGATTCTAAATGGCATATTACACTGAAAAACACGCATTTTTGGGAATGAAAAATCTCATAATTTTCCACGTTCCGACGTCAAAATCTCGGAAATTATGCGTTTCCAGGACCCGGGACCCGTCGCAATCGATTTCAAATGGCATATTACACTCAAAAACACGAATTTTCGAAACTAAAAAATTGGATCATTTTTTACGTTTTCACGTCGATATCTCGGAAATTATGCGTTTCCGGGACCCAGGACCCGTCGCAATCGATTCTAAATGGCATTTTACACTAAAAAACACGAATTTCCGAAGGTGAAAAATTAGATCATTTTTCCATTTCCACGTCGATATCTCGAAAATTACGCGTTTCCAGGACCCGGGGTCCGTCGCAATCGATTCCAAAAGGCATATTACACTGTAAAACACGAATTTTTGAGAACGAAAAATCAGATCATTTTTCACGTTTCCACGTCGATATCTCGAAAATTACGCGTTTCCAGGACCCGGGACCCGTCGCAATCGATTCTAAATGGCATATTACACTGTAAGACACGATTTTTGAGAACGAAAAATTAGATTATTTTTTACGTTTTCACGTCGATATCTCGAAAATTATGCGTCTCCAGGACCCAGGACCCGTCGCAATCGATTCTAAATGGCAAAAATACACTGAAAAACACGAATTTTTGAGAATGAAAAATTGAATCATTTTTTACGTTTCCACGTCGATATTTCGAAAATGATGCGTTTCCAGGACCCGGGGTCCGTCGCAATCGATTCTAAATGGCATATTACACTCAAAAACACGAATTTTCGAAGGTGAAAAATTAGATCATTTTTTACGTTTCCACGTCGATATCTCGAAAATGATGCGTTTCCAGGACCCGGGGTCCGTCGCAATCGATTCTGAATGGCATATGACACTGAAAAACACGAATTTTTGAAGGTGAAAAATTAGATCATTCTTCACGTTTCCACGTCGATATCTCGGAAATTATGCGTTCACAGGACCCGGGACCCGTCGCAATCGATTCTAAATGGCATATTACACTGGAAAACAAGAATTTTCGAAAGCGAAAAATTGGATCATTTCTCACGTTTCCACGTCGATATTCCGAGAATTATGCTTTTCCAGGACCCAGGACCCGTCGCAATCGATTCTAAATGGCATATTATACTAAAAAACACGAATTTTCGAAAGTGAAAAATTGGATCATTTTTTACGTTTCCACGTCGATATCTCGAAAATTATGCGTTTCCAGGACCCAGGACCCGTCGCAATCGATTCTAGATGGCATATTACACTCAAAAACACGAATTTTCGAAGGTGAAAAATTAGATCATTTTTTACGTTTCCACGTCGATATCTCGAAAATGATGCGTTTTCAGGACCCGGGACCCGTCGCAATCGATTCTAAATGGCATATTACACTGAAAAACACGAATTTTTGGGAATGAAAAATCTCATAATTTTTCACGTTCCGACGTCAAAATCATGGAAATTATGCATTTCCAGGACCCAGGACCCGTCGCAATCGATTCTAAATGGCATATTACACTGAAAAACACGCATTTTTGGGAATGAAAAATCTCATAATTTTCCACGTTCCGACGTCAAAATCTCGGAAATTATGCGTTTCCAGGACCCGGGACCCGTCGCAATCGATTTCAAATGGCATATTACACTCAAAAACACGAATTTTCGAAACTAAAAAATTGGATCATTTTTTACGTTTTCACGTCGATATCTCGGAAATTATGCGTTTCCAGGACCCAGGACCCGTCGCAATCGATTCTAAATGGCATATTACACTAAAAAACACGAATTTCCGAAGGTGAAAAATTAGATCATTTTTCCATTTCCACGTCGATATCTCGAAAATTACGCGTTTCCAGGACCCGGGGTCCGTCGCAATCGATTCCAAAAGGCATATTACACTGTAAAACCCGAATTTTTGAGAACGAAAAATCAGATCATTTTTCACGTTTCCACGTCGATATCTCGAAAATTACGCGTTTCCAGGACCCGGGACCCGTCGCAATCGATTCTAAATGGCATATTACACTGTGAGACACGATTTTTGAGAGCGAAAAATTAGATCATTTTTTACGTTTCCACGTCGATATCTCGAAAATTATGCGTTTCCAGGACCCGGGACCCGTCGCAATCGATTCTAAATGGCATATTACACTGAAAAACACGAATTTTTGAGAATGAAAAATTGAATCATTTTTTACGTTTCCACGTCGATATCTCGAAAATGATGCGTTTCCAGGACCCGGGGTCCGTCGGAATCGATTCTAAATGGCATATTACACTCAAAAACACGAATTTTCGAAGGTGAAAAATTCGATCATTTTTTACGTTTCCACGTCGATATCTCGAAAATGATGCGTTTCCAGGACCCGGGGTCCGTCGCAATCGATTCTGAATGGCATATGACACTGAAAAACACGAATTTTTGAAGGTGAAAAATTAGATCATTCTTCACGTTTCCACGTCGATATCTCGGAAATTATGCGTTTACAGGACCCGGGACCCGTCGCAATCGATTCTAAATGGCATATTACACTGGAAAACAAAAATTTTCGAAAGCGAAAAATTGGATCATTTCTCACGTTTCCACGTCGATATTTCGAAAATTATGCTTTTCCAGGACCCAGGACCCGTCGCAATCGATTCTAAATGGCATATTATACTAAAAAACACGAATTTTCGAAAGTGAAAAATTGGATCATTTTTTACGTTTCCACGTCGATATCTCGAAAATTATGCGTTTCCAGGACCCAGGACCCGTCGCAATCGATTCTAGATGGCATATTACACTCAAAAACACGAATTTTCGAAGGTGAAAAATTAGATCATTTTTCACGTTTCCACGTCGATATCTCGAAAATGATGCGTTTTCAGGACCCGGGACCCGTCGCAATCGATTCTAAATGGCATATTACACTGAAAAACACGAATTTTTGGGAATGAAAAATCTCATAATTTTTCACGTTCCGACGTCAAAATCATGGAAATTATGCATTTCCAGGACCCAGGACCCGTCGCAATCGATTCTAAATGGCATATTACACTGAAAAACACGCATTTTTGGGAATGAAAAATCTCATAATTTTCCACGTTCCGACGTCAAAATCTCGGAAATTATGCGTTTCCAGGACCCGGGACCCGTCGCAATCGATTCTAAATGGCATATTATACTAAAAAACACGAATTTTCGAAAGTGAAAAATTGGATCATTTTTTACGTTTCCACGTCGATATCTCGAAAATCATGCGTTTCCAGGACCCGGGACCCGTCGCACCCGATTCTGAATGGCATATTATACTGTAAAACACGAATTTTTGAGAACGAAAAATTCGATCATTTTTCACGTTTCCACGTCGATATCTCGAAAATTATGCGTTTCCAGGACCCAGGACCCGTCGCAATCGATTCTAGATGGCATATTACACTCAAAAACACGAATTTTCGAAGGTGAAAAATAAGATCATTTTTTACGTTACCACGTCGATATCTCGAAAATGATGCGTTTCCAGGACCCGGGGTCCGTCGCAATCGATTCTGAATGGCATATTACACTCAAAAACACGAATTTTCGAAGGTGAAAAATGAGATCATTTTTCACGTTTCCACGTCGATATCTCGGAAATTATGCGTTTACAGGACCCGGGACCCGTCGCAATCGATTCTAAATGGCATATTACACTGAAAAACAAGAATTTTCGAAAGCGAAAAATTGGATCATTTCTCACGTTTCCACGTCGATATCTCGAAAGTTATGCGTTTGCAGGACCCAGGACACGTCGCAATCGATTCTAAATGGCATATTACACTGAGAAACACGAATTTTTCGAAAGTAAAAAATGAGATCATTTTTTACCTTTCCACGTCGATATCCCGAAAATTATGCGTTTCCAGGACCCGGGACCCGTCGCAATCGATTCTAAATGGCATATTACACTGAAAAACACGAATTTTTGAGAATGAAAAATTGAATCATTTTTTACGTTTCCACGTCGATATCTCGAAAATGATGCGTTTCCAGGACCCGGGGTCCGTCGCAATCGATTCTGAATGGCATATGACACTGAAAAACACGAATTTTTGAAGGTGAAAAATTAGATCATTCTTCACGTTTCCACGTCGATATCTCGGAAATTATGCGTTCACAGGACCCGGGACCCGTCGCAATCGATTCTAAATGGCATATTACACTGGAAAACAAGAATTTTCGAAAGCGAAAAATTGGATCATTTCTCACGTTTCCACGTCGATATTTCGAAAATTATGCTTTTCCAGGACCCAGGACCCGTCGCAATCGATTCTAAATGGCATATTATACTAAAAAACACAATTTTCGAAAGTGAAAAATTGGATCATTTTTTACGTTTCCACGTCGATATCTCGAAAATAATGCGTTTCCAGGACCCAGGACCCGTCGCAATCGATTCTAGATGGCATATTACACTCAAAAACACGAATCTTCGAAGGTGAAAAATTAGATCATTTTTTACGTTTCCACGTCGATATCTCGAAAATGATGCGTTTTCAGGACCCGGGACCCGTCGCAATCGATTCTAAATGGCATATTACACTGAAAAACACGAATTTTTGGGAATGAAAAATCTCATAATTTTTCACGTTCCGACGTCAAAATCATGGAAATTATGCATTTCCAGGACCCAGGACCCGTCGCAATCGATTCTAAATGGCATATTACACTGAAAAACACGCATTTTTGGGAATGAAAAATCTCATAATTTTCCACGTTCCGACGTCAAAATCTCGGAAATTATGCGTTTCCAGGACCCGGGACCCGTCGCAATCGATTTCAAATGGCATATTACACTCAAAAACACGAATTTTCGAAACTAAAAAATTGGATCATTTTTTACGTTTTCACGTCGATATCTCGGAAATTATGCGTTTCCAGGACCCAGGACCCGTCGCAATCGATTCTAAATGGCATATTACACTAAAAAACACGAATTTCCGAAGGTGAAAAATTAGATCATTTTTCCATTTCCACGTCGATATCTCGAAAATTACGCGTTTCCAGGACCCGGGGTCCGTCGCAATCGATTCCAAAAGGCATATTACACTGTAAAACCCGAATTTTTGAGAACGAAAAATCAGATCATTTTTCACGTTTCCACGTCGATATCTCGAAAATTACGCGTTTCCAGGACCCGGGACCCGTCGCAATCGATTCTAAATGGCATATTACACTGTGAGACACGATTTTTGAGAGCGAAAAATTAGATCATTTTTTACGTTTCCACGTCGATATCTCGAAAATTATGCGTTTCCAGGACCCGGGACCCGTCGCAATCGATTCTAAATGGCATATTACACTGAAAAACACGAATTTTTGAGAATGAAAAATTGAATCATTTTTTACGTTTCCACGTCGATATCTCGAAAATGATGCGTTTCCAGGACCCGGGGTCCGTCGGAATCGATTCTAAATGGCATATTACACTCAAAAACACGAATTTTCGAAGGTGAAAAATTAGATCATTTTTTACGTTTCCACGTCGATATCTCGAAAATGATGCGTTTCCAGGACCCGGGGTCCGTCGCAATCGATTCTGAATGGCATATGACACTGAAAAACACGAATTTTTGAAGGTGAAAAATTAGATCATTCTTCACGTTTCCACGTCGATATCTCGGAAATTATGCGTTTACAGGACCCGGGACCCGTCGCAATCGATTCTAAATGGCATATTACACTGAAAAACACGAATTTTTGGGAATGAAAAATCTCATAATTTTTCACGTTCCGACGTCAAAATCATGGAAATTATGCATTTCCAGGACCCAGGACCCGTCGCAATCGATTCTAAATGGCATATTACACTGAAAAACACGCATTTTTGGGAATGAAAAATCTCATAATTTTCCACGTTCCGACGTCAAAATCTCGGAAATTATGCGTTTCCAGGACCCGGGACCCGTCGCAATCGATTCTAAATGGCATATTATACTAAAAAACACGAATTTTCGAAAGTGAAAAATTGGATCATTTTTTACGTTTCCACGTCGATATCTCGAAAATCATGCGTTTCCAGGACCCGGGACCCGTCGCACCCGATTCTGAATGGCATATTATACTGTAAAACACGAATTTTTGAGAACGAAAAATTCGATCATTTTTCACGTTTCCACGTCGATATCTCGAAAATTATGCGTTTCCAGGACCCAGGACCCGTCGCAATCGATTCTAGATGGCATATTACACTCAAAAACACGAATTTTCGAAGGTGAAAAATAAGATCATTTTTTACGTTACCACGTCGATATCTCGAAAATGATGCGTTTCCAGGACCCGGGGTCCGTCGCAATCGATTCTGAATGGCATATTACACTCAAAAACACGAATTTTCGAAGGTGAAAAATGAGATCATTTTTCACGTTTCCACGTCGATATCTCGGAAATTATGCGTTTACAGGACCCGGGACCCGTCGCAATCGATTCTAAATGGCATATTACACTGAAAAACAAGAATTTTCGAAAGCGAAAAATTGGATCATTTCTCACGTTTCCACGTCGATATCTCGAAAGTTATGCGTTTGCAGGACCCAGGAAACGTCGCAATCGATTCTAAATGGCATATTACACTGAGAAACACGAATTTTTCGAAAGTAAAAAATGAGATCATTTTTTACCTTTCCACGTCGATATCCCGAAAATTATGCGTTTCCAGGACCCGGGACCCGTCGCAATCGATTCTAAATGGCATATTACACTGAAAAACACGAATTTTTGAGAATGAAAAATTGAATCATTTTTTACGTTTCCACGTCGATATCTCGAAAATGATGCGTTTCCAGGACCCGGGGTCCGTCGCAATCGATTCTGAATGGCATATGACACTGAAAAACACGAATTTTTGAAGGTGAAAAATTAGATCATTCTTCACGTTTCCACGTCGATATCTCGGAAATTATGCGTTCACAGGACCCGGGACCCGTCGCAATCGATTCTAAATGGCATATTACACTGGAAAACAAGAATTTTCGAAAGCGAAAAATTGGATCATTTCTCACGTTTCCACGTCGATATTTCGAAAATTATGCTTTTCCAGGACCCAGGACCCGTCGCAATCGATTCTAAATGGCATATTATACTAAAAAACACAATTTTCGAAAGTGAAAAATTGGATCATTTTTTACGTTTCCACGTCGATATCTCGAAAATAATGCGTTTCCAGGACCCAGGACCCGTCGCAATCGATTCTAGATGGCATATTACACTCAAAAACACGAATTTTCGAAGGTGAAAAATTAGATCATTTTTTACGTTTCCACGTCGATATCTCGAAAATGATGCGTTTTCAGGACCCGGGACCCGTCGCAATCGATTCTAAATGGCATATTACACTGAAAAACACGAATTTTTGGGAATGAAAAATCTCATAATTTTTCACGTTCCGACGTCAAAATCATGGAAATTATGCATTTCCAGGACCCAGGACCCGTCGCAATCGATTCTAAATGGCATATTACACTGAAAAACACGCATTTTTGGGAATGAAAAATCTCATAATTTTCCACGTTCCGACGTCAAAATCTCGGAAATTATGCGTTTCCAGGACCCGGGACCCGTCGCAATCGATTTCAAATGGCATATTACACTCAAAAACACGAATTTTCGAAACTAAAAAATTGGATCATTTTTTACGTTTTCACGTCGATATCTCGGAAATTATGCGTTTCCAGGACCCAGGACCCGTCGCAATCGATTCTAAATGGCATATTACACTAAAAAACACGAATTTCCGAAGGTGAAAAATTAGATCATTTTTCCATTTCCACGTCGATATCTCGAAAATTACGCGTTTCCAGGACCCGGGGTCCGTCGCAATCGATTCCAAAAGGCATATTACACTGTAAAACCCGAATTTTTGAGAACGAAAAATCAGATCATTTTTCACGTTTCCACGTCGATATCTCGAAAATTACGCGTTTCCAGGACCCGGGACCCGTCGCAATCGATTCTAAATGGCATATTACACTGTGAGACACGATTTTTGAGAGCGAAAAATTAGATCATTTTTTACGTTTCCACGTCGATATCTCGAAAATTATGCGTTTCCAGGACCCGGGACCCGTCGCAATCGATTCTAAATGGCATATTACACTGAAAAACACGAATTTTTGAGAATGAAAAATTGAATCATTTTTTACGTTTCCACGTCGATATCTCGAAAATGATGCGTTTCCAGGACCCGGGGTCCGTCGTAATCGATTCTAAATGGCATATTACACTCAAAAACACGAATTTTCGAAGGTGAAAAATTAGATCATTTTTTACGTTTCCACGTCGATATCTCGAAAATGATGCGTTTCCAGGACCCGGGGTTCGTCGCAATCGATTCTGAATGGCATATGACACTGAAAAACACGAATTTTTGAAGGTGAAAAATTAGATCATTCTTCACGTTTCCACGTCGATATCTCGGAAATTATGCGTTTACAGGACCCGGGACCCGTCGCAATCGATTCTAAATGGCATATTACACTGAAAAACACGAATTTTTGGGAATGAAAAATCTCATAATTTTTCACGTTCCGACGTCAAAATCATGGAAATTATGCATTTCCAGGACCCAGGACCCGTCGCAATCGATTCTAAATGGCATATTACACTGAAAAACACGCATTTTTGGGAATGAAAAATCTCATAATTTTCCACGTTCCGACGTCAAAATCTCGGAAATTATGCGTTTCCAGGACCCGGGACCCGTCGCAATCGATTCTAAATGGCATATTATACTAAAAAACACGAATTTTCGAAAGTGAAAAATTGGATCATTTTTTACGTTTCCACGTCGATATCTCGAAAATCATGCGTTTCCAGGACCCGGGACCCGTCGCACCCGATTCTGAATGGCATATTATACTGTAAAACACGAATTTTTGAGAACGAAAAATTCGATCATTTTTCACGTTTCCACGTCGATATCTCGAAAATTATGCGTTTCCAGGACCCAGGACCCGTCGCAATCGATTCTAGATGGCATATTACACTCAAAAACACGAATTTTCGAAGGTGAAAAATAAGATCATTTTTTACGTTACCACGTCGATATCTCGAAAATGATGCGTTTCCAGGACCCGGGGTCCGTCGCAATCGATTCTGAATGGCATATTACACTCAAAAACACGAATTTTCGAAGGTGAAAAATGAGATCATTTTTCACGTTTCCACGTCGATATCTCGGAAATTATGCGTTTACAGGACCCGGGACCCGTCGCAATCGATTCTAAATGGCATATTACACTGAAAAACAAGAATTTTCGAAAGCGAAAAATTGGATCATTTCTCACGTTTCCACGTCGATATCTCGAAAGTTATGCGTTTGCAGGACCCAGGACACGTCGCAATCGATTCTAAATGGCATATTACACTGAGAAACACGAATTTTTCGAAAGTAAAAAATGAGATCATTTTTTACCTTTCCACGTCGATATCCCGAAAATTATGCGTTTCCAGGACCCGGGACCCGTCGCAATCGATTCTAAATGGCATATTACACTGAAAAACACGAATTTTTGAGAATGAAAAATTGAATCATTTTTTACGTTTCCACGTCGATATCTCGAAAATGATGCGTTTCCAGGACCCGGGGTCCGTCGCAATCGATTCTGAATGGCATATGACACTGAAAAACACGAATTTTTGAAGGTGAAAAATTAGATCATTCTTCACGTTTCCACGTCGATATCTCGGAAATTATGCGTTCACAGGACCCGGGACCCGTCGCAATCGATTCTAAATGGCATATTACACTGGAAAACAAGAATTTTCGAAAGCGAAAAATTGGATCATTTCTCACGTTTCCACGTCGATATTTCGAAAATTATGCTTTTCCAGGACCCAGGACCCGTCGCAATCGATTCTAAATGGCATATTATACTAAAAAACACAATTTTCGAAAGTGAAAAATTGGATCATTTTTTACGTTTCCACGTCGATATCTCGAAAATAATGCGTTTCCAGGACCCAGGACCCGTCGCAATCGATTCTAGATGGCATATTACACTCAAAAACACGAATTTTCGAAGGTGAAAAATTAGATCATTTTTTACGTTTCCACGTCGATATCTCGAAAATGATGCGTTTCCAGGACCCGGGGTCCGTCGCAATCGATTCTGAATGGCATATGACACTGAAAAACACGAATTTTTGAAGGTGAAAAATTAGATCATTCTTCACGTTTCCACGTCGATATCTCGGAAATTATGCGTTTACAGGACCCGGGACCCGTCGCAATCGATTCTAAATGGCATATTACACTGAAAAACACGCATTTTTGGGAATGAAAAATCTCATAATTTTCCACGTTCCGACGTCAAAATCTCGGAAATTATGCGTTTCCAGGACCCGGGACCCGTCGCAATCGATTCTAAATGGCATATTATACTAAAAAACATGAATTTTCGAAAGTGAAAAATTGGATCATTTTTTACGTTTCCACGTCGATATCTCGAAAATCATGCGTTTCCAGGACCCGGGACCCGTCGCACCCGATTCTGAATGGCATATTATACTGTAAAACACGAATTTTTGAGAACGAAAAATTCGATCATTTTTCACGTTTCCACGTCGATATCTCGAAAATTATGCGTTTCCAGGACCCAGGACCCGTCGCAATCGATTCTAGATGGCATATTACACTCAAAAACACGAATTTTCGAAGGTGAAAAATAAGATCATTTTTTACGTTACCACGTCGATATCTCGAAAATGATGCGTTTCCAGGACCCGGGGTCCGTCGCAATCGATTCTGAATGGCATATTACACTCAAAAACACGAATTTTCGAAGGTGAAAAATGAGATCATTTTTCACGTTTCCACGTCGATATCTCGGAAATTATGCGTTTACAGGACCCGGGACCCGTCGCAATCGATTCTAAATGGCATATTACACTGAAAAACAAGAATTTTCGAAAGCGAAAAATTGGATCATTTCTCACGTTTCCACGTCGATATCTCGAAAGTTATGCGTTTGCAGGACCCAGGACACGTCGCAATCGATTCTAAATGGCATATTACACTGAGAAACACGAATTTTTCGAAAGTAAAAAATGAGATCATTTTTTACCTTTCCACGTCGATATCCCGAAAATTATGCGTTTCCAGGACCCGGGACCCGTCGCAATCGATTCTAAATGGCATATTACACTGAAAAACACGAATTTTTGAGAATGAAAAATTGAATCATTTTTTACGTTTCCACGTCGATATCTCGAAAATGATGCGTTTCCAGGACCCGGGGTCCGTCGCAATCGATTCTGAATGGCATATGACACTGAAAAACACGAATTTTTGAAGGTGAAAAATTAGATCATTCTTCACGTTTCCACGTCGATATCTCGGAAATTATGCGTTCACAGGACCCGGGACCCGTCGCAATCGATTCTAAATGGCATATTACACTGGAAAACAAGAATTTTCGAAAGCGAAAAATTGGATCATTTCTCACGTTTCCACGTCGATATTTCGAAAATTATGCTTTTCCAGGACCCAGGACCCGTCGCAATCGATTCTAAATGGCATATTATACTAAAAAACACAATTTTCGAAAGTGAAAAATTGGATCATTTTTTACGTTTCCACGTCGATATCTCGAAAATAATGCGTTTCCAGGACCCAGGACCCGTCGCAATCGATTCTAGATGGCATATTACACTCAAAAACACGAATTTTCGAAGGTGAAAAATTAGATCATTTTTTACGTTTCCACGTCGATATCTCGAAAATGATGCGTTTCCAGGACCCGGGGTCCGTCGCAATCGATTCTGAATGGCATATGACACTGAAAAACACGAATTTTTGAAGGTGAAAAATTAGATCATTCTTCACGTTTCCACGTCGATATCTCGGAAATTATGCGTTTACAGGACCCGGGACCCGTCGCAATCGATTCTAAATGGCATATTACACTGGAAAACAAGAATTTTCGAAAGCGAAAAATTGGATCATTTCTCACGTTTCCACGTCGATATTTCGAAAATTATGCGTTTCCAGGACCCAGGACCCGTCGCAATCGATTCTAAATGGCATATTACACTAAAAAACACGAATTTCCGAAGGTGAAAAATTAGATCATTTTTCCACGTTCCGACGTCAAAATCTCGGAAATTATGCGTTTCCAGGACCCGGGACCCGTCGCAATCGATTTCAAATGGCATATTACACTCAAAAACACGAATTTTCGAAACTAAAAAATTGGATCATTTTTTACGTTTTCACGTCGATATCTCGGAAATTATGCGTTTCCAGGACCCAGGACCCGTCGCAATCGATTCTAAATGGCATATTACACTAAAAAACACGAATTTCCGAAGGTGAAAAATTAGATCATTTTTCCATTTCCACGTCGATATCTCGAAAATTACGCGTTTCCAGGACCCGGGGTCCGTCGCAATCGATTCCAAAAGGCATATTACACTGTAAAACCCGAATTTTTGAGAACGAAAAATCAGATCATTTTTCACGTTTCCACGTCGATATCTCGAAAATTACGCGTTTCCAGGACCCAGGACCCGTCGCAATCGATTCTAGATGGCATATTACACTCAAAAACACGAATTTTCGAAGGTGAAAAATTAGATCATTTTTTACGTTTCCACGTCGATATCTCGAAAATGATGCGTTTTCAGGACCCGGGACCCGTCGCAATCGATTCTAAATGGCATATTACACTGAAAAACACGAATTTTTGGGAATGAAAAATCTCATAATTTTTCACGTTCCGACGTCAAAATCATGGAAATTATGCATTTCCAGGACCCAGGACCCGTCGCAATCGATTCTAAATGGCATATTACACTGTAAGACACGATTTTTGAGAACGAAAAATTAGATCATTTTTTACGTTTTCACGTCGATATCTCGAAAATTATGCGTTTCCAGGACCCAGGACCCGTCGCAATCGATTCTAAATGGCATATTACACTGAAAAACACGAATTTTTGAGAATGAAAAATTGAATCATTTTTTACGTTTCCACGTCGATATCTCGAAAATGATGCGTTTCCAGGACCCGGGGTCCGTCGCAATCGATTCTGAATGGCATATGACACTGAAAAACACGAATTTTTGAAGGTGAAAAATTAGATCATTCTTCACGTTTCCACGTCGATATCTCGGAAATTATGCGTTCACAGGACCCGGGACCCGTCGCAATCGATTCTAAATGGCATATTACACTGGAAAACAAGAATTTTCGAAAGCGAAAAATTGGATCATTTCTCACGTTTCCACGTCGATATTTCGAAAATTATGCTTTTCCAGGACCCAGGACCCGTCGCAATCGATTCTAAATGGCATATTATACTAAAAAACACAATTTTCGAAAGTGAAAAATTGGATCATTTTTTACGTTTCCACGTCGATATCTCGAAAATAATGCGTTTCCAGGACCCAGGACCCGTCGCAATCGATTCTAGATGGCATATTACACTCAAAAACACGAATTTTCGAAGGTGAAAAATTAGATCATTTTTTACGTTTCCACGTCGATATCTCGAAAATGATGCGTTTTCAGGACCCGGGACCCGTCGCAATCGATTCTAAATGGCATATTACACTGAAAAACACGAATTTTTGGGAATGAAAAATCTCATAATTTTTCACGTTCCGACGTCAAAATCATGGAAATTATGCATTTCCAGGACCCAGGACCCGTCGCAATCGATTCTAAATGGCATATTACACTGAAAAACACGCATTTTTGGGAATGAAAAATCTCATAATTTTCCACGTTCCGACGTCAAAATCTCGGAAATTATGCGTTTCCAGGACCCGGGACCCGTCGCAATCGATTTCAAATGGCATATTACACTCAAAAACACGAATTTTCGAAACTAAAAAATTGGATCATTTTTTACGTTTCCACGTCGATATCTCGGAAATTATGCGTTTCCAGGACCCAGGACCCGTCGCAATCGATTCTAAATGGCATATTACACTAAAAAACACGAATTTCCGAAGGTGAAAAATTAGATCATTTTTCCATTTCCACGTCGATATCTCGAAAATTACGCGTTTCCAGGACCCGGGGTCCGTCGCAATCGATTCCAAAAGGCATATTACACTGTAAAACCCGAATTTTTGAGAACGAAAAATCAGATCATTTTTCACGTTTCCACGTCGATATCTCGAAAATTACGCGTTTCCAGGACCCAGGACCCGTCGCAATCGATTCTAAATGGCATATTACACTGTGAGACACGATTTTTGAGAGCGAAAAATTAGATCATTTTTTACGTTTCCACGTCGATATCTCGAAAATTATGCGTTTCCAGGACCCGGGACCCGTCGCAATCGATTCTAAATGGCATATTACACTGAAAAACACGAATTTTTGAGAATGAAAAATCGAATCATTTTTTACGTTTCCACGTCGATATCTCGAAAATGATGCGTTTCCAGGACCCGGGGTCCGTCGGAATCGATTCTAAATGGCATATTACACTCAAAAACACGAATTTTCGAAGGTGAAAAATTAGATCATTTTTTACGTTTCCACGTCGATATCTCGAAAATGATGCGTTTCCAGGACCCGGGGTCCGTCGCAATCGATTCTGAATGGCATATGACACTGAAAAACACGAATTTTTGAAGGTGAAAAATTAGATCATTCTTCACGTTTCCACGTCGATATCTCGGAAATTATGCGTTTACAGGACCCGGGACCCGTCGCAATCGATTCTAAATGGCATATTACACTGGAAAACAAGAATTTTCGAAAGCGAAAAATTGGATCATTTCTCACGTTTCCACGTCGATATTTCGAAAATTATGCTTTTCCAGGACCCAGGACCCGTCGCAATCGATTCTAAATGGCATATTATACTAAAAAACACGAATTTTCGAAAGTGAAAAATTGGATCATTTTTTACGTTTCCACGTCGATATCTCGAAAATTATGCGTTTCCAGGACCCAGGACCCGTCGCAATCGATTCTAGATGGCATATTACACTCAAAAACACGAATTTTCGAAGGTGAAAAATTAGATCATTTTTCACGTTTCCACGTCGATATCTCGAAAATGATGCGTTTTCAGGACCCGGGACCCGTCGCAATCGATTCTAAATGGCATATTACACTGAAAAACACGAATTTTTGGGAATGAAAAATCTCATAATTTTTCACGTTCCGACGTCAAAATCATGGAAATTATGCATTTCCAGGACCCAGGACCCGTCGCAATCGATTCTAAATGGCATATTACACTAAAAAACACGAATTTCCGAAGGTGAAAAATTAGATCATTTTTCCATTTCCACGTCGATATCTCGAAAATTACGCGTTTCCAGGACCCGGGGTCCGTCGCAATCGATTCCAAAAGGCATATTACACTGTAAAACCCGAATTTTTGAGAACGAAAAATCAGATCATTTTTCACGTTTCCACGTCGATATCTCGAAAATTACGCGTTTCCAGGACCCGGGACCCGTCGCAATCGATTCTAAATGGCATATTACACTGTGAGACACGATTTTTGAGAGCGAAAAATTAGATCATTTTTTACGTTTCCACGTCGATATCTCGGAAATTATGCGTTTCCAGGACCCGGGACCCGTCGCAATCGATTCTAAATGGCATATTACACTGAAAAACACGAATTTTTGAGAATGAAAAATTGAATCATTTTTTACGTTTCCACGTCGATATCTCGAAAATGATGCGTTTCCAGGACCCGGGGTCCGTCGGAATCGATTCTAAATGGCATATTACACTCAAAAACACGAATTTTCGAAGGTGAAAAATTAGATCATTTTTTACGTTTCCACGTCGATATCTCGAAAATGATGCGTTTCCAGGACCCGGGGTCCGTCGCAATCGATTCTGAATGGCATATGACACTGAAAAACACGAATTTTTGAAGGTGAAAAATTAGATCATTCTTCACGTTTCCACGTCGATATTTCGGAAATTATGCGTTTACAGGACCCGGGACCCGTCGCAATCGATTCTAAATGGCATATTACACTGGAAAACAAGAATTTTCGAAAGCGAAAAATTGGATCATTTCTCACGTTTCCACGTCGATATTTCGAAAATTATGCTTTTCCAGGACCCAGGACCCGTCGCAATCGATTCTAAATGGCATATTATACTAAAAAACACGAATTTTCGAAAGTGAAAAATTGGATCATTTTTTACGTTTCCACGTCGATATCTCGAAAATTATGCGTTTCCAGGACCCAGGACCCGTCGCAATCGATTCTAGATGGCATATTACACTCAAAAACACGAATTTTCGAAGGTGAAAAATTAGATCATTTTTCACGTTTCCACGTCGATATCTCGAAAATGATGCGTTTTCAGGACCCGGGACCCGTCGCAATCGATTCTAAATGGCATATTACACTGAAAAACACGAATTTTTGGGAATGAAAAATCTCATAATTTTTCACGTTCCGACGTCAAAATCATGGAAATTATGCATTTCCAGGACCCAGGACCCGTCGCAATCGATTCTAAATGGCATATTACACTGAAAAACACGCATTTTTGGGAATGAAAAATCTCATAATTTTCCACGTTCCGACGTCAAAATCTCGGAAATTATGCGTTTCCAGGACCCGGGACCCGTCGCAATCGATTCTAAATGGCATATTATACTAAAAAACACGAATTTTCGAAAGTGAAAAATTGGATCATTTTTTACGTTTCCACGTTGATATCTCGAAAATCATGCGTTTCCAGGACCCGGGACCCGTCGCACCCGATTCTGAATGGCATATTACACTGAAAAACAAGAATTTTCGAAAGCGAAAAATTGGATCATTTCTCACGTTTCCACGTCGATATCTCGAAAGTTATGCGTTTGCAGGACCCAGGACACGTCGCAATCGATTCTAAATGGCATATTACACTGAGAAACACGAATTTTTCGAAAGTAAAAAATGAGATCATTTTTTACCTTTCCACGTCGATATCCCGAAAATTATGCGTTTCCAGGACCCGGGACCCGTCGCAATCGATTCTAAATGGCATATTACACTGAAAAACACGTATTCTCGAAAGTGAAAAATTAGATTATTTTTCACGTTTCCACGTCGATATCTCGAAAATTATGCGTTTCCAGGACCTAGGATCCGTCGCAATCGATTTTAAATGGCATATTACACTCAAAAACACGAATTTTCGAAGGTAAAAAATGAGATCATTTTTTACGTTTCCACGTCGATATCTCGAAAATTATGCGTTTTCAGGACCCGGGACCCGTCGCAATCGATTCTAAATGGCATATTACACTGAAAAACACGAATTTTTGGGATTGAAAAATCTCATAATTTTTCACGTTCCGACGTCAAAATCATGGAAATTATGCGTTTCCAGGACCCGGGACCCGTCGCAATCGATTTCAAATGGCATATTACACTCAAAAACACGAATTTTCGAAACTAAAAAATTGGATCTTTTTTTACGTTTTCACGTCGATATCTCGAAAATCATGCGTTTCCAGGACCCGGGACCCGTCGCACCCGATTCTGAATGGCATATTATACTGTAAAACACGAATTTTTGAGAACGAAAAATTCGATCATTTTTCACGTTTCCACGTCGATATCTCGAAAATTATGCGTTTCCAGGACCCAGGACCCGTCGCAATCGATTCTAGATGGCATATTACACTCAAAAACACGAATTTTCGAAGGTGAAAAATAGGATCATTTTTTACGTTACCACGTCGATATCTCGAAAATGATGCGTTTCCAGGACCCGGGGTCCGTCGCAATCGATTCTGAATGGCATATTACACTGTAAAACCCGAATTTTTGAGAACGAAAAATCAGATCATTTTTCACGTTTCCACGTCGATATCTCGAAAATTACGCGTTTCCAGGACCCGGGACCCGTCGCAATCGATTCTAAATGGCATATTACACTGTGAGACACGATTTTTGAGAGCGAAAAATTAGATCATTTTTTACGTTTCCACGTCGATATCTCGATAATTATGCGTTTCCAGGACCCGGGACCCGTCGCAATCGATTCTAAATGGCATATTACACTGAAAAACACGCATTTTTGGGAATGAAAAATCTCATAATTTTCCACGTTCCGACGTCAAAATCTCGGAAATTATGCGTTTCCAGGACCCGGGACCCGTCGCAATCGATTTCAAATGGCATATTACACTCAAAAACACGAATTTTCGAAACTAAAAAATTGGATCATTTTTTACGTTTTCACGTCGATATCTCGGAAATTATGCGTTTCCAGGACCCAGGACCCGTCGCAATCGATTCTAAATGGCATATTACACTAAAAAACACGAATTTCCGAAGGTGAAAAATTAGATCATTTTTCCATTTCCACGTCGATATCTCGAAAATTACGCGTTTCCAGGACCCGGGGTCCGTCGCAATCGATTCCAAAAGGCATATTACACTGTAAAACCCGAATTTTTGAGAACGAAAAATCAGATCATTTTTCACGTTTCCACGTCGATATCTCGAAAATTACGCGTTTCCAGGACCCGGGACCCGTCGCAATCGATTCTAAATGGCATATTACACTGTGAGACACGATTTTTGAGAGCGAAAAATTAGATCATTTTTTACGTTTCCACGTCGATATCTCGAAAATTATGCGTTTCCAGGACCCGGGACCCGTCGCAATCGATTCTAAATGGCATATTACACTGAAAAACACGAATTTTTGAGAATGAAAAATCGAATCATTTTTTACGTTTCCACGTCGATATCTCGAAAATGATGCGTTTCCAGGACCCGGGGTCCGTCGGAATCGATTCTAAATGGCATATTACACTCAAAAACACGAATTTTCGAAGGTGAAAAATTAGATCATTTTTTACGTTTCCACGTCGATATCTCGAAAATGATGCGTTTCCAGGACCCGGGGTCCGTCGCAATCGATTCTGAATGGCATATGACACTGAAAAACACGAATTTTTGAAGGTGAAAAATTAGATCATTCTTCACGTTTCCACGTCGATATCTCGGAAATTATGCGTTTACAGGACCCGGGACCCGTCGCAATCGATTCTAAATGGCATATTACACTGGAAAACAAGAATTTTCGAAAGCGAAAAATTGGATCATTTCTCACGTTTCCACGTCGATATTTCGAAAATTATGCTTTTCCAGGACCCAGGACCCGTCGCAATCGATTCTAAATGGCATATTATACTAAAAAACACGAATTTTCGAAAGTGAAAAATTGGATCATTTTTTACGTTTCCACGTCGATATCTCGAAAATTATGCGTTTCCAGGACCCAGGACCCGTCGCAATCGATTCTAGATGGCATATTACACTCAAAAACACGAATTTTCGAAGGTGAAAAATTAGATCATTTTTCACGTTTCCACGTCGATATCTCGAAAATGATGCGTTTTCAGGACCCGGGACCCGTCGCAATCGATTCTAAATGGCATATTACACTGAAAAACACGAATTTTTGGGAATGAAAAA
This sequence comes from Tenthredo scrophulariae, assembly GCA_963978835.1. Classification (NCBI taxonomy): domain Eukaryota; kingdom Metazoa; phylum Arthropoda; class Insecta; order Hymenoptera; family Tenthredinidae; genus Tenthredo; species Tenthredo scrophulariae. The sequence goes on along the minus strand of OZ022227.1, from coordinate 21,472,804 downwards.
TCTCATAATTTTTCACGTTCCGACGTCAAAATCATGGAAATTATGCATTTCCAGGACCCAGGACCCGTCGCAATCGATTCTAAATGGCATATTACACTGAAAAACACGCATTTTTGGGAATGAAAAATCTCATAATTTTCCACGTTCCGACGTCAAAATCTCGGAAATTATGCGTTTCCAGGACCCGGGACCCGTCGCAATCGATTCTAAATGGCATATTATACTAAAAAACACGAATTTTCGAAAGTGAAAAATTGGATCATTTTTTACGTTTCCACGTTGATATCTCGAAAATCATGCGTTTCCAGGACCCGGGACCCGTCGCACCCGATTCTGAATGGCATATTATACTGTAAAACACGAATTTTTGAGAACGAAAAATTCGATCATTTTTCACGTTTCCACGTCGATATCTCGAAAATTATGCGTTTCCAGGACCCAGGACCCGTCGCAATCGATTCTAGATGGCATATTACACTCAAAAACACGAATTTTCGAAGGTGAAAAATAAGATCATTTTTTACGTTACCACGTCGATATCTCGAAAATGATGCGTTTCCAGGACCCGGGGTCCGTCGCAATCGATTCTGAATGGCATATTACACTCAAAAACACGAATTTTCGAAGGTGAAAAATGAGATCATTTTTCACGTTTCCACGTCGATATCTCGGAAATTATGCGTTTACAGGACCCGGGACCCGTCGCAATCGATTCTAAATGGCATATTACACTGAAAAACAAGAATTTTCGAAAGCGAAAAATTGGATCATTTCTCACGTTTCCACGTCGATATCTCGAAAGTTATGCGTTTGCAGGACCCAGGACACGTCGCAATCGATTCTAAATGGCATATTACACTGAGAAACACGAATTTTTCGAAAGTAAAAAATGAGATCATTTTTTACCTTTCCACGTCGATATCCCGAAAATTATGCGTTTCCAGGACCCGGGACCCGTCGCAATCGATTCTAAATGGCATATTACACTGAAAAACACGTATTCTCGAAAGTGAAAAATTAGATTATTTTTCACGTTTCCACGTCGATATCTCGAAAATTATGCGTTTCCAGGACCTAGGATCCGTCGCAATCGATTTTAAATGGCATATTACACTCAAAAACACGAATTTTCGAAGGTAAAAAATGAGATCATTTTTTACGTTTCCACGTCGATATCTCGAAAATTATGCGTTTTCAGGACCCGGGACCCGTCGCAATCGATTCTAAATGGCATATTACACTGAAAAACACGAATTTTTGGGAATGAAAAATCTCATAATTTTTCACGTTCCGACGTCAAAATCATGGAAATTATGCGTTTCCAGGACCCAGGACCCGTCGCAATCGATTCTAAATGGCATATTACACTGAAAAACACGCATTTTTGGGAATGAAAAATCTCATAATTTTCCACGTTCCGACGTCAAAATCTCGGAAATTATGCGTTTCCAGGACCCGGGACCCGTCGCAATCGATTTCAAATGGCATATTACACTCAAAAACACGAATTTTCGAAACTAAAAAATTGGATCTTTTTTTACGTTTTCACGTCGATATCTCGGAAATTATGCGTTTCCAGGACCCAGGACCCGTCGCAATCGATTCTAAATGGCATTTTACACTAAAAAACACGAATTTCCGAAGGTGAAAAATTAGATCATTTTTCCATTTCCACGTCGATATCTCGAAAATTACGCGTTTCCAGGACCCAGGGTCCGTCGCAATCGATTCCAAAAGGCATATTACACTGTAAAACACGAATTTTTGAGAACGAAAAATCAGATCATTTTTCACGTTTCCACGTCGATATCTCGAAAATTACGCGTTTACAGGACCCGGGACCCGTCGCAATCGATTCTAAATGGCATATTACACTGTAAGACACGATTTTTGAGAACGAAAAATTAGATCATTTTTTACGTTTTCACGTCGATATCTCGAAAATTATGCGTTTCCAGGACCCAGGACCCGTCGCAATCGATTCTAAATGGCATATTACACTGAAAAACACGAATTTTTGAGAATGAAAAATTGAATCATTTTTTACGTTTCCACGTCGATATCTCGAAAATGATGCGTTTCCAGGACCCGGGGTCCGTCGCAATCGATTCTGAATGGCATATGACACTGAAAAACACGAATTTTTGAAGGTGAAAAATTAGATCATTCTTCACGTTTCCACGTCGATATCTCGGAAATTATGCGTTCACAGGACCCGGGACCCGTCGCAATCGATTCTAAATGGCATATTACACTGGAAAACAAGAATTTTCGAAAGCGAAAAATTGGATCATTTCTCACGTTTCCACGTCGATATTTCGAAAATTATGCTTTTCCAGGACCCAGGACCCGTCGCAATCGATTCTAAATGGCATATTATACTAAAAAACACAATTTTCGAAAGTGAAAAATTGGATCATTTTTTACGTTTCCACGTCGATATCTCGAAAATTATGCGTTTCCAGGACCCAGAACCCGTCGCAATCGATTCTAGATGGCATATTACACTCAAAAACACGAATTTTCGAAGGTGAAAAATTAGATCATTTTTTACGTTTCCACGTCGATATCTCGAAAATGATGCGTTTTCAGGACCCGGGACCCGTCGCAATCGATTCTAAATGGCATATTACACTGAAAAACACGAATTTTTGGGAATGAAAAATCTCATAATTTTTCACGTTCCGACGTCAAAATCATGGAAATTATGCATTTCCAGGACCCAGGACCCGTCGCAATCGATTCTAAATGGCATATTACACTGAAAAACACGCATTTTTGGGAATGAAAAATCTCATAATTTTCCACGTTCCGACGTCAAAATCTCGGAAATTATGCGTTTCCAGGACCCGGGACCCGTCGCAATCGATTTCAAATGGCATATTACACTCAAAAACACGAATTTTCGAAACTAAAAAATTGGATCATTTTTTACGTTTTCACGTCGATATCTCGGAAATTATGCGTTTCCAGGACCCAGGACCCGTCGCAATCGATTCTAAATGGCATATTACACTAAAAACCACGAATTTCCGAAGGTGAAAAATTAGATCATTTTTCCATTTCCACGTCGATATCTCGAAAATTACGCGTTTCCAGGACCCGGGGTCCGTCGCAATCGATTCCAAAAGGCATATTACACTGTAAAACCCGAATTTTTGAGAACGAAAAATCAGATCATTTTTCACGTTTCCACGTCGATATCTCGAAAATTACGCGTTTCCAGGACCCGGGACCCGTCGCAATCGATTCTAAATGGCATATTACACTGTGAGACACGATTTTTGAGAGCGAAAAATTAGATCATTTTTTACGTTTCCACGTCGATATCTCGAAAATTATGCGTTTCCAGGACCCGGGACCCGTCGCAATCGATTCTAAATGGCATATTACACTGAAAAACACGAATTTTTGAGAATGAAAAATTGAATCATTTTTTACGTTTCCACGTCGATATCTCGAAAATGATGCGTTTCCAGGACCCGGGGTCCGTCGGAATCGATTCTAAATGGCATATTACACTCAAAAACACGAATTTTCGAAGGTGAAAAATTAGATCATTTTTTACGTTTCCACGTCGATATCTCGAAAATGATGCGTTTCCAGGACCCGGGGTCCGTCGCAATCGATTCTGAATGGCATATGACACTGAAAAACACGAATTTTTGAAGGTGAAAAATTAGATCATTCTTCACGTTTCCACGTCGATATCTCGGAAATTATGCGTTTACAGGACCCGGGACCCGTCGCAATCGATTCTAAATGGCATATTACACTGAAAAACAAGAATTTTCGAAAGCGAAAAATTGGATCATTTCTCACGTTTCCACGTCGATATCTCGAAAGTTATGCGTTTGCAGGACCCAGGACACGTCGCAATCGATTCTAAATGGCATATTACACTGAGAAACACGAATTTTTCGAAAGTAAAAAATGAGATCATTTTTTACCTTTCCACGTCGATATCCCGAAAATTATGCGTTTCCAGGACCCGGGACCCGTCGCAATCGATTCTAAATGGCATATTACACTGAAAAACACGAATTTTTGAGAATGAAAAATTGAATCATTTTTTACGTTTCCACGTCGATATCTCGAAAATGATGCGTTTCCAGGACCCGGGGTCCGTCGCAATCGATTCTGAATGGCATATGACACTGAAAAACACGAATTTTTGAAGGTGAAAAATTAGATCATTCTTCACGTTTCCACGTCGATATCTCGGAAATTATGCGTTCACAGGACCCGGGACCCGTCGCAATCGATTCTAAATGGCATATTACACTGGAAAACAAGAATTTTCGAAAGCGAAAAATTGGATCATTTCTCACGTTTCCACGTCGATATTTCGAAAATTATGCTTTTCCAGGACCCAGGACCCGTCGCAATCGATTCTAAATGGCATATTATACTAAAAAACACAATTTTCGAAAGTGAAAAATTGGATCATTTTTTACGTTTCCACGTCGATATCTCGAAAATAATGCGTTTCCAGGACCCAGGACCCGTCGCAATCGATTCTAGATGGCATATTACACTCAAAAACACGAATTTTCGAAGGTGAAAAATTAGATCATTTTTTACGTTTCCACGTCGATATCTCGAAAATGATGCGTTTCCAGGACCCGGGGTCCGTCGCAATCGATTCTGAATGGCATATGACACTGAAAAACACGAATTTTTGAAGGTGAAAAATTAGATCATTCTTCACGTTTCCACGTCGATATCTCGGAAATTATGCGTTTACAGGACCCGGGACCCGTCGCAATCGATTCTAAATGGCATATTACACTGGAAAACAAGAATTTTCGAAAGCGAAAAATTGGATCATTTCTCACGTTTCCACGTCGATATTTCGAAAATTATGCGTTTCCAGGACCCAGGACCCGTCGCAATCGATTCTAAATGGCATATTACACTAAAAAACACGAATTTCCGAAGGTGAAAAATTAGATCATTTTTCCACGTTCCGACGTCAAAATCTCGGAAATTATGCGTTTCCAGGACCCGGGACCCGTCGCAATCGATTTCAAATGGCATATTACACTCAAAAACACGAATTTTCGAAACTAAAAAATTGGATCATTTTTTACGTTTTCACGTCGATATCTCGGAAATTATGCGTTTCCAGGACCCAGGACCCGTCGCAATCGATTCTAAATGGCATATTACACTAAAAAACACGAATTTCCGAAGGTGAAAAATTAGATCATTTTTCCATTTCCACGTCGATATCTCGAAAATTACGCGTTTCCAGGACCCGGGGTCCGTCGCAATCGATTCCAAAAGGCATATTACACTGTAAAACCCGAATTTTTGAGAACGAAAAATCAGATCATTTTTCACGTTTCCACGTCGATATCTCGAAAATTACGCGTTTCCAGGACCCAGGACCCGTCGCAATCGATTCTAGATGGCATATTACACTCAAAAACACGAATTTTCGAAGGTGAAAAATTAGATCATTTTTTACGTTTCCACGTCGATATCTCGAAAATGATGCGTTTTCAGGACCCGGGACCCGTCGCAATCGATTCTAAATGGCATATTACACTGAAAAACACGAATTTTTGGGAATGAAAAATCTCATAATTTTTCACGTTCCGACGTCAAAATCATGGAAATTATGCATTTCCAGGACCCAGGACCCGTCGCAATCGATTCTAAATGGCATATTACACTGTAAGACACGATTTTTGAGAACGAAAAATTAGATCATTTTTTACGTTTTCACGTCGATATCTCGAAAATTATGCGTTTCCAGGACCCAGGACCCGTCGCAATCGATTCTAAATGGCATATTACACTGAAAAACACGAATTTTTGAGAATGAAAAATTGAATCATTTTTTACGTTTCCACGTCGATATCTCGAAAATGATGCGTTTCCAGGACCCGGGGTCCGTCGCAATCGATTCTGAATGGCATATGACACTGAAAAACACGAATTTTTGAAGGTGAAAAATTAGATCATTCTTCACGTTTCCACGTCGATATCTCGGAAATTATGCGTTCACAGGACCCGGGACCCGTCGCAATCGATTCTAAATGGCATATTACACTGGAAAACAAGAATTTTCGAAAGCGAAAAATTGGATCATTTCTCACGTTTCCACGTCGATATTTCGAAAATTATGCTTTTCCAGGACCCAGGACCCGTCGCAATCGATTCTAAATGGCATATTATACTAAAAAACACAATTTTCGAAAGTGAAAAATTGGATCATTTTTTACGTTTCCACGTCGATATCTCGAAAATAATGCGTTTCCAGGACCCAGGACCCGTCGCAATCGATTCTAGATGGCATATTACACTCAAAAACACGAATTTTCGAAGGTGAAAAATTAGATCATTTTTTACGTTTCCACGTCGATATCTCGAAAATGATGCGTTTTCAGGACCCGGGACCCGTCGCAATCGATTCTAAATGGCATATTACACTGAAAAACACGAATTTTTGGGAATGAAAAATCTCATAATTTTTCACGTTCCGACGTCAAAATCATGGAAATTATGCATTTCCAGGACCCAGGACCCGTCGCAATCGATTCTAAATGGCATATTACACTGAAAAACACGCATTTTTGGGAATGAAAAATCTCATAATTTTCCACGTTCCGACGTCAAAATCTCGGAAATTATGCGTTTCCAGGACCCGGGACCCGTCGCAATCGATTTCAAATGGCATATTACACTCAAAAACACGAATTTTCGAAACTAAAAAATTGGATCATTTTTTACGTTTCCACGTCGATATCTCGGAAATTATGCGTTTCCAGGACCCAGGACCCGTCGCAATCGATTCTAAATGGCATATTACACTAAAAAACACGAATTTCCGAAGGTGAAAAATTAGATCATTTTTCCATTTCCACGTCGATATCTCGAAAATTACGCGTTTCCAGGACCCGGGGTCCGTCGCAATCGATTCCAAAAGGCATATTACACTGTAAAACCCGAATTTTTGAGAACGAAAAATCAGATCATTTTTCACGTTTCCACGTCGATATCTCGAAAATTACGCGTTTCCAGGACCCAGGACCCGTCGCAATCGATTCTAAATGGCATATTACACTGTGAGACACGATTTTTGAGAGCGAAAAATTAGATCATTTTTTACGTTTCCACGTCGATATCTCGAAAATTATGCGTTTCCAGGACCCGGGACCCGTCGCAATCGATTCTAAATGGCATATTACACTGAAAAACACGAATTTTTGAGAATGAAAAATCGAATCATTTTTTACGTTTCCACGTCGATATCTCGAAAATGATGCGTTTCCAGGACCCGGGGTCCGTCGGAATCGATTCTAAATGGCATATTACACTCAAAAACACGAATTTTCGAAGGTGAAAAATTAGATCATTTTTTACGTTTCCACGTCGATATCTCGAAAATGATGCGTTTCCAGGACCCGGGGTCCGTCGCAATCGATTCTGAATGGCATATGACACTGAAAAACACGAATTTTTGAAGGTGAAAAATTAGATCATTCTTCACGTTTCCACGTCGATATCTCGGAAATTATGCGTTTACAGGACCCGGGACCCGTCGCAATCGATTCTAAATGGCATATTACACTGGAAAACAAGAATTTTCGAAAGCGAAAAATTGGATCATTTCTCACGTTTCCACGTCGATATTTCGAAAATTATGCTTTTCCAGGACCCAGGACCCGTCGCAATCGATTCTAAATGGCATATTATACTAAAAAACACGAATTTTCGAAAGTGAAAAATTGGATCATTTTTTACGTTTCCACGTCGATATCTCGAAAATTATGCGTTTCCAGGACCCAGGACCCGTCGCAATCGATTCTAGATGGCATATTACACTCAAAAACACGAATTTTCGAAGGTGAAAAATTAGATCATTTTTCACGTTTCCACGTCGATATCTCGAAAATGATGCGTTTTCAGGACCCGGGACCCGTCGCAATCGATTCTAAATGGCATATTACACTGAAAAACACGAATTTTTGGGAATGAAAAATCTCATAATTTTTCACGTTCCGACGTCAAAATCATGGAAATTATGCATTTCCAGGACCCAGGACCCGTCGCAATCGATTCTAAATGGCATATTACACTAAAAAACACGAATTTCCGAAGGTGAAAAATTAGATCATTTTTCCATTTCCACGTCGATATCTCGAAAATTACGCGTTTCCAGGACCCGGGGTCCGTCGCAATCGATTCCAAAAGGCATATTACACTGTAAAACCCGAATTTTTGAGAACGAAAAATCAGATCATTTTTCACGTTTCCACGTCGATATCTCGAAAATTACGCGTTTCCAGGACCCGGGACCCGTCGCAATCGATTCTAAATGGCATATTACACTGTGAGACACGATTTTTGAGAGCGAAAAATTAGATCATTTTTTACGTTTCCACGTCGATATCTCGGAAATTATGCGTTTCCAGGACCCGGGACCCGTCGCAATCGATTCTAAATGGCATATTACACTGAAAAACACGAATTTTTGAGAATGAAAAATTGAATCATTTTTTACGTTTCCACGTCGATATCTCGAAAATGATGCGTTTCCAGGACCCGGGGTCCGTCGGAATCGATTCTAAATGGCATATTACACTCAAAAACACGAATTTTCGAAGGTGAAAAATTAGATCATTTTTTACGTTTCCACGTCGATATCTCGAAAATGATGCGTTTCCAGGACCCGGGGTCCGTCGCAATCGATTCTGAATGGCATATGACACTGAAAAACACGAATTTTTGAAGGTGAAAAATTAGATCATTCTTCACGTTTCCACGTCGATATTTCGGAAATTATGCGTTTACAGGACCCGGGACCCGTCGCAATCGATTCTAAATGGCATATTACACTGGAAAACAAGAATTTTCGAAAGCGAAAAATTGGATCATTTCTCACGTTTCCACGTCGATATTTCGAAAATTATGCTTTTCCAGGACCCAGGACCCGTCGCAATCGATTCTAAATGGCATATTATACTAAAAAACACGAATTTTCGAAAGTGAAAAATTGGATCATTTTTTACGTTTCCACGTCGATATCTCGAAAATTATGCGTTTCCAGGACCCAGGACCCGTCGCAATCGATTCTAGATGGCATATTACACTCAAAAACACGAATTTTCGAAGGTGAAAAATTAGATCATTTTTCACGTTTCCACGTCGATATCTCGAAAATGATGCGTTTTCAGGACCCGGGACCCGTCGCAATCGATTCTAAATGGCATATTACACTGAAAAACACGAATTTTTGGGAATGAAAAATCTCATAATTTTTCACGTTCCGACGTCAAAATCATGGAAATTATGCATTTCCAGGACCCAGGACCCGTCGCAATCGATTCTAAATGGCATATTACACTGAAAAACACGCATTTTTGGGAATGAAAAATCTCATAATTTTCCACGTTCCGACGTCAAAATCTCGGAAATTATGCGTTTCCAGGACCCGGGACCCGTCGCAATCGATTCTAAATGGCATATTATACTAAAAAACACGAATTTTCGAAAGTGAAAAATTGGATCATTTTTTACGTTTCCACGTTGATATCTCGAAAATCATGCGTTTCCAGGACCCGGGACCCGTCGCACCCGATTCTGAATGGCATATTACACTGAAAAACAAGAATTTTCGAAAGCGAAAAATTGGATCATTTCTCACGTTTCCACGTCGATATCTCGAAAGTTATGCGTTTGCAGGACCCAGGACACGTCGCAATCGATTCTAAATGGCATATTACACTGAGAAACACGAATTTTTCGAAAGTAAAAAATGAGATCATTTTTTACCTTTCCACGTCGATATCCCGAAAATTATGCGTTTCCAGGACCCGGGACCCGTCGCAATCGATTCTAAATGGCATATTACACTGAAAAACACGTATTCTCGAAAGTGAAAAATTAGATTATTTTTCACGTTTCCACGTCGATATCTCGAAAATTATGCGTTTCCAGGACCTAGGATCCGTCGCAATCGATTTTAAATGGCATATTACACTCAAAAACACGAATTTTCGAAGGTAAAAAATGAGATCATTTTTTACGTTTCCACGTCGATATCTCGAAAATTATGCGTTTTCAGGACCCGGGACCCGTCGCAATCGATTCTAAATGGCATATTACACTGAAAAACACGAATTTTTGGGATTGAAAAATCTCATAATTTTTCACGTTCCGACGTCAAAATCATGGAAATTATGCGTTTCCAGGACCCGGGACCCGTCGCAATCGATTTCAAATGGCATATTACACTCAAAAACACGAATTTTCGAAACTAAAAAATTGGATCTTTTTTTACGTTTTCACGTCGATATCTCGAAAATCATGCGTTTCCAGGACCCGGGACCCGTCGCACCCGATTCTGAATGGCATATTATACTGTAAAACACGAATTTTTGAGAACGAAAAATTCGATCATTTTTCACGTTTCCACGTCGATATCTCGAAAATTATGCGTTTCCAGGACCCAGGACCCGTCGCAATCGATTCTAGATGGCATATTACACTCAAAAACACGAATTTTCGAAGGTGAAAAATAGGATCATTTTTTACGTTACCACGTCGATATCTCGAAAATGATGCGTTTCCAGGACCCGGGGTCCGTCGCAATCGATTCTGAATGGCATATTACACTGTAAAACCCGAATTTTTGAGAACGAAAAATCAGATCATTTTTCACGTTTCCACGTCGATATCTCGAAAATTACGCGTTTCCAGGACCCGGGACCCGTCGCAATCGATTCTAAATGGCATATTACACTGTGAGACACGATTTTTGAGAGCGAAAAATTAGATCATTTTTTACGTTTCCACGTCGATATCTCGATAATTATGCGTTTCCAGGACCCGGGACCCGTCGCAATCGATTCTAAATGGCATATTACACTGAAAAACACGCATTTTTGGGAATGAAAAATCTCATAATTTTCCACGTTCCGACGTCAAAATCTCGGAAATTATGCGTTTCCAGGACCCGGGACCCGTCGCAATCGATTTCAAATGGCATATTACACTCAAAAACACGAATTTTCGAAACTAAAAAATTGGATCATTTTTTACGTTTTCACGTCGATATCTCGGAAATTATGCGTTTCCAGGACCCAGGACCCGTCGCAATCGATTCTAAATGGCATATTACACTAAAAAACACGAATTTCCGAAGGTGAAAAATTAGATCATTTTTCCATTTCCACGTCGATATCTCGAAAATTACGCGTTTCCAGGACCCGGGGTCCGTCGCAATCGATTCCAAAAGGCATATTACACTGTAAAACCCGAATTTTTGAGAACGAAAAATCAGATCATTTTTCACGTTTCCACGTCGATATCTCGAAAATTACGCGTTTCCAGGACCCGGGACCCGTCGCAATCGATTCTAAATGGCATATTACACTGTGAGACACGATTTTTGAGAGCGAAAAATTAGATCATTTTTTACGTTTCCACGTCGATATCTCGAAAATTATGCGTTTCCAGGACCCGGGACCCGTCGCAATCGATTCTAAATGGCATATTACACTGAAAAACACGAATTTTTGAGAATGAAAAATCGAATCATTTTTTACGTTTCCACGTCGATATCTCGAAAATGATGCGTTTCCAGGACCCGGGGTCCGTCGGAATCGATTCTAAATGGCATATTACACTCAAAAACACGAATTTTCGAAGGTGAAAAATTAGATCATTTTTTACGTTTCCACGTCGATATCTCGAAAATGATGCGTTTCCAGGACCCGGGGTCCGTCGCAATCGATTCTGAATGGCATATGACACTGAAAAACACGAATTTTTGAAGGTGAAAAATTAGATCATTCTTCACGTTTCCACGTCGATATCTCGGAAATTATGCGTTTACAGGACCCGGGACCCGTCGCAATCGATTCTAAATGGCATATTACACTGGAAAACAAGAATTTTCGAAAGCGAAAAATTGGATCATTTCTCACGTTTCCACGTCGATATTTCGAAAATTATGCTTTTCCAGGACCCAGGACCCGTCGCAATCGATTCTAAATGGCATATTATACTAAAAAACACGAATTTTCGAAAGTGAAAAATTGGATCATTTTTTACGTTTCCACGTCGATATCTCGAAAATTATGCGTTTCCAGGACCCAGGACCCGTCGCAATCGATTCTAGATGGCATATTACACTCAAAAACACGAATTTTCGAAGGTGAAAAATTAGATCATTTTTCACGTTTCCACGTCGATATCTCGAAAATGATGCGTTTTCAGGACCCGGGACCCGTCGCAATCGATTCTAAATGGCATATTACACTGAAAAACACGAATTTTTGGGAATGAAAAATCTCATAATTTTTCACGTTCCGACGTCAAAATCATGGAAATTATGCATTTCCAGGACCCAGGACCCGTCGCAATCGATTCTAAATGGCATATTACACTGAAAAACACGCATTTTTGGGAATGAAAAATCTCATAATTTTCCACGTTCCGACGTCAAAATCTCGGAAATTATGCGTTTCCAGGACCCGGGACCCGTCGCAATCGATTCTAAATGGCATATTATACTAAAAAACACGAATTTTCGAAAGTGAAAAATTGGATCATTTTTTACGTTTCCACGTTAATATCTCGAAAATCATGCGTTTCCAGGACCCGGGACCCGTCGCACCCGATTCTGAATGGCATATTATACTGTAAAACACGAATTTTTGAGAACGAAAAATTCGATCATTTTTCACGTTTCCACGTCGATATCTCGAAAATTATGCGTTTCCAGGACCCAGGACCCGTCGCAATCGATTCTAGATGGCATATTACACTCAAAAACACGAATTTTCGAAGGTGAAAAATAAGATCATTTTTTACGTTACCACGTCGATATCTCGAAAATGATGCGTTTCCAGGACCCGGGGTCCGTCGCAATCGATTCTGAATGGCATATTACACTCAAAAACACGAATTTTCGAAGGTGAAAAATGAGATCATTTTTCACGTTTCCACGTCGATATCTCGGAAATTATGCGTTTACAGGACCCGGGACCCGTCGCAATCGATTCTAAATGGCATATTACACTGAAAAACAAGAATTTTCGAAAGCGAAAAATTGGATCATTTCTCACGTTTCCACGTCGATATCTCGAAAGTTATGCGTTTGCAGGACCCAGGACACGTCGCAATCGATTCTAAATGGCATATTACACTGAGAAACACGAATTTTTCGAAAGTAAAAAATGAGATCATTTTTTACCTTTCCACGTCGATATCCCGAAAATTATGCGTTTCCAGGACCCGGGACCCGTCGCAATCGATTCTAAATGGCATATTACACTGAAAAACACGTATTCTCGAAAGTGAAAAATTAGATTATTTTTCACGTTTCCACGTCGATATCTCGAAAATTATGCGTTTCCAGGACCTAGGATCCGTCGCAATCGATTTTAAATGGCATATTACACTCAAAAACACGAATTTTCGAAGGTAAAAAATGAGATCATTTTTTACGTTTCCACGTCGATATCTCGAAAATTATGCGTTTTCAGGACCCGGGACCCGTCGCAATCGATTCTAAATGGCATATTACACTGAAAAACACGAATTTTTGGGAATGAAAAATCTCATAATTTTTCACGTTCCGACGTCAAAATCATGGAAATTATGCGTTTCCAGGACCCAGGACCCGTCGCAATCGATTCTAAATGGCATATTACACTGAAAAACACGCATTTTTGGGAATGAAAAATCTCATAATTTTCCACGTTCCGACGTCAAAATCTCGGAAATTATGCGTTTCCAGGACCCGGGACCCGTCGCAATCGATTTCAAATGGCATATTACACTCAAAAACACGAATTTTCGAAACTAAAAAATTGGATCTTTTTTTACGTTTTCACGTCGATATCTCGGAAATTATGCGTTTCCAGGACCCAGGACCCGTCGCAATCGATTCTAAATGGCATTTTACACTAAAAAACACGAATTTCCGAAGGTGAAAAATTAGATCATTTTTCCATTTCCACGTCGATATCTCGAAAATTACGCGTTTCCAGGACCCAGGGTCCGTCGCAATCGATTCCAAAAGGCATATTACACTGTAAAACACGAATTTTTGAGAACGAAAAATCAGATCATTTTTCACGTTTCCACGTCGATATCTCGAAAATTACGCGTTTACAGGACCCGGGACCCGTCGCAATCGATTCTAAATGGCATATTACACTGTAAGACACGATTTTTGAGAACGAAAAATTAGATCATTTTTTACGTTTTCACGTCGATATCTCGAAAATTATGCGTTTCCAGGACCCAGGACCCGTCGCAATCGATTCTAAATGGCATATTACACTGAAAAACACGAATTTTTGAGAATGAAAAATTGAATCATTTTTTACGTTTCCACGTCGATATCTCGAAAATGATGCGTTTCCAGGACCCGGGGTCCGTCGCAATCGATTCTGAATGGCATATGACACTGAAAAACACGAATTTTTGAAGGTGAAAAATTAGATCATTCTTCACGTTTCCACGTCGATATCTCGGAAATTATGCGTTCACAGGACCCGGGACCCGTCGCAATCGATTCTAAATGGCATATTACACTGGAAAACAAGAATTTTCGAAAGCGAAAAATTGGATCATTTCTCACGTTTCCACGTCGATATTTCGAAAATTATGCTTTTCCAGGACCCAGGACCCGTCGCAATCGATTCTAAATGGCATATTATACTAAAAAACACAATTTTCGAAAGTGAAAAATTGGATCATTTTTTACGTTTCCACGTCGATATCTCGAAAATTATGCGTTTCCAGGACCCAGAACCCGTCGCAATCGATTCTAGATGGCATATTACACTCAAAAACACGAATTTTCGAAGGTGAAAAATTAGATCATTTTTTACGTTTCCACGTCGATATCTCGAAAATGATGCGTTTTCAGGACCCGGGACCCGTCGCAATCGATTCTAAATGGCATATTACACTGAAAAACACGAATTTTTGGGAATGAAAAATCTCATAATTTTTCACGTTCCGACGTCAAAATCATGGAAATTATGCATTTCCAGGACCCAGGACCCGTCGCAATCGATTCTAAATGGCATATTACACTGAAAAACACGCATTTTTGGGAATGAAAAATCTCATAATTTTCCACGTTCCGACGTCAAAATCTCGGAAATTATGCGTTTCCAGGACCCGGGACCCGTCGCAATCGATTTCAAATGGCATATTACACTCAAAAACACGAATTTTCGAAACTAAAAAATTGGATCATTTTTTACGTTTTCACGTCGATATCTCGGAAATTATGCGTTTCCAGGACCCAGGACCCGTCGCAATCGATTCTAAATGGCATATTACACTAAAAACCACGAATTTCCGAAGGTGAAAAATTAGATCATTTTTCCATTTCCACGTCGATATCTCGAAAATTACGCGTTTCCAGGACCCGGGGTCCGTCGCAATCGATTCCAAAAGGCATATTACACTGTAAAACCCGAATTTTTGAGAACGAAAAATCAGATCATTTTTCACGTTTCCACGTCGATATCTCGAAAATTACGCGTTTCCAGGACCCGGGACCCGTCGCAATCGATTCTAAATGGCATATTACACTGTGAGACACGATTTTTGAGAGCGAAAAATTAGATCATTTTTTACGTTTCCACGTCGATATCTCGAAAATTATGCGTTTCCAGGACCCGGGACCCGTCGCAATCGATTCTAAATGGCATATTACACTGAAAAACACGAATTTTTGAGAATGAAAAATTGAATCATTTTTTACGTTTCCACGTCGATATCTCGAAAATGATGCGTTTCCAGGACCCGGGGTCCGTCGGAATCGATTCTAAATGGCATATTACACTCAAAAACACGAATTTTCGAAGGTGAAAAATTAGATCATTTTTTACGTTTCCACGTCGATATCTCGAAAATGATGCGTTTCCAGGACCCGGGGTCCGTCGCAATCGATTCTGAATGGCATATGACACTGAAAAACACGAATTTTTGAAGGTGAAAAATTAGATCATTCTTCACGTTTCCACGTCGATATCTCGGAAATTATGCGTTTACAGGACCCGGGACCCGTCGCAATCGATTCTAAATGGCATATTACACTGGAAAACAAGAATTTTCGAAAGCGAAAAATTGGATCATTTCTCACGTTTCCACGTCGATATTTCGAAAATTATGCTTTTCCAGGACCCAGGACCCGTCGCAATCGATTCTAAATGGCATATTATACTAAAAAACACGAATTTTCGAAAGTGAAAAATTGGATCATTTTTTACGTTTCCACGTCGATATCTCGAAAATTATGCGTTTCCAGGACCCAGGACCCGTCGCAATCGATTCTAGATGGCATATTACACTCAAAAACACGAATTTTCGAAGGTGAAAAATTAGATCATTTTTCACGTTTCCACGTCGATATCTCGAAAATGATGCGTTTTCAGGACCCGGGACCCGTCGCAATCGATTCTAAATGGCATATTACACTGAAAAACACGAATTTTTGGGAATGAAAAATCTCATAATTTTTCACGTTCCGACGTCAAAATCATGGAAATTATGCATTTCCAGGACCCAGGACCCGTCGCAATCGATTCTAAATGGCATATTACACTGAAAAACACGCATTTTTGGGAATGAAAAATCTCATAATTTTCCACGTTCCGACGTCAAAATCTCGGAAATTATGCGTTTCCAGGACCCGGGACCCGTCGCAATCGATTCTAAATGGCATATTATACTAAAAAACACGAATTTTCGAAAGTGAAAAATTGGATCATTTTTTACGTTTCCACGTTGATATCTCGAAAATCATGCGTTTCCAGGACCCGGGACCCGTCGCACCCGATTCTGAATGGCATATTATACTGTAAAACACGAATTTTTGAGAACGAAAAATTCGATCATTTTTCACGTTTCCACGTCGATATCTCGAAAATTATGCGTTTCCAGGACCCAGGACCCGTCGCAATCGATTCTAGATGGCATATTACACTCAAAAACACGAATTTTCGAAGGTGAAAAATAGGATCATTTTTTACGTTACCACATCGATATCTCGAAAATGATGCGTTTCCAGGACCCGGGGTCCGTCGCAATCGATTCTGAATGGCATATTACACTCAAAAACACGAATTTTCGAAGGTGAAAAATGAGATCATTTTTCACGTTTCCACGTCGATATCTCGAAAATTATGCGTTTCCAGGACCCAAGACCCGTCGCAATCGATTCTAAATGGCATATTACACTGAAAAACAAGAATTTTCGAAAGCGAAAAATTGGATCATTTCTCACGTTTCCACGTCGATATCTCGAAAGTTATGCGTTTGCAGGACCCAGGACCCGTCGCAATCGATTCTAAATGGCATATTACACTGAGAAACACGAATTTTTCGAAAGTAAAAAATGAGATCATTTTTTACCTTTCCACGTCGATATCCCGAAAATTATGCGTTTCCAGGACCCGGGACCCGTCGCAATCGATTCTAAATGGCATATTACACTGAAAAACACGTATTCTCGAAAGTGAAAAATTAGATTATTTTTCACGTTTCCACGTCGATATCTCGAAAATTATGCGTTTCCAGGACCTAGGATCCGTCGCAATCGATTTTAAATGGCATATTACACTCAAAAACACGAATTTTCGAAGGTAAAAAATGAGATCATTTTTTACGTTTTCACGTCGATATCTCGAAAATTATGCGTTTTCAGGACCCGGGACCCGTCGCAATCGATTCTAAATGGCATATTACACTGAAAAACACGAATTTTTGGGGATGAAAAATCTCATAATTTTTCACGTTCCGACGTCAAAATCATGGAAATTATGCGTTTCCAGGACCCAGGACCCGTCGCAATCGATTCTAAATGGCATATTACACTAAAAAACACGCATTTTTGGGAATGAAAAATCTCATAATTTTCCACGTTCCGACGTCAAAATCTCGGAAATTATGCGTTTCCAGGACCCGGGACCCGTCGCAATCGATTTCAAATGGCATATTACACTCAAAAACACGAATTTTCGAAACTTAAAAATTGGATCATTTTTTACGTTTTCACGTCGATATCTCGGAAATTATGCGTTTCCAGGACCCAGGACCCGTCGCAATCGATTCTAAATGGCATTTTACACTAAAAAACACGAATTTCCGAAGGTGAAAAATTAGATCATTTTTCCATTTCCACGTCGATATCTCGAAAATTACGCGTTTCCAGGACCCGGGGTCCGTCGCAATCGATTCCGAAAGGCATATTACACTGTAAAACACGAATTTTTGAGAACGAAAAATCAGATCATTTTTCACGTTTCCACGTCGATATCTCGAAAATTACGCGTTTCCAGGACCCGGGACCCGTCGCAATCGATTCTAAATGGCATATTACACTGTAAGACACGATTTTTGAGAACGAAAAATTAGATCATTTTTTACGTTTTCACGTCGATATCTCGAAAATTATGCGTTTCCAGGACCCAGGACCCGTCGCAATCGATTCTAAATGGCATATTACACTGAAAAACACGAATTTTTGAGAATGAAAAATTGGATCATTTTTTACGTTTCCACGTCGATATTTCGAAAATGATGCGTTTCCAGGACCCGGGGTCCGTCGCAATCGATTCTAAATGGCATATTACACTCAAAAACACGAATTTTCGAAGGTGAAAAATTAGATCATTTTTTACGTTTCCACGTCGATATCTCGAAAATGATGCGTTTCCAGGACCCGGGGTCCGTCGCAATCGATTCTGAATGGCATATGACACTGAAAAACACGAATTTTTGGAGGTGAAAAATTAGATCATTCTTCACGTTTCCACGTCGATATCTCGGAAATTATGCGTTCACAGGACCCGGGACCCGTCGCAATCGATTCTAAATGGCATATTACACTGGAAAACAAGAATTTTCGAAAGCGAAAAATTGGATCATTTCTCACGTTTCCACGTCGATATTTCGAAAATTATGCTTTTCCAGGACCCAGGACCCGTCGCAATCGATTCTAAATGGCATATTATACTAAAAAACACGAATTTTCGAAAGTGAAAAGTTGGATCATTTTTTACGTTTCCACGTCGATATCTCGAAAATTATGCGTTTCCAGGACCCAGGACCCGTCGCAATCGATTCTAGATGGCATATTACACTCAAAAACACGAATTTTCGAAGGTGAAAAATTAGATCATTTTTTACGTTTCCACGTCGATATCTCGAAAATGATGCGTTTTCAGGACCCGGGACCCGTCGCAATCGATTCTAAATGGCATATTACACTGAAAAACACGAATTTTTGGGAATGAAAAATCTCATAATTTTTCACGTTCCGACGTCAAAATCATGGAAATTATGCATTTCCAGGACCCAGGACCCGTCGCAATCGATTCTAAATGGCATATTACACTGAAAAACACGCATTTTTGGGAATGAAAAATCTCATAATTTTCCACGTTCCGACGTCAAAATCTCGGAAATTATGCGTTTCCAGGACCCGGGACCCGTCGCAATCGATTTCAAATGGCATATTACACTCAAAAACACGAATTTTCGAAACTAAAAAATTGGATCATTTTTTACGTTTTCACGTCGATATCTCGGAAATTATGCGTTTCCAGGACCCAGGACCCGTCGCAATCGATTCTAAATGGCATATTACACTGAAAAACACGAATTTCCGAAGGTGAAAAATTAGATCATTTTTCCATTTCCACGTCGATATCTCGAAAATTACGCGTTTCCAGGACCCGGGGTCCGTCGCAATCGATTCCAAAAGGCATATTACACTGTAAAACCCGAATTTTTGAGAACGAAAAATCAGACCATTTTTCACGTTTCCACGTCGATATCTCGAAAATTACGCGTTTCCAGGACCCGGGACCCGTCGCAATCGATTCTAAATGGCATATTACACTGTAAGACACGATTTTTGAGAGCGAAAAATTAGATCATTTTTTACGTTTCCACGTCGATATCTCGAAAATTATGCGTTTCCAGGACCCGGGACCCGTCGCAATCGATTCTGAATGGCATATTACACTGAAAAACACGAATTTTTGAGAATGAAAAATTGGATCATTTTTTACGTTTCCACGTCGATATTTCGAAAATGATGCGTTTCCAGGACCCGGGGTCCGTCGCAATCGATTCTAAATGGCATATTACACTCAAAAACACGAATTTTCGAAGGTGAAAAATTAGATCATTTTTTACGTTTCCACGTCGATATCTCGAAAATGATGCGTTTCCAGGACCCGGGGTCCGTCGCAATCGATTCTGAATGGCATATGACACTGAAAAACACGAATTTTTGGAGGTGAAAAATTAGATCATTCTTCACGTTTCCACGTCGATATCTCGGAAATTATGCGTTCACAGGACCCGGGACCCGTCGCAATCGATTCTAAATGGCATATTACACTGGAAAACAAGAATTTTCGAAAGCGAAAAATTGGATCATTTCTCACGTTTCCACGTCGATATTTCGAAAATTATGCTTTTCCAGGACCCAGGACCCGTCGCAATCGATTCTAAATGGCATATTATACTAAAAAACACGAATTTTCGAAAGTGAAAAGTTGGATCATTTTTTACGTTTCCACGTCGATATCTCGAAAATTATGCGTTTCCAGGACCCAGGACCCGTCGCAATCGATTCTAGATGGCATATTACACTCAAAAACACGAATTTTCGAAGGTGAAAAATTAGATCATTTTTTACGTTTCCACGTCGATATCTCGAAAATGATGCGTTTTCAGGACCCGGGACCCGTCGCAATCGATTCTAAATGGCATATTACACTGAAAAACACGAATTTTTGGGAATGAAAAATCTCATAATTTTTCACGTTCCGACGTCAAAATCATGGAAATTATGCATTTCCAGGACCCAGGACCCGTCGCAATCGATTCTAAATGGCATATTACACTGAAAAACACGCATTTTTGGGAATGAAAAATCTCATAATTTTCCACGTTCCGACGTCAAAATCTCGGAAATTATGCGTTTCCAGGACCCGGGACCCGTCGCAATCGATTTCAAATGGCATATTACACTCAAAAACACGAATTTTCGAAACTAAAAAATTGGATCATTTTTTACGTTTTCACGTCGATATCTCGGAAATTATGCGTTTCCAGGACCCAGGACCCGTCGCAATCGATTCTAAATGGCATATTACACTGAAAAACACGAATTTCCGAAGGTGAAAAATTAGATCATTTTTCCATTTCCACGTCGATATCTCGAAAATTACGCGTTTCCAGGACCCGGGGTCCGTCGCAATCGATTCCAAAAGGCATATTACACTGTAAAACCCGAATTTTTGAGAACGAAAAATCAGACCATTTTTCACGTTTCCACGTCGATATCTCGAAAATTACGCGTTTCCAGGACCCGGGACCCGTCGCAATCGATTCTAAATGGCATATTACACTGTAAGACACGATTTTTGAGAGCGAAAAATTAGATCATTTTTTACGTTTCCACGTCGATATCTCGAAAATTATGCGTTTCCAGGACCCGGGACCCGTCGCAATCGATTCTGAATGGCATATTACACTGAAAAACACGAATATTTGAGAATGAAAAATTGAATCATTTTTTACGTTTCCACGTCGATATCTCAAAAATGATGCGTTTCCAGGACCCGGGGTCCGTCGGAATCGATTCTAAATGGCATATTACACTCAAAAACACGAATTTTCGGAGGTGAAAAATTAGATCATTTTTTACGTTTCCACGTCGATATCTCGAAAATGATGCGTTTTCAGGACCCGGGGTCCGTCGCAATCGATTCTGAATGGCATATGACACTGAAAAACACGAATTTTTGAAGGTGAAAAATTAGATCATTCTTCACGTTTCCACGTCGATATCTCGGAAATTATGCGTTTACAGGACCCGGGACCCGTCGCAATCGATTCTAAATGGCATATTACACTGGAAAACAAGAATTTTCGAAAGCGAAAAATTGGATCATTTCTCACGTTTCCACGTCGATATTTCGAAAATTATGCTTTTCCAGGACCCAGGACCCGTCGCAATCGATTCTAAATGGCATATTATACTAAAAAACACGAATTTTCGAAAGTGAAAAATTGGATCATTTTTTACGTTTCCACGTCGATATCTCGAAAATAATGCGTTTCCAGGACCCAGGACCCGTCGCAATCGATTCTAGATGGCATATTACACTCAAAAACACGAATTTTCGAAGGTGAAAAATTAGATCATTTTTCACGTTTCCACGTCGATATCTCGAAAATGATGCGTTTTCAGGACCCGGGACCCGTCGCAATCGATTCTAAATGGCATATTACACTGAAAAACACGAATTTTTGAGAATGAAAAATCTCATAATTTTTCACGTTCCGACGTCAAAATCATGGAAATTATGCATTTCCAGGACCCAGGACCCGTCGCAATCGATTCTAAATGGCATATTACACTGAAAAACACGCATTTTTGGGAATGAAAAATCTCATAATTTTCCACGTTCCGACGTCAAAATCTCGGAAATTATGCGTTTCCAGGACCCGGGACCCGTCGCAATCGATTCTAAATGGCATATTATACTAAAAAACACGAATTTTCGAAAGTGAAAAATTGGATCATTTTTTACGTTTCCACGTTGATATCTCGAAAATCATGCGTTTCCAGGACCCGGGACCCGTCGCACCCGATTCTGAATGGCATATTATACTGTAAAACACGAATTTTTGAGAACGAAAAATTCGATCATTTTTCACGTTTCCACGTCGATATCTCGAAAATTATGCGTTTCCAGGACCCAGGACCCGTCGCAATCGATTCTAGATGGCATATTACACTCAAAAACACGAATTTTCGAAGGTGAAAAATAAGATCATTTTTTACGTTACCACGTCGATATCTCGAAAATGATGCGTTTCCAGGACCCGGGGTCCGTCGCAATCGATTCTGAATGGCATATTACACTCAAAAACACGAATTTTCGAAGGTGAAAAATTAGATCATTTTTCACGTTTCCACGTCGATATCTCGGAAATTATGCGTTTACAGGACCCGGGACCCGTCGCAATCGATTCTAAATGGCATATTACACTGAAAAACAAGAATTTTCGAAAGCGAAAAATTGGATCATTTCTCACGTTTCCACGTCGATATCTCGAAAGTTATGCGTTTGCAGGACCCAGGACCCGTCGCAATCGATTCTAAATGGCATATTACACAGAGAAACACGAATTTTTCGAAAGTGAAAAATTGGATCATTTTTCACGTTTCCACGTCGATATCTCGAAAATTATGCGTTTCCAGGACCCAGGACCCGTCGCAATCGATTCTAAATGGCATATTACACTCAAAAACACGAATTTTCGAAGGTAAAAAATGAGATCATTTTTTACGTTTCCACGTCGATATCTCGAAAATTATGCGTTTTCAGGACCCGGGACCCGTCGCAATCGATTCTAAATGGCATATTACACTGAAAAACACGAATTTTTGGGAATGAAAAATCTCATAATTTTTCACGTTCCGACGTCAAAATCATGGAAATTATGCGTTTCCAGGACCCAGGACCCGTCGCAATCGATTCTAAATGGCATATTACACTGAAAAACACGCATTTTTGGGAATGAAAAATCTCATAATTTTCCACGTTCCGACGTCAAAATCTCGGAAATTATGCGTTTCCAGGACCCGGGACCCGTCGCAATCGATTTCAAATGGCATATTACACTCAAAAACACGAATTTTCGAAGGTGAAAAATTAGATCATTTTTCACGTTTCCACGTCGATATCTCGGAAATTATGCGTTTCCAGGACCCAGGACCCGTCGCAATCGATTCTAAATGGCATTTTACACTAAAAAACACGAATTTCCGAAGGTGAAAAATTAGATCATTTTTCCATTTCCACGTCGATATCTCGGAAATTACGCGTTTCCAGGACCCAGGGTCCGTCGCAATCGATTCCAAAAGGCATATTACACTGTAAAACACGAATTTTTGAGAACGAAAAATCAGATCATTTTTCACGTTTCCACGTCGATATCTCGAAAATTACGCGTTTCCAGGACCCGGGACCCGTCGCAATCGATTCTAAATGGCATATTACACTGTAAGACACGATTTTTGAGAACGAAAAATTAGATCATTTTTTACGTTTTCA
The DNA here is from genome assembly GCA_963978835.1 of Tenthredo scrophulariae. Taxonomy (NCBI): domain Eukaryota; kingdom Metazoa; phylum Arthropoda; class Insecta; order Hymenoptera; family Tenthredinidae; genus Tenthredo; species Tenthredo scrophulariae. The sequence goes on along the minus strand of OZ022227.1, from coordinate 21,448,673 downwards.
CGTCGATATCTCGAAAATTATGCGTTTCCAGGACCCAGGACCCGTCGCAATCGATTCTAAATGGCATATTACACTGAAAAACACGAATTTTTGAGAATGAAAAATTGAATCATTTTTTACGTTTCCACATCGATATTTCGAAAATGATGCGTTTCCAGGACCCGGGGTCCGTCGCAATCGATTCTAAATGGCATATTACACTCAAAAACACGAATTTTCGAAGGTGAAAAATTAGATCATTTTTTACGTTTCCACGTCGATATCTCGAAAATGATGCGTTTCCAGGACCCGGGGTCCGTCGCAATCGATTCTGAATGGCATATGACACTGAAAAACACGAATTTTTGAAGGTGAAAAATTAGATCATTCTTCACGTTTCCACGTCGATATCTCGGAAATTATGCGTTCACAGGACCCGGGACCCGTCGCAATCGATTCGAAATGGCATATTACACTGGAAAACAAGAATTTTCGAAAGCGAAAAATTGGATCATTTCTCACGTTTCCACGTCGATATTTCGAAAATTATGCTTTTCCAGGACCCAGGACCCGTCGCAATCGATTCTAAATGGCATATTATACTAAAAAACAGGAATTTTCGAAAGTGAAAAATTGGATCATTTTTTACGTTTCCACGTCGATATCTCGAAAATTATGCGTTTCCAGGACCCAGGACCCGTCGCAATCGATTCTAGATGGCATATTACACTCAAAAACACGAATTTTCGAAGGTGAAAAATTAGATCATTTTTCACGTTTCCACGTCGATATCTCGAAAATGATGCGTTTTCAGGACCCGGGACCCGTCGCAATCGATTCTAAATGGCATATTACACTGAAAAACACGAATTTTTGGGAATGAAAAATCTCATAATTTTTCACGTTCCGACGTCAAAATCATGGAAATTATGCATTTCCAGGACCCAGGACCCGTCGCAATCGATTCTAAATGGCATATTACACTGAAAAACACGCATTTTTGGGAATGAAAAATCTCATAATTTTCCACGTTCCGACGTCAAAATCTCGGAAATTATGCGTTTCCAGGACCCGGGACCCGTCGCAATCGATTTCAAATGGCATATTTCACTCAAAAACACGAATTTTCGAAACTAAAAAATTGGATCATTTTTTACGTTTTCACGTCGATATCTCGGAAATTATGCGTTTCCAGGACCCAGGACCCGTCGCAATCGATTCTAAATGGCATATTACACTAAAAAACACGAATTTCCGAAGGTGAAAAATTAGATCATTTTTCCATTTCCACGTCGATATCTCGAAAATTACGCGTTTCCAGGACCCGGGGTCCGTCGCAATCGATTCCAAAAGGCATATTACACTGTAAAACCCGAATTTTTGAGAACGAAAAATCAGATCATTTTTCACGTTTCCACGTCGATATCTCGAAAATTACGCGTTTCCAGGACCCGGGACCCGTCGCAATCGATTCTAAATGGCATATTACACTGAAAAACACGAATTATTGAGAATGAAAAATTGAATCATTTTTTACGTTTCCACGTCGATATCTCGAAAATGATGCGTTTCCAGGACCCGGGGTCCGTCGGAATCGATTCTAAATGGCATATTTCACTCAAAAACACGAATTTTCGAAGGTGAAAAATTAGATCATTTTTTACGTTTCCACGTCGATATCTCGGAAATGATGCGTTTCCAGGACCCGGGGTCCGTCGCAATCGATTCTGAATGGCATATTACACTAAAAAACACGAATTTTCGAAGGTGAAAAATTAGATCATTCTTCACGTTTCCACGTCGATATCTCGGAAATTATGCGTTTACAGGACCCGGGACCCGTCGCAATCGATTCTAAATGGCATATTACACTGAAAAACAAGAACTTTCGAAAGCGAAAAATTGGATCATTTCTCACGTTTCCACGTCGATATCTCGAAAGTTATGCGTTTGCAGGACCCAGGACCCGTCGCAATCGATTCTAAATGGCATATTACACTGAGAAACACGAATTTTTCGAAAGTAAAAAATGAGATCATTTTTCACCTTTCCACGTCGATATCCCGAAAATTATGCGTTTCCAGGACCCGGGACCCGTCGCAATCGATTCTAAATGGCATATTACACTGAAAAACACGTATTCTCGAAAGTGAAAAATTAGATTATTTTTCACGTTTCCACGTCGATATCTCGAAAATTATGCGTTTCCAGGACCTAGGATCCGTCGCAATCGATTTTAAATGGCATATTACACTCAAAAACACGAATTTTCGAAGGTAAAAAATGAGATCATTTTTTACGTTTCCACGTCGATATCTCGAAAATTATGCGTTTTCAGGACCCGGGACCCGTCGCAATCGATTCTAAATGGCATATTACACTGAAAAACACGAATTTTTGGGAATGAAAAATCTCATAATTTTCCACGTTCCGACGTCAAAATCATGGAAATTATGCATTTCCAGGACCCAGGACCCGTCGCAATCGATTCTAAATGGCATATTACACTGAAAAACACGCATTTTTGGGAATGAAAAATCTCATAATTTTCCACGTTCCGACGTCAAAATCTCGGAAATTATGCGTTTCCAGGACCCGGGACCCGTCGCAATCGATTTCAAATGGCATATTACACTCAAAAACACGAATTTTCGAAGGTGAAAAATTAGATCATTTTTCACGTTTCCACGTCGATATCTCGGAAATTATGCGTTTCCAGGACCCAGGACCCGTCGCAATCGATTCTAAATGGCATTTTACACTAAAAAACACGAATTTCCGAAGGTGAAAAATTAGATCATTTTTCCATTTCCACGTCGATATCTCGAAAATTACGCGTTTCCAGGACCCAGGGTCCGTCGCAATCGATTCCAAAAGGCATATTACACTGTAAAACACGAATTTTTGAGAACGAAAAATCAGATCATTTTTCACGTTTCCACGTCGATATCTCGAAAATTACGCGTTTCCAGGACCCGGGACCCGTCGCAATCGATTCTAAATGGCATATTACACTGTAAGACACGATTTTTGAGAACGAAAAATTAGATCATTTTTTACGTTTTCACGTCGATATCTCGAAAATTATGCGTTTCCAGGACCCAGGACCCGTCGCAATCGATTCTAAATGGCATATTACACTGAAAAACACGAATTTTTGAGAATGAAAAATTGAATCATTTTTTACGTTTCCACATCGATATTTCGAAAATGATGCGTTTCCAGGACCCGGGGTCCGTCGCAATCGATTCTAAATGGCATATTACACTCAAAAACACGAATTTTCGAAGGTGAAAAATTAGATCATTTTTTACGTTTCCACGTCGATATCTCGAAAATGATGCGTTTCCAGGACCCGGGGTCCGTCGCAATCGATTCTGAATGGCATATGACACTGAAAAACACGAATTTTTGAAGGTGAAAAATTAGATCATTCTTCACGTTTCCACGTCGATATCTCGGAAATTATGCGTTCACAGGACCCGGGACCCGTCGCAATCGATTCTAAATGGCATATTACACTGGAAAACAAGAATTTTCGAAAGCGAAAAATTGGATCATTTCTCACGTTTCCACGTCGATATTTCGAAAATTATGCTTTTCCAGGACCCAGGACCCGTCGCAATCGATTCTAAATGGCATATTATACTAAAAAACAGGAATTTTCGAAAGTGAAAAATTGGATCATTTTTTACGTTTCCACGTCGATATCTCGAAAATTATGCGTTTCCAGGACCCAGGACCCGTCGCAATCGATTCTAGATGGCATATTACACTCAAAAACACGAATTTTCGAAGGTGAAAAATTAGATCATTTTTTACGTTTCCACGTCGATATCTCGAAAATGATGCGTTTTCAGGACCCGGGACCCGTCGCAATCGATTCTAAATGGCATATTACACTGAAAAACACGAATTTTTGGGAATGAAAAATCTCATAATTTTTCACGTTCCGACGTCAAAATCATGGAAATTATGCATTTCCAGGACCCAGGACCCGTCGCAATCGATTCTAAATGGCATATTACACTGAAAAACACGAATTTTTGAGAATGAAAAATTGAATCATTTTTTACGTTTCCACATCGATATTTCGAAAATGATGCGTTTCCAGGACCCGGGGTCCGTCGCAATCGATTCTAAATGGCATATTACACTCAAAAACACGAATTTTCGAAGGTGAAAAATTAGATCATTTTTTACGTTTCCACGTCGATATCTCGGAAATTATGCGTTCACAGGACCCGGGACCCGTCGCAATCGATTCTAAATGGCATATTACACTGGAAAACAAGAATTTTCGAAAGCGAAAAATTGGATCATTTCTCACGTTTCCACGTCGATATTTCGAAAATTATGCTTTTCCAGGACCCAGGACCCGTCGCAATCGATTCTAAATGGCATATTATACTAAAAAACAGGAATTTTCGAAAGTGAAAAATTGGATCATTTTTTACGTTTCCACGTCGATATCTCGAAAATTATGCGTTTCCAGGACCCAGGACCCGTCGCAATCGATTCTAGATGGCATATTACACTCAAAAACACGAATTTTCGAAGGTGAAAAATTAGATCATTTTTTACGTTTCCACGTCGATATCTCGAAAATGATGCGTTTTCAGGACCCGGGACCCGTCGCAATCGATTCTAAATGGCATATTACACTGAAAAACACGAATTTTTGGGAATGAAAAATCTCATAATTTTTCACGTTCCGACGTCAAAATCATGGAAATTATGCATTTCCAGGACCCAGGACCCGTCGCAATCGATTCTAAATGGCATATTACACTGAAAAACACGAATTTTTGAGAATGAAAAATTGAATCATTTTTTACGTTTCCACATCGATATTTCGAAAATGATGCGTTTCCAGGACCCGGGGTCCGTCGCAATCGATTCTAAATGGCATATTACACTCAAAAACACGAATTTTCGAAGGTGAAAAATTAGATCATTTTTTACGTTTCCACGTCGATATCTCGAAAATGATGCGTTTCCAGGACCCGGGGTCCGTCGCAATCGATTCTGAATGGCATATGACACTGAAAAACACGAATTTTTGAAGGTGAAAAATTAGATCATTCTTCACGTTTCCACGTCGATATCTCGGAAATTATGCGTTCACAGGACCCGGGACCCGTCGCAATCGATTCTAAATGGCATATTACACTGGAAAACAAGAATTTTCGAAAGCGAAAAATTGGATCATTTCTCACGTTTCCACGTCGATATTTCGAAAATTATGCTTTTCCAGGACCCAGGACCCGTCGCAATCGATTCTAAATGGCATATTATACTAAAAAACAGGAATTTTCGAAAGTGAAAAATTGGATCATTTTTTACGTTTCCACGTCGATATCTCGAAAATTATGCGTTTCCAGGACCCAGGACCCGTCGCAATCGATTCTAGATGGCATATTACACTCAAAAACACGAATTTTCGAAGGTGAAAAATTAGATCATTTTTTACGTTTCCACGTCGATATCTCGAAAATGATGCGTTTTCAGGACCCGGGACCCGTCGCAATCGATTCTAAATGGCATATTACACTGAAAAACACGAATTTTTGGGAATGAAAAATCTCATAATTTTTCACGTTCCGACGTCAAAATCATGGAAATTATGCATTTCCAGGACCCAGGACCCGTCGCAATCGATTCTAAATGGCATATTACACTGAAAAACACGCATTTTTGGGAATGAAAAATCTCATAATTTTCCACGTTCCGACGTCAAAATCTCGGAAATTATGCGTTTCCAGGACCCGGGACCCGTCGCAATCGATTTCAAATGGCATATTTCACTCAAAAACACGAATTTTCGAAACTAAAAAATTGGATCATTTTTTACGTTTTCACGTCGATATCTCGGAAATTATGCGGTTCCAGGACCCAGGACCCGTCGCAATCGATTCTAAATGGCATATTACACTAAAAAACACGAATTTCCGAAGGTGAAAAATTAGATCATTTTTCCATTTCCACGTCGATATCTCGAAAATTACGCGTTTCCAGGACCCGGGGTCCGTCGCAATCGATTCCAAAAGGCATATTACACTGTAAAACCCGAATTCTTGAGAACGAAAAATCAGATCATTTTTCACGTTTCCACGTCGATATCTCGAAAATTACGCGTTTCCAGGACCCGGGACCCGTCGCAATCGATTCTAAATGGCATATTACACTGTAAGACACGATTTTTGAGAGCGAAAAATCAGATCATTTTTTACGTTTCCACGTCGATATCTCGAAAATTATGCGTTTCCAGGACCCGGGACCCGTCGCAATCGATTCTAAATGGCATATTACACTGAAAAACACGAATTATTGAGAATGAAAAATTGAATCATTTTTTACGTTTCCACGTCGATATCTCGAAAATGATGCGTTTCCAGGACCCGGGGTCCGTCGGAATCGATTCTAAATGGCATATTTCACTCAAAAACACGAATTTTCGAAGGTGAAAAATTAGATCATTTTTTACGTTTCCACGTCGATATCTCGGAAATGATGCGTTTCCAGGACCCGGGGTCCGTCGCAATCGATTCTGAATGGCATATTACACTAAAAAACACGAATTTTCGAAGGTGAAAAATTAGATCATTCTTCACGTTTCCACGTCGATATCTCGGAAATTATGCGTTTACAGGACCCGGGACCCGTCGCAATCGATTCTAAATGGCATATGACACTGAAAAACAAGAACTTTCGAAAGCGAAAAATTGGATCATTTCTCACGTTTCCACGTCGATATCTCGAAAGTTATGCGTTTGCAGGACCCAGGACCCGTCGCAATCGATTCTAAATGGCATATTACACTGAGAAACACGAATTTTTCGAAAGTAAAAAATGAGATCATTTTTTACCTTTCCACGTCGATATCCCGAAAATTATGCGTTTCCAGGACCCGGGACCCGTCGCAATCGATTCTAAATGGCATATTACACTGAAAAACACGTATTCTCGAAAGTGAAAAATTAGATTATTTTTCACGTTTCCACGTCGATATCTCGAAAATTATGCGTTTCCAGGAGCTAGGATCCGTCGCAATCGATTTTAAATGGCATATTACACTCAAAAACACGAATTTTCGAAGGTAAAAAATGAGATCATTTTTTACGTTTCCACGTCGATATCTCGAAAATTATGCGTTTTCAGGACCCGGGACCCGTCGGAATCGATTCTAAATGGCATATTACACTCAAAAACACGAATTTTCGAAGGTGAAAAATTAGATCATTTTTTACGTTTCCACGTCGATATCTCGGAAATGATGCGTTTCCAGGACCCGGGGTCCGTCGCAATCGATTCTGAATGGCATATTACACTAAAAAACACGAATTTTCGAAGGTGAAAAATTAGATCATTCTTCACGTTTCCACGTCGATATCTCGGAAATTATGCGTTTACAGGACCCGGGACCCGTCGCAATCGATTCTAAATGGCATATTACACTGAAAAACAAGAATTTTCGAAAGCGAAAAATTGGATCATTTCTCACGTTTCCACGTCGATATCTCGAAAGTTATGCGTTTGCAGGACCCAGGACCCGTCGCAATCGATTCTAAATGGCATATTACACTGAGAAACACGAATTTTTCGAAAGTAAAAAATGAGATCATTTTTTACCTTTCCACGTCGATATCCCGAAAATTATGCGTTTCCAGGACCCGGGACCCGTCGCAATCGATTCTAAATGGCATATTACACTGAAAAACACGTATTCTCGAAAGTGAAAAATTAGATTATTTTTCACGTTTCCACGTCGATATCTCGAAAATTATGCGTTTCCAGGACCTAGGATCCGTCGCAATCGATTTTAAATGGCATATTACACTCAAAAACACGAATTTTCGAAGGTAAAAAATGAGATCATTTTTTACGTTTCCACGTCGATATCTCGAAAATTATGCGTTTTCAGGACCCGGGACCCGTCGCAATCGATTCTAAATGGCATATTACACTGAAAAACACGCATTTTTGGGAATGAAAAATCTCATAATTTTCCACGTTCCGACGTCAAAATCTCGGAAATTATGCGTTTCCAGGACCCGGGACCCGTCGCAATCGATTTCAAATGGCATATTACACTCAAAAACACGAATTTTCGAAACTAAAAAATTGGATCATTTTTTACGTTTTCACGTCGATATCTCGGAAATTATGCGTTTCCAGGACCCAGGACCCGTCGCAATCGATTCTAAATGGCATATTACGCTAAAAAACACGAATTTCCGAAGGTGAAAAATTAGATCATTTTTCCATTTCCACGTCGATATCTCGAAAATTACGCGTTTCCAGGACCCGTGGTCCGTCGCAATCGATTCCAAAAGGCATATTACACTGTAAAACACGAATTTTTGAGAACGAAAAATCAGATCATTTTTCACGTTTCCACGTCGATATCTCGAAAATTACGCGTTTCCAGGACCCGGGACCCGTCGCAATCGATTCTAAATGGCATATTACACTGTAAGACACGATTTTTGAGAGCGAAAAATCAGATCATTTTTTACGTTTCCACGTCGATATCTCGAAAATTATGCGTTTCCAGGACCCGGGACCCGTCGCAATCGATTCTAAATGGCATATTACACTGAAAAACACGAATTTTTGAGAATGAAAAATTGAATCATTTTTTACGTTTCCACGTCGATATCTCGAAAATGATGCGTTTCCAGGACCCGGGGTCCGTCGGAATCGATTCTAAATGGCATATTACACTCAAAAACACGAATTTTCGAAGGTGATAAATTAGATCATTTTTTACGTTTCCACGTCGATATCTCGGAAATGATGCGTTTCCAGGACCCGGGGTCCGTCGCAATCGATTCTGAATGGCATATTACACTAAAAAACACGAATTTTCGAAGGTGAAAAATTAGATCATTCTTCACGTTTCCACGTCGATATCTCGGAAATTATGCGTTTACAGGACCCGGGACCCGTCGCAATCGATTCTAAATAGCATATTACACTGAAAAACAAGAATTTTCGAAAGCGAAAAATTGGATCATTTCTCACGTTTCCACGTCGATATCTCGGAAGTTATGCGTTTGCAGGACCCAGGACCCGTCGCAATCGATTCTAAATGGCATATTACACTGAGAAACACGAATTTTTCGAAAGTAAAAAATGAGATCATTTTTTACCTTTCCACGTCGATATCCCGAAAATTATGCGTTTCCAGGACCCGGGACCCGTCGCAATCGATTCTAAATGGCATATTACACTGAAAAACACGTATTCTCGAAAGTGAAAAATTAGATTATTTTTCACGTTTCCACGTCGATATCTCGAAAATTATGCGTTTCCAGGACCTAGGATCCGTCGCAATCGATTTTAAATGGCATATTACACTCAAAAACACGAATTTTCGAAGGTAAAAAATGAGATCATTTTTTACGTTTCCACGTCGATATCTCGAAAATTATGCGTTTTCAGGACCCGGGACCCGTCGCAATCGATTCTAAATGGCATATTACACTGAAAAACACGAATTTTTGGGAATGAAAAATCTCATAATTTTTCACGTTTCGACGTCAAAATCATGGAAATTATGCGTTTCCAGGACCCAGGACCCGTCGCAATCGATTCTAAATGGCATATTACACTAAAAAACACGCATTTTTGGGAATGAAAAATCTCATAATTTTCCACGTTCCGACGTCAAAATCTCGGAAATTATGCGTTTCCAGGACCCGGGACCCGTCGCAATCGATTTCAAATGGCATATTACACTCAAAAACACGAATTTTCGAAACTAAAAAATTGGATCATTTTTTACGTTTTCACGTCGATATCTCGGAAATTATGCGTTTCCAGGACCCAGGACCCGTCGCAATCGATTCTAAATGGCATTTTACACTAAAAAACACGAATTTCCGAAGGTGAAAAATTAGATCATTTTTCCATTTCCACGTCGATATCTCGAAAATTACGCGTTTCCAGGACCCGGGGTCCGTCGCAATCGATTCCAAAAGGCATATTAAACTGTAAAACACGAATTTTTGAGAACGAAAAATCAGATCATTTTTCACGTTTCCACGTCGATATCTCGAAAATTACGCGTTTCCAGGACCCGGGACCCGTCGCAATCGATTCTAAATGGCATATTACACTGTAAGACACGATTTTTGAGAACGAAAAATTAGATCATTTTTTACGTTTTCACGTCGATATCTCGAAAATTATGCGTTTCCAGGACCCAGGACCCGTCGCAATCGATTCTAAATGGCATATTACACTGAAAAACACGAATTTTTGAGAATGAAAAATTGAATCATTTTTTACGTTTCCACGTCGATATTTCGAAAATGATGCGTTTCCAGGACCCGGGGTCCGTCGCAATCGATTCTAAATGGCATATTACACTCAAAAACACGAATTTTCGAAGGTGAAAAATTAGATCATTTTTTACGTTTCCACGTCGATATCTCGAAAATGATGCGTTTCCAGGACCCAGGGTCCGTCGCAATCGATTCTGAATGGCATATGACACTGAAAAACACGAATTTTTGAAGGTGAAAAATTAGATCATTCTTCACGTTTCCACGTCGATATCTCGGAAATTATGCGTTCACAGGACCCAGGACCCGTCGCAATCGATTCTAAATGGCATATTATACTAAAAAACACGAATTTTCGAAAGTGAAAAATTGAATCATTTTTTACGTTTCCACGTCGATATCTCGGAAATTATGCGTTTCCAGGACCCAGGACCCGTCGCAATCGATTCTAGATGGCATATTACACTCAAAAACACGAATTTTCGAAGGTGAAAAATTAGATCATTTTTTACGTTTCCACGTCGATATCTCGAAAATGATGCGTTTTCAGGACCCGGGACCCGTCGGAATCGATTCTAAATGGCATATTACACTGAAAAACACGAATTTTTGGGAATGAAAAATCTCATAATTTTTCACGTTCCGACGTCAAAATCATGGAAATTATGCATTTCCAGGACCCAGGACCCGTCGCAATCGATTCTAAATGGCATATTACACTGAAAAACACGCATTTTTGGGAATGAAAAATCTCATAATTTTCCACGTTCCGACGTCAAAATCTCGGAAATTATGCGTTTCCAGGACCCGGGACCCGTCGCAATCGATTTCAAATGGTATATTACACTCAAAAACACGAATTTTCGAAACTAAAAAATTGGATCATTTTTTACGTTTTCACGTCGATATCTCGGAAATTATGCGTTTCCAGGACCCAGGACCCGTCGCAATCGATTCTAAATGGCATATTACACTAAAAAACACGAATTTCCGAAGGTGAAAAATTAGATCATTTTTCCATTTCCACGTCGATATCTCGAAAATTACGCGTTTCCAGGACCCGGGGTCCGTCGCAATCGATTCCAAAAGGCATATTACACTGTAAAACCCGAATTTTTGAGAACGAAAAATCAGATCATTTTTCACGTTTCCACGTCGATATCTCGAAAATTACGCGTTTCCAGGACCCGGGACCCGTCGCAATCGATTCTAAATGGCATATTACACTGTAAGACACGATTTTTGAGAGCGAAAAATTAGATCATTTTTTACTTTTCCACGTCGATATCTCGAAAATTATGCGTTTCCAGGACCCGGGACCCGTCGCAATCGATTCTAAATGGCATATTACACTGAAAAACACGCATTTTTGGGAATGAAAAATCTCATAATTTTCCACGTTCCGACGTCAAAATCTCGGAAATTATGCGTTTCCAGGACCCGGGACCCGTCGCAATCGATTTCAAATGGTATATTACACTCAAAAACACGAATTTTCGAAACTAAAAAATTGGATCATTTTTTACGTTTTCACGTCGATATCTCGGAAATTATGCGTTTCCAGGACCCAGGACCCGTCGCAATCGATTCTAAATGGCATATTACACTAAAAAACACGAATTTCCGAAGGTGAAAAATCAGATCATTTTTCCATTTCCACGTCGATATCTCGAAAATTACGCGTTTCCAGGACCCGGGGTCCGTCGCAATCGATTCCAAAAGGCATATTACACTGTAAAACCCGAATTTTTGAGAACGAAAAATCAGATCATTTTTCACGTTTCCACGTCGATATCTCGAAAATTACGCGTTTTCAGGACCCGGGACCCGTCGCAATCGATTCTAAATGGCATATTACACTGTAAGACACGATTTTTGAGAGCGAAAAATTAGATCATTTTTTACGTTTCCACGTCGATATCTCGAAAATTATGCGTTTCCAGGACCCGGGACCCGTCGCAATCGATTCTGAATGGCATATTACACTGAAAAACACGAATTTTTGAGAATGAAAAATTGAATCATTTTTTACGTTTCCACGTCGATATCTCGAAAATGATGCGTTTCCAGGACCCGGGGTCCGTCGGAATCGATTCTAAATGGCATATTACACTCAAAAACACGAATTTTCGAAGGTGAAAAATTAGATCATTTTTTACGTTTCCACGTCGATATCTCGAAAATGATGCGTTTCCAGGACCCGGGGTCCGTCGCAATCGATTCTGAATGGCATATGACACTGAAAAACACGAATTTTTGAAGGTGAAAAATTAGATCATTCTTCACGTTTCCACGTCGATATCTCGGAAATTATGCGTTTACAGGACCCGGGACCCGTCGCAATCGATTCTAAATGGCATATTACACTGGAAAACAAGAATTTTCGAAAGCGAAAAATTGGATCATTTCTCACGTTTCCACGTCGATATTCCGAAAATTATGCTTTTCCAGGACCCAGGACCCGTCGCAATCGATTCTAAATGGCATATTATACTAAAAAACACGAATTTTCGAAAGTGAAAAATTGGATCATTTTTTACGTTTCCACGTCGATATCTCGAAAATTATGCGTTTCCAGGACCCAGGACCCGTCGCAATCGATTCTAGATGGCATATTACACTCAAAAACACGAATTTTCGAAGGTGAAAAATTAGATCATTTTTCACGTTTCCACGTCGATATCTCGAAAATGATGCGTTTTCAGGACCCGGGACCCGTCGCAATCGATTCTAAATGGCATATTACACTGAAAAACACGAATTTTTGGGAATGAAAAATCTCATAATTTTTCACGTTCCGACGTCAAAATCATGGAAATTATGCATTTCCAGGACCCAGGACCCGTCGCAATCGATTCTAAATGGCATATTACACTGAAAAACACGCATTTTTGGGAATGAAAAATCTCATAATTTTCCACGTTCCGACGTCAAAATCTCGGAAATTATGCGTTTCCAGGACCCGGGACCCGTCGCACCCGATTCTGAATGGCATATTACACTGTAAAACACGAATTTTCGAGAACGAAAAATTCGATCATTTTTCACGTTTCCACGTCGATATCTCGAAAATTATGCGTTTCCAGGACCCAGGACCCGTCGCAATCGATTCTAGATGGCATATTACACTCAAAAACACGAATTTTCGAAGGTGAAAAATTAGATCATTTTTTACGTTACCACGTCGATATCTCGAAAATGATGCGTTTCCAGGACCCGGGGTCCGTCGCAATCGATTCTGAATGGCGTATTACACTCAAAAACACGAATTTTCGAAGGTGAAAAATTAGATCATTTTTCACGTTTCCACGTCGATATCTCGGAAATTATGCGTTTACAGGACCCGGGACCCGTCGCAATCGATTCTAAATGGCATATTACACTGAAAAACAAGAATTTTCGAAAGCGAAAAATTGGATCATTTCTCACGTTTCCACGTCGATATCTCGAAAGTTATGCGTTTGCAGGACCCAGGACTCGTCGCAATCGATTCTAAATGGCATATTACACTGAGAAACACGAATTTTTCGAAAGTGAAAAATTGGATCATTTTTCACGTTTCCACGTCGATATCTCGAAAATTATGCGTTTCCAGGACCCAGGACCCGTCGCAATCGATTCTAAATGGCATATTACACTAAAAAACACGAATTTCCGAAGGTGAAAAATTAGATCATTTTTCCATTTCCACGTCGATATCTCGAAAATTATGCGTTTCCAGGACCTGGGACCCGTCACAATCAAGTTAAATGGCATATTACACTCAAAAACACGTATTCTCGAAAGTGAAAAATTAGATTATTTTCCACGTTTCCACGTCGATATCTCGAAAATTATGCGTTTCCAGGACCTGGGATCCGTCGCAATCGATTTTAAATGGCATATTACACTCAAAAACACGAATTTTCGAAGGTAAAAAATGAGACCATTTTTTACGTTTCCACGTCGATATCTCGAAAATTATGCGTTTCCAGGACCCGGGACCCGTCGCAATCGATTCTAAATGGCATATTACACTGAAAAACACGAATTTTTGGGAATGAAAAATCTCATAATTTTTCACGTTCCGACGTCAAAATCTCGGAAATTATGCGTTTCCAGGACCCGGGACCCGTCGCAATCGATCACTAATGGCATATTACACTCAAAAACACGAATTTTCGAAACTAAAAAATTAGATCATTTTTTACGTTTTCACGTCGATATCTCGGAAATTATGCGTTTCCAGGACCCAGGACCCGTCGCAATCGATTCTAAATGGCATATTACACTAAAAAACACGAATTTCCGAAAGTGAAAAATTAGATCATTTTTCCATTTCCACGTCGATTTCTCGAAAATTATGCGTTTCCAGAACCAAGGACCCGTCGCAAACGATTCTAAACGGCATATTACACTCAAAAACACGAATTTTCAAAGGTGAAAAATAAGATCATTTTCCACGTTTCCACGTCGATATCTCGAAAATTATGCGTTTCCAGGACCCGGGACCAGTCGGAATCGATTCTGAGCCGCAAATTACACTGAAAAACACGAAATTTCGTAGAACGGAAAATTTCATTATTTTCACCTTCCAACATCGAAATCTCGATATTCATGCGTCCGAGGGGCCGAAAAACGGTCGGAATCGATTCTGGGTGGCATATTACACTCAAAAACACAAATTTTCGAAAGTGGAAGATTGAATCATTTTTTACGTTTTCACGTCGATATCTCGAAAATTATGCGTTTTCAGGACCCGGGACCCGTCGCAATCGATTCTAAATGGCATATTACACTCAAAACCACGAATTTTCGAAGGTGAAAAATTAGATCATTTTTCACGTTTCCACGTCGATATCTCGAAAGTTATGCGTTTGCAGGACCCAGGACCCGTCGCAATCGATTCTAAATGGCATATTACACTGAAAAACACGAATTTTTCGAAAGTGAAAAATTGGATCATTTTTCACGTTTCCACGTCGATATCTCGAAAATTATGCGTTTCCAGGACCCAGGACCCGTCGCAATCGATTCTAAATGGCATATTACACTAAAAAACACGAATTTACGAAGGTTAAAAATTAGATCATTTTTCCATTTCCACGTCGATATCTCGAAAATTATGCGTTTCCAGAACCAAGGACCCGTCGCAAACGATTCTAAACGGCATATTACACTCAAAAACACGAATTTTCAAAGGTGAAAAATAAGATCATTTTCCACGTTTCCACGTCGATATCTCGAAAATTGTGCGTTTCCAGGACCCAGGACCCGTCGCAATCGATTCTAAATGGCATATTACACTGAAAAACACGAATTTTTGGGAATGAAAAATCTCATAATTTTTCACGTTCCGACGTCGAAATCTCGGAAATTATGCGTTTCCAGGACCCGGGACCAGTCGGAATCGATTCTGAGCCGCAAATTACACTGAAAAACACGAAATTTCGTAGAACGGAAAATTTCATCATTTTCACCTTCTAACATCGAAATCTCGATATTCATGCGTCCAAGGGGCCGAAAAACGGTCGGAATCGATTCTGGGTGGCATATTACACTCAAAAACACAAATTTTCGAAAGTGGAAGATTGAATCATTTTTCACGTTTTCACGTCGATATCTCGAAAATTATGCGTTTTCAGGACCCGGGACCCGTCGCAATCGATTCTAAATGGCATATTACACTCAAAACCACGAATTTTCGAAGGTGAAAAATTAGATCATTCTTCACGTTTCCACGTCGATATCTCGGAAATTATGCGTTTACAGGACCCGGGACCCGTCGCAATCGATTCTAAATGGCATATTACACTGGAAAACAAGAATTTTCGAAAGCGAAAAATTGGATCATTTCTCACGTTTCCACGTCGATATTTCGAAAATTATGCTTTTCCAGGACCCAGGACCCGTCGCAATCGAATCTAAATGGCATATTATACTAAAAAACGCGAATTTTCGAAAGTGAAAAATTGGATCATTTTTTACGTTTCCACGTTGATATCTCGAAAATCATGCGTTTCCAGGACCCAGGACCCGTCGCAATCGATTCTAGATGGCATATTACACTCAAAAACACGAATTTTCGAAGGTGAAAAATTAGATCATTTTTTACGTTACCACGTCGATATCTCGAAAATGATGCGTTTCCAGGACCCGGGGTCCGTCGCAATCGATTCTGAATGGCATATTACACTCAAAAACACGAATTTTCGAAGGTGAAAAATTAGATCATTTTTCACGTTTCCACGTCGATATCTCGGAAATTATGCGTTTACAGGACCCGGGACCCGTCGCAATTGATTCTAAATGGCATATTACACTGAAAAACAAGAATTTTCGAAAGCGAAAAATTGGATCATTTCTCACGTTTCCACGTCGATATCTCGGAAATTATGCGTTTACAGGACCCGGGACCCGTCGCAATCGATTTCAAATGGCATATTACACTCAAAAACACGAATTTTCGAAACTAAAAAATTGGATCATTTTTTACGTTTTCACGTCGATATCTCGGAAATTATGCGTTTCCAGGACCCAGGACCCGTCGCAATCGATTCTAAATGGCATATTACACTAAAAAACACGAATTTCCGAAGGTGAAAAATTAGATCATTTTTCCATTTCCACGTCGATATCTCGAAAATTATGCGTTTCCAGGACCCGGGGTCCGTCGCAATCGATTTCAAAAGGCATATTACACTGTAAAACACGAATTTTTGAGAACGAAAAATCAGATCATTTTTCACGTTTCCACGTCGATATCTCGAAAATTATGCGTTTCCAGGACCCGGGACCCGTCGCAATCGATTCTAAATGGCATATTACACTCAAAAACACGAATTTTCGAAGGTGAAAAATAGATCATTTTTCCATTTCCACGTCGATATCTCGAAAATTATGCGTTTCCAGAACCAAGGACCCGTCGCAATCGATTCTAGATGGCATATTACACTCAAAAACACGAATTTCCGAAGGTGAAAAATAGATCATTTTTCCATTTCCACGTCGATATCTCGAAAATTATGCGTTTCCAGAACCAAGGACCCGTCGCAATCGATTCTAGATGGCATATTACACTCAAAAACACGAATTTTCGAAGGTGAAAAATTAGATCATTTTTTACGTTTCCACGTGGATATCTCGAAAATGATGCGTTTTCAGGACCCGGGACCCGTCGCAATCGATTCTAAATGGCATATTACACTGAAAAACACGAATTTTTGGGAATGAAAAATCTCATAATTTTTCACGTGCCGACGTCAAAATCATGGAAATTATGCGTTTCCAGGACCCAGGACCCGTCGCAATCGATTCTAAATGGCATATTACACTGAAAAACACGCATTTTTGGGAATGAAAAATCTCATAATTTTCCACGTTCCGACGTCAAAATCTCGGAAATTATGCGTTTCCAGGACCCGGGACCCGTCGCAATCGATTTCAAATGGCATATTACACTCAAAAACACGAATTTTCGAAACTAAAAAATTGGATCATTTTTTACGTTTTCACGTCGATATCTCGGAAATTATGCGTTTCCAGGACCCAGGACCCGTCGCAATCGATTCTAAATGGCATATTACACTAAAAAACACGAATTTCCGAAGGTGAAAAATTAGATCATTTTTCCATTTCCACGTCGATATCTCGAAAATTACGCGTTTCCAGGACCCGGGGTCCGTCGCAATCGATTTCAAAAGGCATATTACACTGTAAAACACGAATTTTTGAGAACGAAAAATCAGATCATTTTTCACGTTTCCACGTCGATATCTCGAAAATTATGCGTTTCCAGGACCCGGGACCCGTCGCAATCGATTCTAAATGGCATATTACACTGAAAAACAAGAATTTTCGAAAGCGAAAAATTGGATCATTTCTCACGTTTCCACGTCGATATCTCGAAAGTTATGCGTTTGCAGGACCAAGGACCCGTCGCAATCGATTCTAAATGGCATATTACACTGAGAAACACGAATTTTTCGAAAGTGAAAAATTGGATCATTTTTCACGTTTCCACGTCGATATCTCGAAAATTATGCGTTTCCAGGACCCAGGACCCGTCGCAATCGATTCTAAATGGCATATTACGCTAAAAAACACGAATTTCCGAAGGTGAAAAATTAGATCATTTTTCCATTTCCACGTCGATATCTCGAAAATTATGCGTTTCCAGGACCTGGGACCCGTCACAATCGATTTCAAATGGCATATTACACTCAAAAACACGTATTCTCGAAAGTGAAAAATTAGATTATTTTCCACGTTTCCACGTCGATATCTCGAAAATTTTGCGTTTCCAGGACCTGGGATCCGTCGCAATCGATTTTAAATGGCATATTACACTCAAAAACACGAATTTTCGAAGGTAAAAAATGAGAGCATTTTTACGTTTCCACGTCGATATCTCGAAAATTATGCGTTTCCAGGACCCGGGACCCGTCGCAATCGATTCTAAATGGCATATTACACTGAAAAACACGAATTTTTGGGAATGAAAAATCTCATCATTTTTCACGTTCCGACGTCAAAATCTCGGAAATTATGCGTTTCCAGGACCCGGGACCCGTCGCAATCGGTCACTAATGGCATATTACACTCAAAAACACGAATTTTCGAAACTAAAAAATTAGATCATTTTTTACGTTTTCACGTCGATATCTCGGAAATTATGCGTTTCCAGGACCCAGGACCCGTCGCAATCGATTCTAAATGGCATATGACACTAAAAAACACGAATTTCCGAAAGTGAAAAATTAGATCATTTTTCCATTTCCACGTCGATATCTCGAAAATCATGCGTTTCCAGAACCAAGGACCCGTCGCAAACGATTCTAAACGGCATATTACACTCAAAAACACGAATTTTCAAAGGTGAAAAATAAGATCATTTTCCACGTTTCCACGTCGATATCTCGAAAATTATGCGTTTCCAGGACCCGGGACCAGTCGGAATCGATTCTGAGCCGCAAATTACACTGAAAAACACGAAATTTCGTAGAACGGAAAATTTCATTATTTTCACCTTCCAACATCGAAATCTCGATATTCATGCGTCCGAGGGGCCGAAAAACGGTCGGAATCGATTCTGGGTGGCATATTACACTCAAAAACACAAATTTTCGAAAGTGGAAGATTGAATCATTTTTCACGTTTTCACGTCGATATCTCGAAAATTATGCGTTTTCAGGACCCGGGACCCGTCGCAATCGATTCTAAATGGCATATTACACTCAAAACCACGAATTTTCGAAGGTGAAAAATTAGATCATTTTTCACGTTTCCACGTCGATATCTCGAAAGTTATGCGTTTGCAGGACCCAGGACCCGTCGCAATCGATTCTAAATGGCATATTACACTGAAAAACACGAATTTTTCGAAAGTGAAAAATTGGATCATTTTTCACGTTTCCACGTCGATATCTTGAAAATTATGCGTTTCCAGGACCCAGGACCCGTCGCAATCGATTCTAAATGGCATATTACACTAAAAAACACGAATTTCCGAAGGTGAAAAATTAGATCATTTTTCCATTTCCACGTCGATATCTCGAAAATTATGCGTTTCCAGAACCAAGGACCCGTCGCAAACGATTCTAAACGGCATATTACACTCAAAAACACGAATTTCCGAAGGTGAAAAATAAGATCATTTTCCACGTTTCCACGTCGATATCTCGAAAATTGTGCGTTTCCAGGACCCAGGACCCGTCGCAATCGATTCTAAATGGCATATTACACTGAAAAACACGAATTTTTGGGAATGAAAAATCTCATAATTTTTCACGTTCCGACGTCGAAATCTCGGAAATTATGCGTTTCCAGGACCCGGGACCAGTCGGAATCGATTCTGAGCCGCAAATTACACTGAAAAACACGAAATTTCGTAGAACGGAAAATTTCATCATTTTCACCTTCTAACATCGAAATCTCGATATTCATGCGTCCAAGGGGCCGAAAAACGGTCGGAATCGATTCTGGGTGGCATATTACACTCAAAAACACAAATTTTCGAAAGTGGAAGATTGAATCATTTTTCACGTTTTCACGTCGATATCTCGAAAATTATGCGTTTTCAGGACCCGGGACCCGTTGCAATCGATTCTAAACGGCATATTACACTCAAAACCACGAATTTTCGAAGGTGAAAAATTAGATCATTTTTCACGTTTCCACGTCGATATCTCGAAAGTTATGCGTTTGCAGGACCCAGGACCCGTCGCAATCGATTCTAAATGGCATATTATACTAAAAAACACGAATTTTCGAAAGTGAAAAATTGGATCATTTTTTACGTTTCCACGTTGATATCTCGAAAATCATGCGTTTCCAGAACCCGGGACCCGTCGCACCCGATTCTGAATGGCATATTACACTGTAAAACACGAATTCTTGAGAACGAAAAATTCGATCATTTTTCACGTTTCCACGTCGATATCTCGAAAATTATGCGTTTCCAGGACCCAGGACCCGTCGCAATCGATTCTAGATGGCATATTACACTCAAAAACACGAATTTTCGAAGGTAAAGAATGAGATCATTTTTTACGTTTCCACGTCGATATCTCGAAAATTATGCGTTTCCAGGACCTGGGATCCGTCGCAATCGATTTTAAATGGCATATTACACTCAAAAACACGAATTTTCGAAGGTAAAGAATGAGATCATTTTTTACGTTTCCACGTCGATATCTCGAAAATTATGCGTTTCCAGGACCCGGGACCCGTCGCAATCGATTCTAAATGGCATAATACACTGAAAAACACGAATTTTTGGGAATGAAAAATCTCATAATTTTTCACGTTCCGACGTCAAAATCTCGGAAATTATGCGTTTCCAGGCCCCGGGACCAGTCGGAATCGATTCTGAGCCGCAAATTACACTGAAAAACACGAAATTTCGTAGAACGGAAAATTTCATCATTTTCACCTTCTAACATCGAAATCTCGATATTCATGCGTCCAAGGGGCCGAAAAACGGTCGAAATCGATTCTGGGTGGCATATTACACTCAAAAACACAAATTTTCGAAAGTGGAAGATTGAATCATTTTTCACGTTTTCACGTCGATGTCTCGAAAATTATGCGTTTTCAGGACCCGGGACCCGTCGCAATCGATTCTAAATGGCATATTACACTCAAAACCACTAATTTTCGAAGGTGAAAAATTAGATCATTTTTCACGTTTCCACGTCGATATCTCGAAAGTTATGCGTTTGCAGGACCCAGGACCCGTCGCAATCGATTCTAAATGGCATATTACACTGAGAAACACGAATTTTTGGGAATGAAAAATCTCATAATTTTTCACGTTCCGACGTCAAAATCATGGAAATTATGCGTTTCCAGGACCCAGGACCCGTCGCAATCGATTCTAAATGACATATTAAACTGAAAAACACGCATTTTTGGGAATGAAAAATCTCATAATTTTCCACGTTCCGACGTCAAAATCTCGGAAATTATGCGTTTCCAG
Source organism: Tenthredo scrophulariae (assembly GCA_963978835.1). Taxonomy (NCBI): domain Eukaryota; kingdom Metazoa; phylum Arthropoda; class Insecta; order Hymenoptera; family Tenthredinidae; genus Tenthredo; species Tenthredo scrophulariae. The sequence continues at coordinate 21,426,944 of OZ022227.1, read as the reverse complement.
GACCCGGGACCCGTCGCAATCGATTTCAAATGGCATATTACACTCAAAAACACGAATTTTCGAAACTAAAAAATTGGATCATTTTTTACGTTTTCACGTCGATATCTCGGAAATTATGCGTTTCCAGGACCCAGGACCCGTCGCAATCGATTCTAAATGGCATATTACACTAAAAAACACGAATTTCCGAAGGTGAAAAATTAGATCATTTTTCCATTTCCACGTCGATATCTCGAAAATTACGCGTTTCCAGGACCCGGGGTCCGTCGCAATCGATTCCAAAAGGCATATTACACTGTAAAACACGAATTTTTGAGAACGAAAAATCAGATCATTTTTCACGTTTCCACGTCGATATCTCGAAAATTACGCGTTTCCAGGACCCGGGACCCGTCGCAATCGATTCTAAATGGCATATTGTACTGTAAGACACGATTTTTGAGAACGAAAAATTAGATCATTTTTTACGTTTTCACGTCGATATCTCGAAAATTATGCGTTTCCAGGACCCAGGACCCGTCGCAATCGATTCTAAATGGCATATTACACTGAAAAACACGAATTTTTGAGAATGAAAAATTGAATCATTTTTTACGTTTCCACGTCGATATCTTGAAAATGATGCGTTTCCAGGACCCGGGGTCCGTCGCAATCGATTCTAAATGGCATATTACACTCAAAAACACGAATTTTCGAAGGTGAAAAATTAGATCATTTTTTACGTTTCCACGTCGATATCTCGAAAATGATGCGTTTCCAGGACCCGGGGTCCGTCGCAATCGATTCTGAATGGCATATTACACTGAAAAACACGAATTTTTGAAGGTGAAAAATTAGATCATTCTTCACGTTTCCACGTCGATATCTCGGAAATTATGCGTTTACAGGACCCGGGACCCGTCGCAATCGATTCTAAATGGCATATTACACTGGAAAACAAGAATTTTCGAAAGCGAAAAATTAGATCATTTCTCACGTTTCCACGTCGATATTTCGAAAATTATGCTTTTCCAGGACCCAGGACCCGTCGCAATCGATTCTAAATGGCATATTACACTAAGAAACACGAATTTTTCGAAAGTGAAAAATTGGATCATTTTTCACGTTTCCACGTCGATATCTCGAAAATTATGCGTTTCCAGGACCCAGGACCCGTCGCAATCGATTCTAAATGGCATATTACACTAAAAAACACGAATTTCCGAAGGTGAAAAATTAGATCATTTTTCCATTTCCACGTCGATATCTCAAAAATTATGCGTTTCGAGGACCTGGGACCCGTCACAATCGATTTTAAATGGCATATTACACTCAAAAACACGAATTTTCGAAGGTAAAAAATGAGATCATTTTTTACGTTTCCACGTCGATATCTCGAAAATTATGCGTTTCCAGGACCCGGGACCCGTCGCAATCGATTCTAAATGGCATATTACACTGAAAAACACGAATTTTTGGGAATGAAAAATCTCATAATTTTTCACGTTCCGACGTCAAAATCTCGGAAATTATGCGTTTCCAGGACCCGGGACCCGTCGCAATCGATCACAAATGGCATATTACACTCAAAAACACGAATTTTCGAAACTAAAAAATTAGATCATTTTTTACGTTTCCACGTCGATATCTCGAAAATTATGCGTTTCCAGGACCCGGGACCCGTCGCAATCGATTCTAAATGGCATATTACACTGAAAAACACAAATTTTTGAAGGTGAAAAATTAGATCATTCTTCACGTTTCCACGTCGATATCTCGGAAATTATGCGTTTACAGGACCCGGGACCCGTCGCAATCGATTCTAAATGGCATATTACACTGGAAAACAAGAATTTTCGAAAGCGAAAAATTGGATCATTTCTCACGTTTCCACGTCGATATTTCGAAAATTATGCTTTTCCAGGACCCAGGACCCGTCGCAATCGATTCTAAATGGCATATTACACTGAGAAACACGAATTTTTCGAAAGTGAAAAATTGGATCATTTTTCACGTTTCCACGTCGATATCTCGAAAATTATGCGTTTCCAGGACCCAGGACCCGTCGCAATCGATTCTAAATGGCATATTACACTAAAAAACACGAATTTCCGAAGGTGAAAAATTAGATCATTTTTCCATTTCCACGTCGATATCTCGAAAATTATGCGTTTCCAGGACCTGGGATCCGTCGCAATCGATTTTAAATGGCATATTACACTCAAAACCACGAATTTTCGAAGGTGAAAAATTAGATCATTTTTCACGTTTCCACGTCGATATCTCGAAAGTTATGCGTTTGCAGGACCCAGGACCCGTCGCAATCGATTCTAAATGGCATATTACACTGAGAAACACGAATTTTTCGAAAGTAAAAAATGAGATCATTTTTCACCTTTCCACGTCGATATCCCGAAAATTATGCGTTTCCAGGACCCGGGACCCGTCGCAATCGATTCTAAATGGCATATTACACTGAAAAACACGTATTCTCGAGAGTGAAAAATTAGATTATTTTTCACGTTTCCACGTCGATATCTCGAAAATTATGCGTTTCCAGGACCTGGGATCCGTCGCAATCGATTTTAAATGGCATATTACACTCAAAAACACGAATTTTCGAAGGTAAAAAATGAGATCATTTTTTACGTTTCCACGTCGATATCTCGAAAATTATGCGTTTTCAGGACCCGGGACCCGTCGCAATCGATTCTAAATGGCATATTACACTGAAAAACACGAATTTTTGGGAATGAAAAATCTCATAATTTTTCACGTTCCGACGTCAAAATCATGGAAATTATGCGTTTCCAGGACCCAGGACCCGTCGCAATCGATTCTAAATGGCATATTACACTGAAAAACACGCATTTTTGGGAATGAAAAATCTCATAATTTTCCACGTTCCGACGTCAAAATCTCGGAAATTATGCGTTTCCAGGACCCGGGACCCGTCGCAATCGATTTCAAATGGCATATTACACTCAAAAACACGAATTTTCGAAGGTGAAAAATTAGATCATTTTTTACGTTTCCACGTCGATATCTCGAAAATGATGCGTTTCCAGGACCCGGGGTCCGTCGCAATCGATTCTGAATGGCATATTACACTAAAAAACACGAATTTTCGAAGGTGAAAAATTAGATCATTCTTCACGTTTTCACGTCGATATCTCAAAAATTATGCGTTTCGAGGACCTGGGACCCGTCACAATCGATTTTAAATGGCATATCACACTAAAAAACACGAATTTCCGAAGGTGAAAAATTAGATCATTTTTCCATTTCCACGTCGATATCTCGAAAATTATGCGTTTCCAGGACCTGGGACCCGTCACAATCGATTTCAAATGGCATATTACACTCAAAAACACGTATTCTCGAAAGTGAAAAATTAGATTATTTTCCACGTTTCCACGTCGATATCTCGAAAATTATGCGTTTCCAGGACCTGGGATCCGTCGCAATCGATTTTAAATGGCATATTACACTCAAAAACACGAATTTTCGAAGGTAAAAAATGAGATCATTTTTTACGTTTCCACGTCGATATCTCGAAAATTATGCGTTTCCAGGACCCGGGACCCGTCGCAATCGATTCTAAATGGCATATTACACTGAAAAACACGAATTTTTGGGAATGAAAAATCTCATAATTTTTCACGTTCCGACGTCAAAATCTCGGAAATCATGCGTTTCCAGGACCCGGGACCCGTCGCAATCGATCACTAATGGCATATTACACTCAAAAACACGAATTTTCGAAACTAAAAAATTAGATCATTTTTTACGTTTTCACGTCGATATCTCGGAAATTATGCGTTTCCAGGACCCAGGACCCGTCGCAATCGATTCTAAATGGCATATTACACTAAAAAACACGAATTTCCGAAAGTGAAAAATTAGATCATTTTTCCATTTCCACGTCGATATCTCGAAAATTATGCGTTTCCAGAACCAAGGACCCGTCGCAAACGATTCTAAACGGCATATTACACTCAAAAACACGAATTTTCAAAGGTGAAGAATAAGATCATTTTCCACGTTTCCACGTCGATATCTCGAAAATTATGCGTTTCCAGGACCCGGGACCAGTCGGAATCGATTCTGAGCCGCAAATTACACTGAAAAACACGAAATTTCGTAGAACGGAAAATTTCATTATTTTCACCTTCCAACATCGAAATCTCGATATTCATACGTCCGAGGGGCCGAAAAACGGTCGGAATCGATTCTGGGTGGCATATTACACTCAAAAACACAAATTTTCGAAAGTGGAAGATTGAATCATTTTTCACGTTTTCACGTCGATATCTCGAAAATTATGCGTTTTCAGGACCCGGGACCCGTCGCAATCGATTCTAAATGGCATATTACACTCAAAACCACAAATTTTCGAAGGTGAAAAATTAGATCATTTTTCACGTTTCCACGTCGATATCTCGAAAGTTATGCGTTTGCAGGACCCAGGACCCGTCGCAATCGATTCTAAATGGCATATTACACTGAAAAACACGAATTTTTCGAAAGTGAAAAATTGGATCATTTTTCACGTTTCCACGTTGATATCTCGAAAATTATGCGTTTCCAGGACCCAGGACCCGTCGCAATCGATTCTAAATGGCATATTACACTAAAAAACACGAATTTCCGAAGGTGAAAAATTAGATCATTTTTCCATTTCCACGTCGATATCTCGAAAATTATGCGTTTCGAGGACCTGGGACCCGTCACAATCGATTTTAAATGGCATATTACACTCAAAAACACGTATTCTCGAAAGTGAAAAATTAGATTATTTTCCACGTTTCCACGTCGATATCTCGAAAATTATGCGTTTCCAGGACCTGGGATCCGTCGCAATCGATTTTAAATGGCATATTACACTCAAAAACACGAATTTTCGAAGGTAAAGAATGAGATCATTTTTTACGTTTCCACGTCGATATCTCGAAAATTATGCGTTTCCAGGACCCGGGACCCGTCGCAATCGATTCTAAATGGCATATTACACTGAAAAACACGAATTTTTGGGAATGAAAAATCTCATAATTTTTCACGTTCCGACGTCAAAATCTCGGAAATTATGCGTTTCCAGGACCCGGGACCAGTCGGAATCGATTCTGAGCCGCAAATTACACTGAAAAACACGAAATTTCGTAGAACGGAAAATTTCATCATTTTCACCTTCTAACATCGAAATCTCGATATTCATGCGTCCAAGGGGCCGAAAAACGGTCGGAATCGATTCTGGGTGGCATATTACACTCAAAAACACAAATTTTCGAAAGTGGAAGATTGAATCATTTTTCACGTTTTCACGTCGATGTCTCGAAAATTATGCGTTTTCAGGACCCGGGACCCGTCGCAATCGATTCTAAATGGCATATTACACTCAAAACCACTAATTTTCGAAGGTGAAAAATTAGATCATTTTTCACGTTTCCACGTCGATATCTCGAAAGTTATGCGTTTGCAGGACCCAGGACCCGTCGCAATCGATTCTAAATGGCATATTACACTGAGAAACACGAATTTTTGGGAATGAAAAATCTCATAATTTTTCACGTTCCGACGTCAAGATCATGGAAATTATGCGTTTCCAGGACCCAGGACCCGTCGCAATCGATTCTAAATGACATATTAAACTGGAAAACACGCATTTTTGGGAATGAAAAATCTCATAATTTTCCACGTTCCGACGTCAAAATCTCGGAAATTATGCGTTTCCAGGACCCGGGACCCGTCGCAATCGATTTCAAATGGCATATTACACTCAAAAACACGAATTTTCGAAACTAAAAAATTGGATCATTTTTTACGTTTTCACGTCGATATCTCGGAAATTATGCGTTTCCAGGACCCAGGACCCGTCGCAATCGATTCTAAATGGCATATTACACTAAAAAACACGAATTTCCGAAGGTGAAAAATTAGATCATTTTTCCATTTCCACGTCGATATCTCGAAAATTACGCGTTTCCAGGACCCGGGGTCCGTCGCAATCGATTCCAAAAGGCATATTACACTGTAAAACACGAATTTTTGAGAACGAAAAATCAGATCATTTTTCACGTTTCCACGTCGATATCTCGAAAATTACGCGTTTCCAGGACCCGGGACCCGTCGCAATCGATTCTAAATGGCATATTGTACTGTAAGACACGATTTTTGAGAACGAAAAATTAGATCATTTTTTACGTTTTCACGTCGATATCTCGAAAATTATGCGTTTCCAGGACCCAGGACCCGTCGCAATCGATTCTAAATGGCATATTACACTGAAAAACACGAATTTTTGAGAATGAAAAATTGAATCATTTTTTACGTTTCCACGTCGATATCTTGAAAATGATGCGTTTCCAGGACCCGGGGTCCGTCGCAATCGATTCTAAATGGCATATTACACTCAGAAACACGAATTTTCGAAGGTGAAAAATTAGATCATTTTTTACGTTTCCACGTCGATATCTCGAAAATGATGCGTTTCCAGGACCCGGGGTCCGTCGCAATCGATTCTGAATGGCATATTACACTGAAAAACACGGATTTTTGAAGGTGAAAAATTAGATCATTCTTCACGTTTCCACGTCGATATCTCGGAAATTATGCGTTTACAGGACCCGGGACCCGTCGCAATCGATTCTAAATGGCATATTACACTGGAAAACAAGAATTTTCGAAAGCGAAAAATTAGATCATTTCTCACGTTTCCACGTCGATATTTCGAAAATTATGCTTTTCCAGGACCCAGGACGCGTCGCAATCGATTCTAAATGGCATATTACACTAAGAAACACGAATTTTTCGAAAGTGAAAAATTGGATCATTTTTCACGTTTCCACGTCGATATCTCGAAAATTATGCGTTTCCAGGACCCAGGACCCGTCGCAATCGATTCTAAATGGCATATTACACTAAAAAACACGAATTTCCGAAGGTGAAAAATTAGATCATTTTTCCATTTCCACGTCGATATCTCAAAAATTATGCGTTTCGAGGACCTGGGACACGTCACAATCGATTTTAAATGGCATATTACACTCAAAAACACGTATTCTCGAAAGTGAAAAATTAGATTATTTTCCACGTTTCCACGTCGATATCTCGAAAATTATGCGTTTCCAGGACCTGGGATCCGTCGCAATCGATTTTAAATGGCATATTACACTCAAAAACACGAATTTTCGAAGGTAAAAAATGAGATCATTTTTTACGTTTCCACGTCGATATCTCGAAAATTATGCGTTTCCAGGACCCGGGACCCGTCGCAATCGATTCTAAATGGCATATTACACTGAAAAACACGAATTTTTGGGGATGAAAAATCTCATAATTTTTCACGTTCCGACGTCAAAATCTCGGAAATTATGCGTTTCCAGGACCCGGGACCCGTCGCAATCGATCACAAATGGCATATTACACTCAAAAACACGAATTTTCGAAACTAAAAAATTAGATCATTTTTTACGTTTCCACGTCGATATCTCGAAAATTATGCGTTTCCAGGACCCGGGACCCGTCGCAATCGATTCTAAATGGCATATTACACTGAAAAACACGAATTTTTGGAGGTGAAAAATTAGATCATTCTTCACGTTTCTACGTCGATATCTCGGAAATTATGCGTTTACAGGACCCGGGACCCGTCGCAATCGATTCTAAATGGCATATTACACTGGAAAACAAGAATTTTCGAAAGCGAAAAATTGGATCATTTCTCACGTTTCCACGTCGATATTTCGAAAATTATGCTTTTCCAGGACCCAGGACCCGTCGCAATCGATTCTAAATGGCATATTACACTGAGAAACACGAATTTTTCGAAAGTGAAAAATTGGATCATTTTTCACGTTTCCACGTCGATATCTCGAAAATTATGCGTTTCCAGGACCCAGGACCCGTCGCAATCGATTCTAAATGGCATATTACACTAAAAAACACGAATTTCCGAAGGTGAAAAATTAGATCATTTTTCCATTTCCACGTCGATATCTCGAAAATTATGCGTTTCCAGGACCTGGGATCCGTCGCAATCGATTTTAAATGGCATATTACACTCAAAACCACGAATTTTCGAAGGTGAAAAATTAGATCATTTTTCACGTTTCCACGTCGATATCTCGAAAGTTATGCGTTTGCAGGACCCAGGACCCGTCGCAATCGATTCTAAATGGCATATTACACTGAGAAACACGAATTTTTCGAAAGTAAAAAATGAGATCATTTTTCACCTTTCCACGTCGATATCCCGAAAATTATGCGTTTCCAGGACCCGGGACCCGTCGCAATCGATTCTAAATGGCATATTACACTGAAAAACACGTATTCTCGAAAGTGAAAAATTAGATTATTTTTCACGTTTCCACGTCGATATCTCGAAAATTATGCGTTTCCAGGACCTGGGATCCGTCGCAATCGATTTTAAATGGCATATTACACTCAAAAACACGAATTTTCGAAGGTAAAAAATGAGATCATTTTTTACGTTTCCACGTCGATATCTCGAAAATTATGCGTTTTCAGGACCCGGGACCCGTCGCAATCGATTCTAAATGGCATATTACACTGAAAAACACGAATTTTTGGGAATGAAAAATCTCATAATTTTTCACGTTCCGACGTCAAAATCATGGAAATTATGCGTTTCCAGGACCCAGGACCCGTCGCAATCGATTCTAAATGGCATATTACACTGAAAAACACGCATTTTTGGGAATGAAAAATCTCATAATTTTCCACGTTCCGACGTCAAAATCTCGGAAATTATGCGTTTCCAGGACCCGGGACCCGTCGCAATCGATTTAAAATGGCATATTACACTCAAAAACACGAATTTTCGAAGGTGAAAAATTAGATCATTTTTTACGTTTCCACGTCGATATCTCGAAAATGATGCGTTTCCAGGACCCGGGGTCCGTCGCAATCGATTCTGAATGGCATATTACACTAAAAAACACGAATTTTCGAAGGTGAAAAATTAGATCATTCTTCACGTTTTCACGTCGATATCTCGGAAATTATGCGTTTACAGGACCCGGGACCCGTCGCAATCGATTCTAAATGGCATATTACACTGGAAAACAAGAATTTTCGAAAGCGAAAAATTGGATCATTTCTCACGTTTCCACGTCGATATTTCGAAAATTATGCTTTTCCAGGACCCAGGACCCGTCGCAATCGATTCTAAATGGCATATTATACTAAAAAACACGAATTTTCGAAAGTGAAAAATTGGATCATTTTTTACGTTTCCACGTTGATATCTCGAAAATCAGGCGTTTCCAGGACCCGGGACCCGTCGCAACCGATTCTGAATGGCATATTACACTGTAAAACACGAATTTTTGAGAACGAAAAATTCGATCATGTTTCACGTTTCCACGTCGATATCTCGAAAATTATGCGTTTCCAGGACCCAGGACCCGTCGCAATCGATTCTAAATGGCATATTACACTAAAAAACACGAATTTCCGAAGGTGAAAAATTAGATCATTTTTCCATTTCCACGTCGATATCTCAAAAATTATGCGTTTCGAGGACCTGGGACCCGTCACAATCGATTTTAAATGGCATATCACACTAAAAAACACGAATTTCCGAAGGTGAAAAATAAGATCATTTTCCACGTTTCCACGTCGATATCTCGGAAATCATGCGTTTCCAGGACCCGGGACCCGTCGCAATCGATCACTAATGGCATATTACACTCAAAAACACGAATTTTCGAAACTAAAAAATTAGATCATTTTTTACGTTTTCACGTCGATATCTCGGAAATTATGCGTTTCCAGGACCCAGGACCCGTCGCAATCGATTCTAAATGGCATATTACACTAAAAAACACGAATTTCCGAAAGTGAAAAATTAGATCATTTTTCCATTTCCACGTCGATATCTCGAAAATTATGCGTTTCCAGAACCAAGGACCCGTCGCAAACGATTCTAAACGGCATATTACACTCAAAAACACGAATTTTCAAAGGTGAAAAATAAGATCATTTTCCACGTTTCCACGTCGATATCTCGAAAATTATGCGTTTCCAGGACCCGGGACCAGTCGGAATCGATTCTGAGCCGTAAATTACACTGAAAAACACGAAATTTCGTAGAACGGAAAATTTCATCATTTTCACCTTCTAACATCGAAATCTCGATATTCATGCGTCCAAGGGGCCGAAAAACGGTCGGAATCGATTCTGGGTGGCATATTACACTCAAAAACACAAATTTTCGAAAGTGGAAGATTGAATCATTTTTCACGTTTTCACGTCGATATCTCGAAAATTATGCGTTTTCAGGACCCGGGACCCGTCGCAATCGATTCTAAATGGCATATTACACTCAAAACCACGAATTTTCGAAGGTGAAAAATTAGATCATTTTTCACGTTTCCACGTCGATATCTCGAAAGTTATGCGTTTGCAGGACCCAGGACCCGTCGCAATCGATTCTAAATGGCATATTACACTGAGAAACACGAATTTTTGGGAATGAAAAATCTCATAATTTTTCACGTTCCGACGTCAAAATCATGGAAATTATGCGTTTCCAGGACCCAGGACCCGTCGCAATCGATTCTAAATGGCATATTACACTGAAAAACACGCATTTTTGGGAATGAAAAATCTCATAATTTTCCACGTTCCGACGTCAAAATCTCGGAAATTATGCGTTTCCAGGACCCGGGACCCGTCGCAATCGATTTCAAATGGCATATTAGACTCAAAAACACGAATTTTCGAAACTAAAAAATTGGATCATTTTTTACGTTTTCACGTCGATATCTCGGAAATTATGCGTTTCCAGGACCCAGGACCCGTCGCAATCGATTCTAAATGGCATATTACACTAAAAAACACGAATTTCCGAAGGTGAAAAATTAGATCATTTTTCCATTTCCACGTCGATATCTCGAAAATTACGCGTTTCCAGGACCCGGGGTCCGTCGCAATCGATTCCAAAAGGCATATTACACTGTAAAACACGAATTTTTGAGAACGAAAAATCAGATCATTTGTCACGTTTTCACGTCGATATCTCGAAAATTATGCGTTTCCAGGACCCAGGACCCGTCGCAATCGATTCTAAATGGCATATTACACTAAAAAACACGAATTTCCGAAGGTGAAAAATTAGATCATTTTTCCATTTCCACGTCGATATCTCGGAAATTATGCGTTTCCAGGACCCGGGACCCGTCGCAATCGATTCTAAATGGCATATTACACTGAAAAACACGAATTTTTGGGAATGAAAAATCTCATAATTTTTCACGTTCCGACGTCAAAATCTCGGAAATTATGCGTTTCCAGGACCCGGGACCCGTCGCAATCGATCACAAATGGCATATTACACTCAAAAACACGAATTTTCGAAACTAAAAAATTAGATCATTTTTCACGTTTCCACGTCGATATCTCGAAAATTATGCGTTTCCAGGACCCGGGACCCGTCGCAATCGATTCTAAATGGCATATTACACTGAAAAACACGAATTTTTGAGGATGAAAAATTGAATCATTTTTTACGTTTCCACGTCGATATCTCGAAAATGATGCGTTTCCAGGACCCGGGGTCCGTCGGAATCGATTCTAAATGGCATATTACACTCAAAAACACGAATTTTCGAAGGTGAAAAATTAGATCTTTTTTTACGTTTCCACGTCGATATCTCGAAAATGATGCGTTTCCAGGACCCGGGGTCCGTCGCAATCGATTCTGAATGGCATATTACACTAAAAAACACGAATTTTCGAAGGTGAAAAATTAGATTATTCTTCACGTTTCCACGTCGATATCTCGGAAATTATGCGTTTACAGGACCCGGGACCCATCGCAATCGATTCTAAATGGCATATTACACTGGAAAACCAGAATTTTCAAAAGCGAATAATTGGATCATTTCTCACGTTTCCACGTCGATATTTCGGAAATTATGCTTTTCCAGGACCCAGGACCCGTCGCAATCGATTCTAAATGGCATATTATACTAAAAAACACGAATTTTCGAAAGTAAAAAATTGGATCATTTCTCACGTTTCCACGTTGATATCTCGAAAATCATGCGTTTCCAGGACCCGGGACCCGTCGCACCCGATTCTGAATGGCATATTACACTGTAAAACACGAATTTTTGAGAACGAAAAATTCGATCATTTTTCACGTTTCCACGTCGATATCTCGAAAATTATGCGTTTCCAGGACCCAGGACCCGTCGCAATCGATTCTAGATGGCATATTACACTCAAAAACACGAATTTTCGAAGGTGAAAAATTAGATCATTTTCTACGTTACCACGTCGATATCTCGAAAATGATGCGTTTCCAGGACCCGGGGTCCGTCGCAATCGATTCTGAATGGCATATTACACTCAAAAACACGAATTTTCGAAGGTGAAAAATTAGATCATTTTTCACGTTTCCACGTCGATATCTCGGAAATTATGCGTTTACAGGACCCGGGACCCGTCGCAATCGATTCTAAATGGCATATTACACTGAAAAACAAGAATTTTCGAAAGCGAAAAATTGGATCATTTCTCACGTTTCCACGTCGATATCTCGAAAGTTATGCGTTTGCAGGACCCAGGACCCGTCGCAATCGATTCTAAATGGCATATTACACTGAGAAACACGAATTTTTCGAAAGTGAAAAATTGGATCATTCTTCACGTTTCCACGTCGATATCTCGAAAATTATGCGTTTCCAGGACCCAGGACCCGTCGCAATCGATTCTAAATGGCATATTACACTAAAAAACACGAATTTCCGAAGGTGAAAAATTAGATCATTTTTCCATTTCCACGTCGATATCTCGAAAATTATGCGTTTCCAGGACCTGGGACCCGTCACAATCGATTTCAAATGGCATATTACACTCAAAAACACGTATTCTCGAAAGTGAAAAATTAGATTATTTTCCACGTTTCCACGTCGATATCTCGAAAATTATGCGTTTCCAGGACCTGGGATCCATCGCAATCGATTTTAAATGGCATATTACACTCAAAAACACGAATTTTCGAAAGTGAAAAATTAGATTATTTTTCACGTTTCCACGTCGATATCTCGAAAATGATGCGTTTCCAGGACCCGGGGTCCGTCGCAATCGATTCTGAATGGCATATTACACTAAAAAACACGAATTTTCGAAGGTGAAAAATTAGATTATTCTTCACGTTTCCACGTCGATATCTCGGAAATTATGCGTTTACAGGACCCGGGACCCGTCGCAATCGATTCTAAATGGCATATTACACTGGAAAACAAGAATTTTCAAAAGCGAAAAATTGGATCATTTCTCACGTTTCCACGTCGATATTTCGAAAATTATGCTTTTCCAGGACCCAGGACCCGTCGCAATCGATTCTAAATGGCATATTATACTAAAAAACACGAATTTTCGAAAGTGAAAAATTGGATCATTTTTTACGTTTCCACGTTGATATCTCGAAAATCATGCGTTTCCAGAACCCGGGACCCGTCGCACCCGATTCTGAATGGCATATTACACTGTAAAACACGAATTCTTGAGAACGAAAAATTCGATCATTTTTCACGTTTCCACGTCGATATCTCGAAAATTATGCGTTTCCAGGACCCAGGACCCGTCGCAATCGATTCTAGATGGCATATTACACTCAAAAACACGAATTTTCGAAGGTGAAAAATTAGATCATTTTTTACGTTACCACGTCGATATCTCGAAAATGATGCGTTTCCAGGACCCGGGGTCCGTCGCAATCGATTCTGAATGGCATATTACACTCAAAAACACGAATTTTCGAAGGTGAAAAATTAGATCATTTTTCACGTTTCCACGTCGATATCTCGGAAATTATGCGTTTACAGGACCCGGGACCCGTCGCAATCGATTCTAAATGGCATATTACACTGAGAAACACGAATTTTTCGAAAGTGAAAAATTGGATCATTTTTCACGTTTCCACGTCGATATCTCGAAAATTATGCGTTTCCAGGACCCAGGACCCGTCGCAATCGATTCTAAATGGCATATTACACTAAAAAACACGAATTTCCGAAGGTGAAAAATTAGATCATTTTTCCATTTCCACGTCGATATCTCGAAAATTATGCGTTTCCAGGACCTGGGACCCGTCACAATCGATTTCAAATGGCATATTACACTCAAAAACACGTATTCTCGAAAGTGAAAAATTAGATTATTTTCCACGTTTCCACGGCGATATCTCGAAAATTATGCGTTTCCAGGACCTGGGATCCGTCGCAATCGATTTTAAATGGCATATTACACTCAAAAACACGAATTTTCGAAGGTAATAAATGAGATCATTTTTCACGTTTCCACGTCGATATCTCGAAAATTATGCGTTTCCAGGACCCAGGACCCGTCGCAATCGATTCTAGATGGCATATTACACTCAAAAACACGAATTTTCGAAGGTGAAAAATTAGATCATTTTTTACGTTACCACGTCGATATCTCGAAAATGATGCGTTTCCAGGACCCGGGGTCCGTCGCAATCGATTCTGAATGGCATATTACACTCAAAAACACGAATTTTCGAAGGTGAAAAATTAGATCATTTTTCACGTTTCCACGTCGATATCTCGGAAATTATGCGTTTACAGGACCCGGGACCCGTCGCAATCGATTCTAAATGGCATATTACACTGAGAAACACGAATTTTTCGAAAGTGAAAAATTGGATCATTTTTCACGTTTCCACGTCGATATCTCGAAAATTATGCGTTTCCAGGACCCAGGACCCGTCGCAATCGATTCTAAATGGCATATTACACTAAAAAACACGAATTTCCGAAGGTGAAAAATTAGATCATTTTTCCATTTCCACGTCGATATCTCGAAAATTATGCGTTTCCAGGACCTGGGACCCGTCACAATCGATTTCAAATGGCATATTACACTCAAAAACACGTATTCTCGAAAGTGAAAAATTAGATTATTTTCCACGTTTCCACGGCGATATCTCGAAAATTATGCGTTTCCAGGACCTGGGATCCGTCGCAATCGATTTTAAATGGCATATTACACTCAAAAACACGAATTTTCGAAGGTGAAAAATTAGATCATTTTTCACGTTTCCACGTCGATATCTCGAAAGTTATGCGTTTGCAGGACCCAGGACCCGTCGCAATCGATTCTAAATGGCATATTACACTGAGAAACACGAATTTTTGGGAATGAAAAATCTCATAATTTTTCACGTTCCGACGTCAAGATCATGGAAATTATGCGTTTCCAGGACCCAGGACCCGTCGCAATCGATTCTAAATGACATATTAAACTGAAAAACACGCATTTTTGGGAATGAAAAATCTCATAATTTTCCACGTTCCGACGTCAAAATCTCGGAAATTATGCGTTTCCAGGACCCGGGACCCGTCGCAATCGATTTCAAATGGCATATTACACTCAAAAACACGAATTTTCGAAACTAAAAAATTGGATCATTTTTTACGTTTTCACGTCGATATCTCGGAAATTATGCGTTTCCAGGACCCAGGACCCGTCGCAATCGATTCTAAATGGCATATTACACTAAAAAACACGAATTTCCGAAGGTGAAAAATTAGATCATTTTTCCATTTCCACGTCGATATCTCGAAAATTACGCGTTTCCAGGACCCGGGGTCCGTCGCAATCGATTCCAAAAGGCATATTACACTGTAAAACACGAATTTTTGAGAACGAAAAATCAGATCATTTTTCACGTTTCCACGTCGATATCTCGAAAATTACGCGTTTCCAGGACCCGGGACCCGTCGCAATCGATTCTAAATGGCATATTGTACTGTAAGACACGATTTTTGAGAACGAAAAATTAGATCATTTTTTACGTTTTCACGTCGATATCTCGAAAATTATGCGTTTCCAGGACCCAGGACCCGTCGCAATCGATTCTAAATGGCATATTACACTGAAAAACACGAATTTTTGAGAATGAAAAATTGAATCATTTTTTACGTTTCCACGTCGATATCTTGAAAATGATGCGTTTCCAGGACCCGGGGTCCGTCGCAATCGATTCTAAATGGCATATTACACTCAAAAACACGAATTTTCGAAGGTGAAAAATTAGATCATTTTTTACGTTTCCACGTCGATATCTCGAAAATGATGCGTTTCCAGGACCCGGGGTCCGTCGCAATCGATTCTGAATGGCATATTACACTGAAAAACACGGATTTTTGAAGGTGAAAAATTAGATCATTCTTCACGTTTCCACGTCGATATCTCGGAAATTATGCGTTTACAGGACCCGGGACCCGTCGCAATCGATTCTAAATGGCATATTACACTGGAAAACAAGAATTTTCGAAAGCGAAAAATTAGATCATTTCTCACGTTTCCACGTCGATATTTCGAAAATTATGCTTTTCCAGGACCCAGGACGCGTCGCAATCGATTCTAAATGGCATATTACACTAAGAAACACGAATTTTTCGAAAGTGAAAAATTGGATCATTTTTCACGTTTCCACGTCGATATCTCGAAAATTATGCGTTTCCAGGACCCAGGACCCGTCGCAATCGATTCTAAATGGCATATTACACTGAGAAACACGAATTTTTCGAAAGTAAAAAATGAGATCATTTTTCACCTTTCCACGTCGATATCCCGAAAATTATGCGTTTCCAGGACCCGGGACCCGTCGCAATCGATTCTAAATGGCATATTACACTGAAAAACACGTATTCTCGAAAGTGAAAAATTAGATTATTTTTCACGTTTCCACGTCGATATCTCGAAAATTATGCGTTTCCAGGACCTGGGATCCGTCGCAATCGATTTTAAATGGCATATTACACTCAAAAACACGAATTTTCGAAGGTAAAAAATGAGATCATTTTTTACGTTTCCACGTCGATATCTCGAAAATTATGCGTTTTCAGGACCCGGGACCCGTCGCAATCGATTCTAAATGGCATATTACACTGAAAAACACGAATTTTTGGGAATGAAAAATCTCATAATTTTTCACGTTCCGACGTCAAAATCATGGAAATTATGCGTTTCCAGGACCCAGGACCCGTCGCAATCGATTCTAAATGGCATATTACACTGAAAAACACGCATTTTTGGGAATGAAAAATCTCATAATTTTCCACGTTCCGACGTCAAAATCTCGGAAATTATGCGTTTCCAGGACCCGGGACCCGTCGCAATCGATTTAAAATGGCATATTACACTCAAAAACACGAATTTTCGAAGGTGAAAAATTAGATCATTTTTTACGTTTCCACGTCGATATCTCGAAAATGATGCGTTTCCAGGACCCGGGGTCCGTCGCAATCGATTCTGAATGGCATATTACACTAAAAAACACGAATTTTCGAAGGTGAAAAATTAGATCATTCTTCACGTTTTCACGTCGATATCTCGGAAATTATGCGTTTACAGGACCCGGGACCCGTCGCAATCGATTCTAAATGGCATATTACACTGGAAAACAAGAATTTTCGAAAGCGAAAAATTGGATCATTTCTCACGTTTCCACGTCGATATTTCGAAAATTATGCTTTTCCAGGACCCAGGACCCGTCGCAATCGATTCTAAATGGCATATTATACTAAAAAACACGAATTTTCGAAAGTGAAAAATTGGATCATTTTTTACGTTTCCACGTTGATATCTCGAAAATCAGGCGTTTCCAGGACCCGGGACCCGTCGCAACCGATTCTGAATGGCATATTACACTGTAAAACACGAATTTTTGAGAACGAAAAATTCGATCATTTTTCACGTTTCCACGTCGATATCTCGAAAATTATGCGTTTCCAGGACCCAGGACCCGTCGCAATCGATTCTAAATGGCATATTACACTAAAAAACACGAATTTCCGAAGGTGAAAAATTAGATCATTTTTCCATTTCCACGTCGATATCTCAAAAATTATGCGTTTCGAGGACCTGGGACCCGTCACAATCGATTTTAAATGGCATATCACACTAAAAAACACGAATTTCCGAAGGTGAAAAATAAGATCATTTTCCACGTTTCCACGTCGATATCTCGGAAATCATGCGTTTCCAGGACCCGGGACCCGTCGCAATCGATCACTAATGGCATATTACACTCAAAAACACGAATTTTCGAAACTAAAAAATTAGATCATTTTTTACGTTTTCACGTCGATATCTCGGAAATTATGCGTTTCCAGGACCCAGGACCCGTCGCAATCGATTCTAAATGGCATATTACACTAAAAAACACGAATTTCCGAAAGTGAAAAATTAGATCATTTTTCCATTTCCACGTCGATATCTCGAAAATTATGCGTTTCCAGAACCAAGGACCCGTCGCAAACGATTCTAAACGGCATATTACACTCAAAAACACGAATTTTCAAAGGTGAAAAATAAGATCATTTTCCACGTTTCCACGTCGATATCTCGAAAATTATGCGTTTCCAGGACCCGGGACCAGTCGGAATCGATTCTGAGCCGTAAATTACACTGAAAAACACGAAATTTCGTAGAACGGAAAATTTCATCATTTTCACCTTCTAACATCGAAATCTCGATATTCATGCGTCCAAGGGGCCGAAAAACGGTCGGAATCGATTCTGGGTGGCATATTACACTCAAAAACACAAATTTTCGAAAGTGGAAGATTGAATCATTTTTCACGTTTTCACGTCGATATCTCGAAAATTATGCGTTTTCAGGACCCGGGACCCGTCGCAATCGATTCTAAATGGCATATTACACTCAAAACCACGAATTTTCGAAGGTGAAAAATTAGATCATTTTTCACGTTTCCACGTCGATATCTCGAAAGTTATGCGTTTGCAGGACCCAGGACCCGTCGCAATCGATTCTAAATGGCATATTACACTGAGAAACACGAATTTTTGGGAATGAAAAATCTCATAATTTTTCACGTTCCGACGTCAAAATCATGGAAATTATGCGTTTCCAGGACCCAGGACCCGTCGCAATCGATTCTAAATGGCATATTACACTGAAAAACACGCATTTTTGGGAATGAAAAATCTCATAATTTTCCACGTTCCGACGTCAAAATCTCGGAAATTATGCGTTTCCAGGACCCGGGACCCGTCGCAATCGATTTCAAATGGCATATTACACTCAAAAACACGAATTTTCGAAACTAAAAAATTGGATCATTTTTTACGTTTTCACGTCGATATCTCGGAAATTATGCGTTTCCAGGACCCAGGACCCGTCGCAATCGATTCTAAATGGCATATTACACTAAAAAACACGAATTTCCGAAGGTGAAAAATTAGATCATTTTTCCATTTCCACGTCGATATCTCGAAAATTACGCGTTTCCAGGACCCGGGGTCCGTCGCAATCGATTCCAAAAGGCATATTACACTGTAAAACACGAATTTTTGAGAACGAAAAATCAGATCATTTGTCACGTTTTCACGTCGATATCTCGAAAATTATGCGTTTCCAGGACCCAGGACCCGTCGCAATCGATTCTAAATGGCATATTACACTAAAAAACACGAATTTCCGAAGGTGAAAAATTAGATCATTTTTCCATTTCCACGTCGATATCTCGAAAATTATGCGTTTCCAGGACCCGGGACCCGTCGCAATCGATTCTAAATGGCATATTACACTGAAAAACACGAATTTTTGAGGATGAAAAATTGAATCATTTTTTACGTTTCCACGTCGATATCTCGAAAATGATGCGTTTCCAGGACCCGGGGTCCGTCGGAATCGATTCTAAATGGCATATTACACTCAAAAACACGAATTTTCGAAGGTGAAAAATTAGATCTTTTTTTACGTTTCCACGTCGATATCTCGAAAATGATGCGTTTCCAGGACCCGGGGTCCGTCGCAATCGATTCTGAATGGCATATTACACTAAAAAACACGAATTTTCGAAGGTGAAAAATTAGATTATTCTTCACGTTTCCACGTCGATATCTCGGAAATTATGCGTTTACAGGACCCGGGACCCATCGCAATCGATTCTAAATGGCATATTACACTGAAAAACACGAATTTTTGGGAATGAAAAATCTCATAATTTTTCACGTTCCGACGTCAAAATCTCGGAAATTATGCGTTTCCAGGACCCGGGACCCGTCGCAATCGATCACAAATGGCATATTACACTCAAAAACACGAATTTTCGAAACTAAAAAATTAGATCATTTTTCACGTTTCCACGTCGATATCTCGAAAATTATGCGTTTCCAGGACCCGGGACCCGTCGCAATCGATTCTAAATGGCATATTACACTGAAAAACACGAATTTTTGAGGATGAAAAATTGAATCATTTTTTACGTTTCCACGTCGATATCTCGAAAATGATGCGTTTCCAGGACCCGGGGTCCGTCGGAATCGATTCTAAATGGCATATTACACTCAAAAACACGAATTTTCGAAGGTGAAAAATTAGATCTTTTTTTACGTTTCCACGTCGATATCTCGAAAATGATGCGTTTCCAGGACCCGGGGTCCGTCGCAATCGATTCTGAATGGCATATTACACTAAAAAACACGAATTTTCGAAGGTGAAAAATTAGATTATTCTTCACGTTTCCACGTCGATATCTCGGAAATTATGCGTTTACAGGACCCGGGACCCATCGCAATCGATTCTAAATGGCATATTACACTGAAAAACACGAATTTTTGGGAATGAAAAATCTCATAATTTTTCACGTTCCGACGTCAAAATCTCGGAAATTATGCGTTTCCAGGACCCGGGACCCGTCGCAATCGATCACAAATGGCATATTACACTCAAAAACACGAATTTTCGAAACTAAAAAATTAGATCATTTTTCACGTTTCCACGTCGATATCTCGAAAATTATGCGTTTCCAGGACCCGGGACCCGTCGCAATCGATTCTAAATGGCATATTACACTGAAAAACACGAATTTTTGAGGATGAAAAATTGAATCATTTTTTACGTTTCCACGTCGATATCTCGAAAATGATGCGTTTCCAGGACCCGGGGTCCGTCGGAATCGATTCTAAATGGCATATTACACTCAAAAACACGAATTTTCGAAGGTGAAAAATTAGATCTTTTTTTACGTTTCCACGTCGATATCTAGAAAATGATGCGTTTCCAGGACCCGGGGTCCGTCGCAATCGATTCTGAATGGCATATTACACTAAAAAACACGAATTTTCGAAGGTGAAAAATTAGATTATTCTTCACGTTTCCACGTCGATATCTCGGAAATTATGCGTTTACAGGACCCGGGACCCATCGCAATCGATTCTAAATGGCATATTACACTGGAAAACCAGAATTTTCAAAAGCGAATAATTGGATCATTTCTCACGTTTCCACGTCGATATTTCGGAAATTATGCTTTTCCAGGACCCAGGACCCGTCGCAATCGATTCTAAATGGCATATTATACTAAAAAACACGAATTTCCGAAGGTGAAAAATTAGATCATTTTTCCATTTCCACGTCGATATCTCGAAAATTATGCGTTTCCAGGACCTGGAACCCGTCACAATCGATTTTAAATGGCATATTACACTCAAAAACACGTATTCTCGAAAGTGAAAAATTAGATTATTTTCCACGTTTCCACGTCGATATCTCGAAAATTATGCGTTTCCAGGACCTGGGATCCGTCGCAATCGATTTTAAATGGCATATTACACTCAAAAACACGAATTTTCGAAGGTAAAGAATGAGATCATTTTTTACGTTTCCACGTCGATATCTCGAAAATTATGCGTTTCCAGGAACCGGGACCCGTCGCAATCGATTCTAAATGGCATATTACACTAAAAAACACGAATTTTTGGGAATGAAAAATCTCATAATTTTTCACGTTCCGACGTCAAAATCTCGGAAATTATGCGTTTCCAGGACCCGGGACCCGTCGCAATCGATCACAAATGGCATATTACACTCAAAAACACGAATTTTCGAAACTAAAAAATTAGATCATTTTTTACGTTTTCACGTCGATATCTCGGAAATTATGCGTTTCCAGGACCCAGGACCCGTCGCAATCGATTCTAAATGGCATATTACACTAAAAAACACGAATTTCCGAAAGTGAAAAATTAGATCATTTTTCCATTTCCACGTTGATATCTCGAAAATTATGCGTTTCCAGAACCAAGGACCCGTCGCAAACGATTCTAAACGGCATATTACACTCAAAAACACGAATTTTCAAAGGTGAAAAATAAGATCATTTTCCACGTTTCCACGTCGATATCTCGAAAATTATGCGTTTCCAGGACCCGGGACCAGTCGGAATCGATTCCAAGCCGCAAATTACACTGAAAAACACGAAATTTCGTAGAACGGAAAATTTCATTATTTTCACCTTCCAACATCGAAATCTCGATATTCATGCGTCCGAGGGGCCGAAAAACGGTCGGAATCGATTCTGGGTGGCATATTACACTCAAAAACACAAATTTTCGAAAGTGGAAGATTGAATCATTTCTCACGTTTTCACGTCGATATCTCGAAAATTATGCGTTTTCAGGACCCGGGACCCGTCGCAATCGATTCTAAATGGCATATTACACTCAAAAACACGAATTTTTCGAAAGTGAAAAATTGGATAATTTTTCACGTTTCCACGTCGATATCTCAAAAATTATGCGTTTCCAGGACCCAGGACCCGTCGCAATCGATTCTAAATGGCATATTACACTGAAAAACAAGAATTTTCGAAAGCGAAAAATTGGATCATTTCTCACGTTTCCACGTCGATATCTCGAAAGTTATGCGTTTGCAGGACCCAGGACCCGTCGCAATCGATTCTAAATGGCATATTACACTGAGAAACACGAATTTTTCGAAAGTGAAAAATTGGATCATTTTTCACGTTTCCACGTCGATATCTCGAAAATTATGCGTTTCCAGGACCCAGGACCCGTCGCAATCGATTCTAAATGGCATATTACACTAAAAAACACGAATTTCCGAAGGTGAAAAATTAGATCATTTTTCCATTTCCACGTCGATATCTCGAAAATTATGCGTTTCCAGGACCTGGGACCCGTCACAATCGATTTTAAATGGCATATTACACTCGAAAACACGTATTCTCGAAAGTGAGAAATTAGATTATTTTCCACGTTTCCACGTCGATATCTCGAAAATTATGCGTTTCCAGGACCTGGGATCCGTCGCAATCGATTTTAAATGGCATATTACACTCAAAAACACGAATTTTCGAAGGTAAAAAATGATCTAATTTTTTACGTTTCCACGTCGATATCTCGAAAATTATGCGTTTCCAGGACCCGGGACCCGTCGCAATCGATCACAAATGGCATATTACACTCAAAAACACGAATTTTCGAACCTAAAAAATTAGATCATTTTTTACGTTTTCACGTCGATATCTCGGAAATTATGCGTTTCCAGGACCCAGGACCCGTCGCAATCGATTCTAAATGGCATATTACACTAAAAAACACGAATTTCCGAAAGTGAAAAATTAGATCATTTTTCCATTTCCACGTCGATATCTCGAAAATTATGCGTTTCCAGAACCAAGGACCCGTCGCAAACGATTCTAAACGGCATATTACACTCAAAAACACGAATTTTCAAAGGTGAAAAATAAGATCATTTTCCACGTTTCCACGTCGATATCTCGAAAATTATGCGTTTTCAGGACCCGGGACCAGTCGGAATCGATTCTGAGCCGCAAATTACACTGAAAAACACGAAATTTCGTAGAACGGAAAATTTCATTATTTTCACCTTCCAACATCGAAATCTCGATATTCATGCGTCCGAGGGGCCGAAAAACGGTCGCAATCGATTCTAAATGGCATATTACACTCAAAACCACGAATTTTCGAAGGTGAAAAATTGGATCATTTTTCACGTTTCCACGTCGATATCTCGAAAATAATGCCTTTCCAGGACCCGGGGTCCGTCGCAATCGATTGTGAATGGCATATTACACTGAAAAACACGATTTTTGAAGGTGAAAAATTAGATCATTCTTCACGATTCCACGTCGATATCTCGGAGATTATGCGTTTACAGGACCCGGGACCCGTCGCAATCGATTCTAAATGGCATATTACACTGGAAAACAAGAATTTTCGAAAGCGAAAAATTGGATCATTTCTCACGTTTCCACGTCGATATTTCGAAAATTATGCTTTTCCAGGACCCAGGACCCGTCGCAATCGATTCTAAATGGCATATTATACTAAAAAACACGAATTTTCGAAAGTGAAAAATTGGATCATTTTTTACGTTTCCACGTCGATATCTCGAAAATTATGCGTTTCCAGGACCCGGGGTCCGTCGCAATCGATTCTGAATGGCATATTACACTTAAAAACACGAATTTTCGAAGGTGAAAAATTAGATCATTTTTCACGTTTCCACGTCGATATCTCGGAAATTATGCGTTTACAGGACCCGGGACCCGTCGCAATCGATTCTAAATGGCATATTACACTGAAAAACAAGAATTTTCGAAAGCGAAAAATTGGATCATTTCTCACGTTTCCACGTCGATATCTCGAAAGTTATGCGTTTGCAGGACCCAGGACCCGTCGCAATCGATTCTAAATGGCATATTACACAGAGAAACACGAATTTTTCGAAAGTGAAAAATTGGATCATTTTTCACGTTTCCACGTCGATATCTCGAAAATTATGCGTTTCCAGGACCCAGGACCCGTCGCAATCGATTCTAAATGGCATATTACACTAAAAAACACGAATTTCCGAAGGTGAAAAATTAGATCATTTTTCCATTTCCACGTCGATATCTCGAAAATTATGCGTTTCCAGGACCTGGAACCCGTCACAATCGATTTTAAATGGCATATTACACTCAAAAACACGTATTCTCGGAAGTGAAAATTAGATTATTTTCCACGTTTCCACGTCGATATCTCGAAAATTATGCGTTTCCAGGACCTGGGATCCGTCGCAATCGATTTTAAATGGCATATTACACTCAAAAACACGAATTTTCGAAGGTAAAGAATGAGATCATTTTTTACGTTTCCACGTCGATATTTCGAAAATTATGCGTTTCCAGGAACCGGGACCCGTCGCAATCGATTCTAAATGGCATATTACACTGAAAAACACGAATTTTTGGGAATGAAAAATCTCATAATTTTTCACGTTCCGACGTCAAAATCTCGGAAATTATGCGTTTCCAGGACCCGGGACCCGTCGCAATCGATCACAAATGGCATATTACACTCAAAAACACGAATTTTTGTAACTAAAAAATTAGATCATTTTTTACGTTTTCACGTCGATATCTCGGAAATTATGCGTTTCCAGGACCCAGGACCCGTCGCAATCGATTCTAAATGGCATATTACACTAAAAAACACGAATTTCCGAAAGTGAAAAATTAGATCATTTTTTCATTTCCACGTCGATATCTCGAAAATTATGCGTTTCCAGAACCAAGGACCCGTCGCAAACGATTCTAAACGGCATATTACACTCAAAAACACGAATTTTCAAAGGTGAAAAATAAGATCATTTTCCACGTTTCCACGTCGATATCTCGAAAATTATGCGTTTTCAGGACCCGGGACCCGTCGCAATCGATTCTAAATGGCATATTACACTGAAAAACAAGAATTTTCGAAAGCGAAAAATTGGATCATTTCTCACGTTTCCACGTCGATATCTCGAAAGTTATGCGTTTGCAGGACCCAGGACCCGTCGCAATCGATTCTAAATGGCATATTACACTGAGAAACACGAATTTTTCGAAAGTGAAAAATTGGATCATTTTTCACGTTTCCACGTCGATATCTCGAAAATTATGCGTTTCCAGGACCCAGGACCCGTCGCAATCGATTCTAAATGGCATATTACACTAAAAAACACGAATTTCCGAAGGTGAAAAATTTGATCATTTTTCCATTTCCACGTCGATATCTCGAAAATTATGCGTTTCCAGGACCTGGGACCCGTCACAATCGATTTTAAATGGCATATTACACTCGAAAACACGTATTCTCGAAAGTGAGAAATTAGATTATTTTCCACGTTTCCACGTCGATATCTCGAAAATTATGCGTTTCCAGGACCTGGGATCCGTCGCAATCGATTTTAAATGGCATATTACACTCAAAAACACGAATTTTCGAAGGTGAAAAATGATCTAATTTTTTACGTTTCCACGTCGATATCTCGAAAATTATGCGTTTCCAGGACCCGGGACCCGTCGCAATCGATCACAAATGGCATATTACACTCAAAAACACGAATTTTTGAAACTAAAAAATTAGATCATTTTTTACGTTTTCACGTCGATATCTCGGAAATTATGCGTTTCCAGGACCCAGGACCCGTCGCAATCGATTCTAAATGGCATATTACACTAAAAAACACGAATTTCCGAAAGTGAAAAATTAGATCATTTTTCCATTTCCACGTCGATATCTCGAAAATTATGCGTTTCCAGAACCAAGGACCCGTCGCAAACGATTCTAAACGGCATATTACACTCAAAAACACGAATTTTCAACGGTGAAAAATAAGATCATTTTCCACGTTTTCACGTCGATATCTCGAAAATTATGCGTTTTCAGGACCCGGGACCAGTCGGAATCGATTCTGAGCCGCAAATTACACTGAAAAACACGAAATTTCGTAGAACGGAAAATTTCATTATTTTCACCTTCCAACTTCGAAATCTCGATATTCATGCGTCCGAGGGGCCGAAAAACGGTCGGAATCGATTCTGGGTGGCATATTACACTCAAAAACACAAATTTTCGAAAGTGGAAGATTGAATCATTTTTCACGTTTTCACGTCGAAATCTCGAAAATTATGCGTTTTCAGGACCCGGGACCCGTCGCAATCGATTCTAAATGGCATATTACACTCAAAACCACGAATTTTCGAAGGTGAAAAATTGGATCATTTTTCACGTTTCCACGTCGATATCTCGAAAGTTATGCGTTTGCAGGACCCAGGACCCGTCGCAATCGATTCTAAATGGCATATTACACTGAAAAACACGAATTTTTCGAAAGTGAAAAATTAGATCATTTTTCACGTTTCCACGTCGATATCTCGAAAATTATGCGTTTCCAGGACCCAGGACCCGTCGCAATCGATTCTAAATGGCATCTTACACTGAAAAACAAGAATTTTCGAAAGCGAAAAATTGGATCATTTCTCACGTTTCCACGTCGATATCTCGAAAGTTATGCGTTTGCAGGACCCAGGACCCGTCGCAATCGATTCTGAATGGCATATTACACTGAGAAACACGAATTTTTCGAAAGTGAAAAATTGGATCATTTTTCACGTTTCCACGTCGATATCTCGAAAATTATGCGTTTCCAGGACCCAGGACCCGTCGCAATCGATTCTAAATGGCATATTACACTAAAAAACACGAATTTCCGAAGGTGAAAAATTAGATCATTTTTCCATTTCCACGTCGATATCTCGAAAATTATGCGTTTCCAGGACCTGGGACCCGTCACAATCGATTTTAAATGGCATATTACACTCAAAAACACGTATTCTCGAAAGTGAAAAATTAGATTATTTTCCACGTTTCCACGTCGATATCTCGAAAATTATGCGTTTCCAGGACCTGGGATCCGTCGCAATCGATTTTAAATGGCATATTACACTCAAAAACACGAATTTTCGAAGGTAAAAAATGAGATCATTTTTTACGTTTCCACGTCGATATCTCGAAAATTATGCGTTTCCAGGACCCGGGACCCGTCGCAATCGATTCTAAATGGCATATTACACTGAAAAGCACGAATTTTTGGGAATGAAAAATCTCATAATTTTTTACGTTCCGACGTCAAAATCTCGGAAATTATGCGTTTCCAGGACCCGGGACCCGTCGCAATCGATCACAAATGGCATATTACACTCAAAAACACGAATTTTCGAAACTAAAAAATTAGATCATTTTTCACGTTTTCACGTCGATATCTCGGAAATTATGCGTTTCCAGGACCCAGGACCCGTCGCAATCGATTCTAAATGGCATATTACACTCAAAAACACGAATTTTCGAAGGTGAAAAATTAGATCATTTTTTACGTTTCCACGTCGATATCTCGAAAATGATGCCTTTCCAGGACCCGGGGTCCGTCGCAATCGATTCTGAATGGCATATTACACTGAAAAACACGAATTTTTGAAGGTGAAAAATTAGATCATTCTTCACGTTTCCACGTCGATATCTCGGAAATTATGCGTTTACAGGACCCAGGACCCGTCGCAATCGATTCTAAATGGCATATTACACTGGAAAACAAGAATTTTCGAAAGCGAAAAATTGGATCATTTCTCACGTTTCCACGTCGATATTTCGAAAATTATGCTTTTCCAGGACCCAGGACCCGTCGCAATCGATTCTAAATGGCATATTATACTAAAAAACACGAATTTTCGAAAGTGAAAAATTGGATCATTTTTTACGTTTCCACGTCGATATCTCGAAAATTATGCGTTTCCAGGACCCAGGACCCGTCGCAATCGATTCTAGATGGCATATTACACTCAAAAACACGAATTTTCGAAGGTGAAAAATTAGATCATTTTTTACGTTTCCACGTCGATATCTCGAAAATGATGCGTTTCCAGGACCCGGGGTCCGTCGCAATCGATTCTGAATGGCATATTACACTCAAAAACACGAATTTTCGAAGGTGAAAAATTAGATCATTTTTCACGTTTCCACGTCGATATCTCGGAAATTATGCGTTTACAGGACCCGGGACCCGTCGCAATCGATTCTAAATGGCATATTACACTGAAGAACAAGAATTTTCGAAAGCGAAAAATTGGATCATTTCTCACGTTTCCACGTCGATATCTCGAAAGTTATGCGTTTGCAGGACCCAGGACCCGTCGCAATCGATTCTAAATATCATATTACACTGAGAAACACGAATTTTTCGAAAGTGAAAAATTGGATCATTTTTCACGTTTCCACGTCGATATCTCGAAAATTATGCGTTTCCAGGACCCAGGACCCGTCGCAATCGATTCTAAATGGCATATTACACTAAAAAACACGAATTTCCGAAGGTGAAAAATTAGATCATTTTTCCATTTCCACGTCGATATCTCGAAAATTATGCGTTTCCAGGACCTGGAACCCGTCACAATCGATTTTAAATGGCATATTACACTCAAAAACACGTATTCTCGAAAGTGAAAAATCAGATTATTTTCCACGTTTCCACGTCGATATCTCGAAAATTATGCGTTTCCAGGACCTGGGATCCGTCGCAATCGATTTTAAATGGCATATTACACTCAAAAACACGAATTTTCGAAGGTGAAAAATTAGATCATTTTTCCATTTCCACGTCGATATCTCGAAAATTATGCGTTTCCAGGACCTGGGACCCGTCACAATCGATTTTAAATGGCATATTACACTCAAAAACACGTATTCTCGAAAGTGAAAAATTAGATTATTTTCCAAGTTTCCACGTCGATATCTCGAAAATTATGCGTTTCCAGGACCTGGGATCCGTCGCAATCGATTTTAAATGGCATATTACACTCAAAAACACGAATTTTCGAAGGTAAAAAATAAGATCATTTTTTACGTTTCCACGTCGATATCTCGAAAATTATGCGTTTCCAGGACCCGGGACCCGTCGCAATCGATTCTAAATGGCATATTACACTGA
This sequence comes from Tenthredo scrophulariae, assembly GCA_963978835.1. NCBI lineage: Eukaryota > Metazoa > Arthropoda > Insecta > Hymenoptera > Tenthredinidae > Tenthredo > Tenthredo scrophulariae. The sequence goes on along the minus strand of OZ022227.1, from coordinate 21,397,325 downwards.
AAAACACGAATTTTTGGGAATGAAAAATCTCATAATTTTTCACGTTCCGACGTCAAAATCTCGGAAATTATGCGTTTCCAGGACCCGGGACTCGTCGCAATCGATCACAAATGGCATATTACACTCAAAAACACGAATTTTCGAAACTGAAAAATTAGATCATTTTTTACGTTTTCACGTCGATATCTCGGAAATTATGCGTTTCCAGGACCCAGGACCCGTCGCAATCGATTCTAAATGGCATATTACACTCAAAAACACGAATTTTCGAAGGTGAAAAATTAGATCATTTTTTACGTTTCCACGTCGATATCTCGAAAATGATGCCTTTCCAGGACCCGGGGTCCGTCGCAATCGATTCTGAATGGCATATTACACTGAAAAACACGAATTTTTGAAGGTGAAAAATTAGATCATTCTTCACGTTTCCACGTCGATATCTCGGAAATTATGAGTTTACAGGACCCGGGACCCGTCGCAATCGATTCCAAATGGCATATTACACTGAAAAACAAGAATTTTCGAAAGCGAAAAATTGGATCATTTCTCACGTTTCCACGTCGATATTTCGAAAATTATGCTTTTCCAGGACCCGGGGTCCGTCGCAATCGATTCTGAATGGCATATTACACTCAAAAACACGAATTTTCGAAGGTGAAAAATTAGATCATTTTTCCATTTCCACGTCGATATCTCGAAAATTATGCGTTTCCAGGACCTGGGACCCGTCACAATCGATTTCAAATGGCATATTACACTCAAAAACACGTATTCTCGAAAGTGAAAAATTAGATTATTTTCCACGTTTCCACGTCGATATCTCGAAAATTATGCGTTTCCAGGACCTGGGATCCGTCGCAATCGTTTTTAAATGGCATATTACACTCAAAAACACGAATTTTCGAAGGTAATAAATGAGATCATTTTTTACGTTTCCACGTCGATATCTCGAAAATTATGCGTTTCCAGGACCCGGGACCCGTCGCAATCGATCACTAATGGCATATTACACTCAAAAACACGAATTTTCGAAACTAAAAAATTAGATCATTTTTTACGTTTTCACGTCGATATCTCGGAAATTATGCGTTTCCAGGACCCAGGACCCGTCGCAATCGATTCTAAATGGCATATTACACTAAAAAACACGAATTTCCGAAGGTGAAAAATTAGATCATTTTTCCATTTCCACGTCGATATCTCGAAAATTATGCGTTTCCAGAACCAAGGACCCGTCGCAAACGATTCTAAACGGCATATTACACTCAAAAACACGTATTCTCGAAAGTGAAAAATTAGATTATTTTTCACGTTTCCACGTCGATATCTCGAAAATTATGCGTTTTCAGGACCCGGGACCCGTCGCAATCGATTCTAAATGGCATATTACACTGAAAAACACGAATTTTTGGGAATGAAAAATCTCATAATTTTTCACGTTCCGACGTCAAAATCATGGAAATTATGCGTTTCCAGGACCCAGGACTCGTCGCAATCGATTCTAAATGGCATATTACACTGAAAAACACGCATTTTTGGGAATGAAAAATCTCATAATTTTCCACGTTCCGACGTCAAAATCTCGGAAATTATGCGTTTCCAGGACCCGGGACCCGTCGCAATCGATTTCAAATGGCATATTACACTCAAAAACACGAATTTTCGAAACTGAAAAATTGGATCATTTTTTACGTTTTCACGTCGATATCTCGGAAATTATGCGTTTCCAGGACCCAGGACCCGTCACAATCGATTCTAAATGGCATATTACACTAAAAAACACGAATTTCCGAAGGTGAAAAATTAGATCATTTTTCCATTTCCACGTCGATATCTCGAAAATTACGCGTTTCCAGGACCCGGGGTCCGTCGCAATCGATTCCAAAATAGCATATTACACTGTAAAAGACGAATTTTTGAGAACGAAAAATCAGATCATTTTTCACGTTTCCACGTCGATATCTCGAAAATTACGCGTTTCCAGGACCCGGGGTCCGTCGCAATCGATTCTAAATGGCATATTACACTCAAAAACACGAATTTTCGAAGGTGAAAAATTAGATCATTTTTTACGTTTCCACGTCGATATCTCGAAAATAATGCCTTTCCAGGACCCGGGGTCCGTCGCAATCGATTGTGAATGGCATATTACACTGAAAAACACGATTTTTGAAGGTGAAAAATTAGATCATTCTTCACGATTCCACGTCGATATCTCGGAAATTATGCGTTTACAGGACCCGGGACCCGTCGCAATCGATTCTAAATGGCATATTACACTGGAAAACAAGAATTTTCGAAAGCGAAAAATTGGATCATTTCTCACGTTTCCACGTCGATATTTCGAAAATTATGCTTTTCCAGGACCCAGGACCCGTCGCAATCGATTCTAAATGGCATATTATACTAAAAAACACGAATTTTCGAAAGTGAAAAATTGGATCATTTTTTACGTTTCCACGTCGATATCTCGAAAATTATGCGTTTCCAGGACCCGGGGTCCGTCGCAATCGATTCTGAATGGCATATTACACTTAAAAACACGAATTTTCGAAGGTGAAAAATTAGATCATTTTTCACGTTTCCACGTCGATATCTCGGAAATTATGCGTTTACAGGACCCGGGACCCGTCGCAATCGATTCTAAATGGCATATTACACTGAAAAACAAGAATTTTCGAAAGCGAAAAATTGGATCATTTCTCACGTTTCCACGTCGATATCTCGAAAGTTATGCGTTTGCAGGACCCAGGACCCGTCGCAATCGATTCTAAATGGCATATTACACAGAGAAACACGAATTTTTCGAAAGTGAAAAATTGGATCATTTTTCACGTTTCCACGTCGATATCTCGAAAATTATGCGTTTCCAGGACCCAGGACCCGTCGCAATCGATTCTAAATGGCATATTACACTAAAAAACACGAATTTCCGAAGGTGAAAAATTAGATCATTTTTCCATTTCCACGTCGATATCTCGAAAATTATGCGTTTCCAGGACCTGGAACCCGTCACAATCGATTTTAAATGGCATATTACACTCAAAAACACGTATTCTCGGAAGTGAAAATTAGATTATTTTCCACGTTTCCACGTCGATATCTCGAAAATTATGCGTTTCCAGGACCTGGGATCCGTCGCAATCGATTTTAAATGGCATATTACACTCAAAAACACGAATTTTCGAAGGTAAAGAATGAGATCATTTTTTACGTTTCCACGTCGATATCTCGAAAATTATGCGTTTCCAGGAACCGGGACCCGTCGCAATCGATTCTAAATGGCATATTACACTGAAAAACACGAATTTTTGGGAATGAAAAATCTCATAATTTTTCACGTTCCGACGTCAAAATCTCGGAAATTATGCGTTTCCAGGACCCGGGACCCGTCGCAATCGATCACAAATGGCATATTACACTCAAAAACACGAATTTTTGAAACTAAAAAATTAGATCATTTTTTACGTTTTCACGTCGATATCTCGGAAATTATGCGTTTCCAGGACCCAGGACCCGTCGCAATCGATTCTAAATGGCATATTACACTAAAAAACACGAATTTCCGAAAGTGAAAAATTAGATCATTTTTTCATTTCCACGTCGATATCTCGAAAATTATGCGTTTCCAGAACCAAGGACCCGTCGCAAACGATTCTAAACGGCATATTACACTCAAAAACACGAATTTTCAAAGGTGAAAAATAAGATCATTTTCCACGTTTCCACGTCGATATCTCGAAAATTATGCGTTTCCAGGACCCGGGACCAGTCGGAATCGATTCTGAGCCGCAAATTACACTGAAAAACACGAAATTTCGTAGAACGGAAAATTTCATTATTTTCACCTTCCAACATCGAAATCTCGATATTCATGCGTCCGAGGGGCCGAAAAACGGTCGGAATCGATTCTGGGTGGCATATTACACTCAAAAACACAAATTTTCGAAAGTGGAAGATTGAATCATTTTTCACGTTTTCACGTCGATATCTCGAAAATTATGCGTTTTCAGGACCCGGGACCCGTCGCAATCGATTCTAAATGGCATACTACACTGAGAAACACGAATTTTTCGAAAGTGAAAAATTGGATCATTTTTCACGTTTCCACGTCGATATCTCGAAAATTATGCGTTTCCAGGACCCAGGACCCGTCGCAATCGATTCTAAATGGCATATTACACTGAAAAACAAGAATTTTCGAAAGCGAAAAATTGGATCATTTCTCACGTTTCCACGTCGATATCTCGAAAGTTATGCGTTTGCAGGACCCAGGACCCGTCGCAATCGATTCTAAATGGCATATTACACTGAGAAACACGAATTTTTCGAAAGTGAAAAATTGGATCATTTTTCACGTTTCCACGTCGATATCTCGAAAATTATGCGTTTCCAGGACCCAGGACCCGTCGCAATCGATTCTAAATGGCATATTACACTAAAAAACACGAATTTCCGAAGGTGAAAAATTAGATCATTTTTCCATTTCCACGTCGATATCTCGAAAATTATGCGTTTCCAGGACCTGGGACCCGTCACAATCGATTTTAAATGGCATATTACACTCGAAAACACGTATTCTCGAAAGTGAGAAATTAGATTATTTTCCACGTTTCCACGTCGATATCTCGAAAATTATGCGTTTCCAGGACCTGGGATCCGTCGCAATCGATTTTAAATGGCATATTACACTCAAAAACACGAATTTTCGAAGGTAAAAAATGATCTAATTTTTTACGTTTCCACGTCGATATCTCGAAAATTATGCGTTTCCAGGACCCGGGACCCGTCGCAATCGATCACAAATGGCATATTACACTCAAAAACACGAATTTTTGAAACTAAAAAATTAGATCATTTTTTACGTTTTCACGTCGATATCTCGGAAATTATGCGTTTTCAGGACCCAGGACCCGTCGCAATCGATTCTAAATGGCATATTACACTAAAAAACACGAATTTCCGAAAGTGAAAAATTAGATCATTTTTCCATTTCCACGTCGATATCTCGAAAATTATGCGTTTCCAGAACCAAGGACCCGTCGCAAACGATTCTAAACGGCATATTACACTCAAAAACACGAATTTTCAAAGGTGAAAAATAAGATCATTTTCCACGTTTTCACGTCGATATCTCGAAAATTATGCGTTTTCAGGACCCGGGACCAGTCGGAATCGATTCTGAGCCGCAAATTACACTGAAAAACACGAAATTTCGTAGAACGGAAAATTTCATTATTTTCACCTTCCAACATCGAAATCTCGATATTCATGCGTCCGAGGGGCCGAAAAACGGTCGGAATCGATTCTGGGTGGCATATTACACTCAAAAACACAAATTTTCGAAAGTGGAAGATTGAATCATTTTTCACGTTTTCACGTCGAAATCTCGAAAATTATGCGTTTTCAGGACCCGGGACCCGTCGCAATCGATTCTAAATGGCATATTACACTCAAAACCACGAATTTTCGAAGGTGAAAAATTGGATCATTTTTCACGTTTCCACGTCGATATCTCGAAAGTTATGCGTTTGCAGGACCCAGGACCCGTCGCAATCGATTCTAAATGGCATATTACACTGAAAAACACGAATTTTTCGAAAGTGAAAAATTAGATCATTTTTCACGTTTCCACGTCGATATCTCGAAAATTATGCGTTTCCAGGACCCAGGACCCGTCGCAATCGATTCTAAATGGCATATTACACTGAAAAACAAGAATTTTCGAAAGCGAAAAATTGGATCATTTCTCACGTTTCCACGTCGATATCTCGAAAGTTATGCGTTTGCAGGACCCAGGACCCGTCGCAATCGATTCTGAATGGCATATTACACTGAGAAACACGAATTTTTCGAAAGTGAAAAATTGGATCATTTTTCACGTTTCCACGTCGATATCTCGAAAATTATGCGTTTCCAGGACCCAGGACCCGTCGCAATCGATTCTAAATGGCATATTACACTAAAAAACACGAATTTCCGAAGGTGAAAAATTAGATCATTTTTCCATTTCCACGTCGATATCTCGAAAATTATGCGTTTCCAGGACCTGGGACCCGTCACAATCGATTTTAAATGGCATATTACACTCAAAAACACGTATTCTCGAAAGTGAAAAATTAGATTATTTTCCACGTTTCCACGTCGATATCTCGAAAATTATGCGTTTCCAGGACCTGGGATCCGTCGCAATCGATTTTAAATGGCATATTACACTCAAAAACACGAATTTTCGAAGGTAAAAAATGAGATCATTTTTTACGTTTCCACGTCGATATCTCGAAAATTATGCGTTTCCAGGACCCGGGACCCGTCGCAATCGATTCTAAATGGCATATTACACTGAAAAACACGAATTTTTGGGAATGAAAAATCTCATAATTTTTTACGTTCCGACGTCAAAATCTCGGAAATTATGCGTTTCCAGGACCCGGGACCCGTCGCAATCGATCACAAATGGCATATTACACTCAAAAACACGAATTTTCGAAACTAAAAAATTAGATCATTTTTTACGTTTTCACGTCGATATCTCGGAAATTATGCGTTTCCAGGACCCAGGACCCGTCGCAATCGATTCTAAATGGCATATTACACTCAAAAACACGAATTTTCGAAGGTGAAAAATTAGATCATTTTTTACGTTTCCACGTCGATATCTCGAAAATGATGCCTTTCCAGGACCCGGGGTCCGTCGCAATCGATTCTGAATGGCATATTACACTGAAAAACACGAATTTTTGAAGGTGAAAAATTAGATCATTCTTCACGTTTCCACGTCGATATCTCGGAAATTATGCGTTTACAGGACCCAGGACCCGTCGCAATCGATTCTAAATGGCATATTACACTGGAAAACAAGAATTTTCGAAAGCGAAAAATTGGATCATTTCTCACGTTTCCACGTCGATATTTCGAAAATTATGCTTTTCCAGGACCCAGGACCCGTCGCAATCGATTCTAAATGGCATATTATACTAAAAAACACGAATTTTCGAAAGTGAAAAATTGGATCATTTTTTACGTTTCCACGTCGATATCTCGAAAATTATGCGTTTCCAGGACCCAGGACCCGTCGCAATCGATTCTAGATGGCATATTACACTCAAAAACACGAATTTTCGAAGGTGAAAAATTAGATCATTTTTTACGTTTCCACGTCGATATCTCGAAAATGATGCGTTTCCAGGACCCGGGGTCCGTCGCAATCGATTCTGAATGGCATATTACACTCAAAAACACGAATTTTCGAAGGTGAAAAATTAGATCATTTTTCACGTTTCCACGTCGATATCTCGGAAATTATGCGTTTACAGGACCCGGGACCCGTCGCAATCGATTCTAAATGGCATATTACACTGAAAAACAAGAATTTTCGAAAGCGAAAAATTGGATCATTTCTCACGTTTCCACGTCGATATCTCGAAAGTTATGCGTTTGCAGGACCCAGGACCCGTCGCAATCGATTCTAAATATCATATTACACTGAGAAACACGAATTTTTCGAAAGTGAAAAATTGGATCATTTTTCACGTTTCCACGTCGATATCTCGAAAATTATGCGTTTCCAGGACCCAGGACCCGTCGCAATCGATTCTAAATGGCATATTACACTAAAAAACACGAATTTCCGAAGGTGAAAAATTAGATCATTTTTCCATTTCCACGTCGATATCTCGAAAATTATGCGTTTCCAGGACCTGGAACCCGTCACAATCGATTTTAAATGGCATATTACACTCAAAAACACGTATTCTCGAAAGTGAAAAATCAGATTATTTTCCACGTTTCCACGTCGATATCTCGAAAATTATGCGTTTCCAGGACCCAGGACCCGTCGCAATCGATTCTAAATGGCATATTACACTCAAAAACACGAATTTTCGAAGGTGAAAAATTAGATCATTTTTTACGTTTCCACGTCGATATCTCGAAAATGATGCCTTTCCAGGACCCGGGGTCCGTCGCAATCGATTCTGAATGGCATATTACACTGAAAAACACGAATTTTTGAAGGTGAAAAATTAGATCATTCTTCACGTTTCCACGTCGATATCTCGGAAATTATGCGTTTACAGGACCCGGGACCCGTCGCAATCGATTCCAAATGGCATATTACACTGAAAAACAAGAATTTTCGAAAGCGAAAAATTGGATCATTTCTCACGTTTCCACGTCGATATTTCGAAAATTATGCTTTTCCAGGACCCAGGACCCGTCGCAATCGATTCTAAATGGCATATTATACTAAAAAACACGAATTTTCGAAAGTGAAAAATTGGATCATTTTTTACGTTTCCACGTCGATATCTCGAAAATTATGCGTTTCCAGGACCCAGGACCCGTCGCAATCGATTCTAGATGGCATATTACACTCAAAAACACGAATTTTCGAAGGTGAAAAATGAGATCATTTTTTACGTTTCCACGTCGATATCTCAAAAATGATGCGTTTCCAGGACCCGGGGTCCGTCGCAATCGATTCTGAATGGCATAATACACTCAAAAACACGAATTTTCGAAGGTGAAAAATTAGATCATTTTTCACGTTTCCACGTCGATATCTCGGAAATTATGCGTTTACAGGACCCGGGACCCGTCGCAATCGATTCTAAATGGCATATTACACTGAAAAACAAGAATTTTCGAAAGCGAAAAATTGGATCATTTCTCACGTTTCCACGTCGATATCTCGAAAGTTATGCGTTTGCAGGACCCAGGACCCGTCGCAATCGATTCTAAATGGCATATTACACTGAGAAACACGAATTTTTCGAAAGTGAAAAATTGGATCATTTTTCACGTTTCCACGTCGATATCTCGAAAATTATGCGTTTCCAGGACCCAGGACCCGTCGCAATCGATTCTAAATGGCATATTACACTAAAAAAACACGAATTTCCGAAGGTGAAAAATTAGATCATTTTTCCATTTCCACGTCGATATCTCGAAAATTATGCGTTTCCAGGACCTGGAACCCGTCACAATCGATTTTAAATGGCATATTACACTCAAAAACACGTATTCTCGAAAGTGAAAAATCAGATTATTTTCCACGTTTCCACGTCGATATCTCGAAAATTATGCGTTTCCAGGACCTGGGATCCGTCGCAATCGATTTTAAATGGCATATTACACTCAAAAACACGAATTTTCGAAGGTAACAAATGAGATCATTTTTTACGTTTCCACGTCGATATCTCGAAAATTATGCGTTTCCAGGAACCGGGACCCGTCGCAATCGATTCTAAATGGCATATTACACTGAAAAACACGAATTTTTGGGAATGAAAAATCTCATAATTTTTCACGTTCCGACGTCAAAATCTCGGAAATTATGCGTTTCCAGGACCCAGGACCCGTCGCAATCGATTCTAGATGGCATATTACACTCAAAAACACGAATTTTCGAAGGTGAAAAATTAGATCATTTTTTACGTTTCCACGTCGATATCTCGAAAATGATGCGTTTCCAGGACCCGGGGTCCGTCGCAATCGATTCTGAATGGCATATTACACTCAAAAACACGAATTTTCGAAGGTGAAAAATTAGATCATTTTTCCATTTCCACGTCGATATCTCGAAAATTATGCGTTTCCAGGACCTGGGACCCGTCACAATCGATTTTAAATGGCATATTACGCTCAAAAACACGTATTCTCGAAAGTGAAAAATGAGATTATTTTCCACGTTTCCACGTCGATATCTCGAAAATTATGCGTTTCCAGGACCTGGGATCCGTCGCAATCGATTTTAAATGGCATATTACACTCAAAAACACGAATTTTCGAAGGTAAAAAATGAGATCATTTTTTACGTTTCCACGTCGATATCTCGAAAATTATGCGTTTCCAGGACCCGGGGTCCGTCGCAATCGATTCTGAATGGCATATTACACTCAAAAACACGAATTTTCGAAGGTGAAAAATTAGATCATTTTTCACGTTTCCACGTCGATATCTCGGAAATTATGCGTTTACAGGACCCGGGACCCGTCGCAATCGATTCTAAATGGCATATTACACTGAAAAACAAGAATTTTCGAAAGCGAAAAATTGGATCATTTCTCACGTTTCCACGTCGATATCTCGAAAGTTATGCGTTTGCAGGACCCAGGACCCGTCGCAATCGATTCTAAATGGCATATTACACTGAGAAACACGAATTTTTCGAAAGTGAAAAATTGGATCATTTTTCACGTTTCCACGTCGATATCTCGAAAATTATGCGTTTCCAGGACCCAGGACCCGTCGCAATCGATTCTAAATGGCATATTACACTAAAAAACACGAATTTCCGAAGGTGAAAAATTAGATCATTTTTTACGTTTCCACGTCGATATCTCGAAAATTATGCGTTTCCAGGACCCAGGACCCGTCGCAATCGATTCTAGATGGCATATTACACTCAAAAACACGAATTTTCGAAGGTGAAAAATAAGATCATTTTTTACGTTTCCACGTCGATATCTCGAAAATGATGCGTTTCCAGGACCCGGGGTCCGTCGCAATCGATTCTGAATGGCATATTACACTCAAAAACACGAATTTTCGAAGGTGAAAAATTAGATCATTTTTCACGTTTCCACGTCGATATCTCGGAAATTATGCGTTTACAGGACCCGGGACCCGTCGCAATCGATTCTAAATGGCATATTACACTGAAAAACAAGAATTTTCGAAGGTGAAAAATTAGATCATTCTTCACGTTTCCACGTCGATATCTCGGAAATTATGCGTTTACAGGACCCAGGACCCGTCGCAATCGATTCTAAATGGCATATTACACTGAAAAACAAGAATTTTCGAAAGCGAAAAATTGGATCATTTCTCACGTTTCCACGTCAATATTTCGAAAATTATGCTTTTCCAGGACCCAGGACCCGTCGCAATCGATTCTAAATGGCATATTATACTAAAAAACACGAATTTTCGAAAGTGAAAAATTGGATCATTTTTTACGTTTCCACGTTGATATCTCGAGAATTATGCGTTTCCAGGACCCGGGACCCGTCGCACCCGATTCTGAATGGCATATTACACTGTAAAACACGAATTTTTGAGAACGAAAAATTCGATCATTTTTTACGTTTCCACGTCGATATCTCGAAAATTATGCGTTTCCAGGACCCAGGACCCGTCGCAATCGATTCTGAATGGCATATTACACTAAAAAACACGAATTTCCGGAGGTGGAAAATTAGATCATTTTCCACGTCTCCACGTCGATATCTCGTGAATTATGCGTTTGCAGGACCCAGGACCCGTCGCAATTGATTCTAAATGGCATATTACACTGAAAAACACGAATTTTTGGGAATGAAAAATCTCATAATTTTTCACGTTCCGACGTCGAAATCTCGGAAATTATGCGTTTCCAGGACCCGGGACCAGTCGGAATTGATTCTGAGCCGCAAATTACACTGAAAAACACGAAATTTCGTAGAACGGAAAATTTCATTATTTTCACCTTCCAACATCGAAAACTCGATATCCATGCGTCCGAGGGGCCGAAAAACGGTCGGAATCGATTCTGGGTGGCATATTACACTCAAAAACACAAATTTTCGAAAGTGGAAGATTGAATCATTTTTCACGTTTCCACGTCGATATCTCGAAAATTATGCGTTTCCAGGACCCAGGACCCGTCGCAATCGATTCTAAATGGCAAATTACACTGAAAAACACGAATTTTTGGGAATGAAAAATCTCATAATTTTTCACGTTCCGACGTCAAAATCTCGGAAATTATGCGTTTCCAGGACCCGGGGTCCGTCGCAATCGATTCTAAATGGCATATTACACTCAAAAACACGAATTTTCGAAGGTGAAAAATTAGATCATTTTTTACGTTTCCACGTCGATATCTCGAAAATGATCCGTTTTCAGGACCCGGGGTCCGTCGCAATCGATTCTGAATGGCATATGACACTGAAAAACACGAATTTTTGAAGGTGAAAAATTAGATCATTCTTCACGTTTCCACGTCGATATCTCGGAAATTATGCGTTTACAGGACCCAGGACCCGTCGCAATCGATTCTAAATGGCATATTACACTGAAAAACAAGAATTTTCGAAAGCGAAAAATTGGATCATTTCTCACGTTTCCACGTCAATATTTCGAAAATTATGCTTTTCCAGGACCCAGGACCCGTCGCAATCGATTCTAAATGGCATATTATACTGAAAAACACGAATTTTCGAAAGTGAAAAATTGGATCATTTTCTACGTTTCCACGTTGATATCTCGAAAATTATGCGTTTCCAGGACCCGGGACCCGTCGCACCCGATTCTGAATGGCATATTACACTGTAAAACACGAATTTTTGAGAACGAAAAATTCGATCATTTTTCACGTTTCCACGTCGATATCTCGAAAATTATGCGTTTCCAGGACCCAGGACCCGTCGCAATCGATTCTGAATGGCATATTACACTAAAAAACACGAATTTCCGGAGGTGGAAAATTAGATCATTTTCCACGTCTCCACGTCGATATCTCGTGAATTATGCGTTTGCAGGACCCAGGACCCGTCGCAATCGATTCTAAATGGCATATTACACTGAAAAACACGAATTTTTGGGAATGAAAAATCTCATAATTTTTCACGTTCCGACGTCGAAATCTCGGAAATTATGCGTTTCCAGGACCCGGGACCAGTCGGAATTGATTCTGAGCCGCAAATTACACTGAAAAACACGAAATTTCGTAGAACGGAAAATTTCATTATTTTCACCTTCCAACATCGAAAACTCGATATCCATGCGTCCGAGGGGCCGAAAAACGGTCGGAATCGATTCTGGGTGGCATATTACACTCAAAAACACAAATTTTCGAAAGTGGAAGATTGAATCATTTTTCACGTTTCCACGTCGATATCTCGAAAGTTATGCGTTTGCAGGACCCAGGACCCGTCGCAATCGATTCTAAATGGCATATTACACTGAAAAACACGAATTTTTCGAAAGTGAAAAATTGGATCATTTTTCACGTTTACACGTCGATATCTCGGAAATTATGCGTTTCCAGGACCCAGGACTTGTCGCAATCGATTCTAAATGGCATATTACACTAAAAAACACGAATTTCCGAAGGTGAAAAATTAGATCATTTTTCCATTTCCACGTCGATATCTCGAAAATTATGCGTTTCCAGAACCAAGGACCCGTCGCAATCGATTCTAAATGGCATATTACACTGAAAAACACGAACTTTTGGGAATGAAAAATCTCATAATTTTTCACGTTTCGACGTCAAAATCATGGTAATTATGCGTTTCCGGGACCCAGGACCCGTCGCAATCGATTCTAAATGGCATATTACACTGAAAAACACGCATTTTTGGAAATGAAAAATCTCATAATTTTTCACGTTCCGACGTCAAAATCTTGGAAATTATGCGTTTCCAGGACCCGGGGCCAGTCGCAATCGATTTCAAATGGCATATTACACTCAAAAACACGAATTTTCGAAACTAAAAAATTGGATCATTTTTTACGTTTTCACGTCGATATCTCGGAAATTATGCGTTTCCAGGACCCAGGACCCGTCGCAATCGATTCTAAATGGCATATTACACTAAAAAACACGAATTTTCGAAGGTGAAAAATTAGATCATTTTTCACGTTTCCACGTCGATATCTCGAAAATTATGCGTTTCCAGGACCCGGGACCAGTCGGAATTGATTCTGAGCCGCAAATTACACTGAAAAACACGAAATTTCGTAAAACGGAAAATTTCATTATTTTCACCTTCCAACATCGAAAACTCGATATTCATGCGTCCGAGGGGCCGAAAAACGGTCGGAATCGATTCTGGGTGGCATATTAGAATCAAAAACACAAATTTTCGAAAGTGGAAGATTGAATCATTTTTCACGTTTCCACGTCGATATCTCGAAAATTATGCGTTTCCAGGACCCAGGACCCGTCGCAATCGATTCTAAATGGCAAATTACACTGAAAACACGAATTTTTGGGAATGAAAAATCTCATAATTTTTCACGTTCCGACGTCAAAATCTCGGAAATTATGCGTTTTCAGGACCCGGGACCCGTCGCAATCGATTTCAAATGGCATATTACACTCAAAAACACGAATTCTCGAAACTAAATAATTGGATCATTTTTTACGTTTTCACGTCGATATCTCGGAAATTATGCGTTTCCAGGACCCAGGACCCGTCGCAATCGATTCTAAATGGCATATTACACTAAAAAACACGAATTTCCGAAGGTGAAAAATTAGATCATTTTTCCATTTCCACGTCGATATCTCGAAAATTACGCGTTTCCAGGACCCGGGGTCCGTCGCAATCGATTCCAAAAGGCATATTACACTGTAGAACACGAATTTTCGGAGGTGAAAAATTGGATCATTTTTTACGTTTCCACGTCGATATCTCGAAAATTATGCGTTTCCAGGACCCAGGACCCGTCGCACCCGATTCTGAATGGCATATTACACTCAAAAACACGAATTTTCGAAGGTAAAAAATGAGATCATTTTTTACCTTTCCACGTCGATATCCCGAAAATTATGCGTTTCCAGGACCCGGGACCAGTCGCAATCGATTCTAAATGGCATATTACACTGAAAAACACGAATTTTTGGGAATGAAAAATCTCATAATTTTTCACGTTCCGACGTCAAAATCATGGAAATTATGCGTTTCCAGGACCCGGGACCCGTCGCAATCGATTCTAAATGGCATATTACACTGAAAAACACGCATTTTTGGGAATGAAAAATCTCATAATTTTTCACGTTCCGACGTCCAAATCTCGGAAATTATGCGTTGCCAGGACCCGGGGTCCGTCGCAATCGATTCTAAATGGCATATTACACTCAAAAACACGAATTTTCGAAGGTGAAAAATTAGATCATTTTTCACGTTTCCACGTCGATATCTCGAAAATGATGCGTTTCCAGGACCCGGGGTCCGTCGCAATCGATTCTGAATGGCATATGACACTAAAAAACACGAATTTTTGAAGGTGAAAAATTAGATCATTCTTCACGTTTCCACGTCGATATCTCGGAAATTATGCGTTTACAGGACCCAGGACCCGTCGCAATCGATTCTAAATGGCATATTACACTGAAAAACAAGAATTTTCGAAAGCGAAAAATTGGATCATTTCTCACGTTTCCACGTCAATATTTCGAAAATTATGCTTTTCCAGGACCCAGGACCCGTCGCAATCGATTCTAAATGGCATATTATACTAAAAAACACGAATTTTCAAAAGTGAAAAATTGGATCATTTTTTACGTTTCCACGTTGATATCTCGAAAATTATGCGTTTCCAGGACCCAAGACCCGTCGCACCCGATTCTGAATGGCATATTACACTGTAAAACACGAATTTTTGAGAACGAAAAATTCGATCATTTTTCACGTTTCCACGTCGATATCTCGAAAATTATGCGTTTCCAGGACCCAGGACCCGTCGCAATCGATTCTGAATGGCATATTACACTAAAAAACACGAATTTCCGGAGGTGGAAAATTAGATCATTTTCCACGTCTCCACGTCAATATCTCGTGAATTATGCGTTTGCAGGACCCAGGACCCGTCGCAATCGATTCTAAATGGCATATTACACTGAAAAACACGAATTTTTGGGAATGAAAAATCTCATAATTTTTCACGTTCCGACGTCGAAATCTCGGAAATTATGCGTTTCCAGGACCCGGGACCAGTCGGAATTGATTCTGAGCCGCAAATTACACTGAAAAACACGAAATTTTGTAGAACGGAAAATTTCATTATTTTCACCTTCCAACATCGAAAACTCGATATCCATGCGTCCGAGGGGCCGAAAAACGGTCGGAATCGATTCTGGGTGGCATATTACACTCAAAAACACAAATTTTCGAAAGTGGAAGATTGAATCATTTTTCACGTTTCCACGTCGATATCTCGAAAATTATGCGTTTCCAGGACCCAGGACCCGTCGCAATCGATTCTGAATGGCAAATTACACTGAAAAACACGAATTTTTGGGAATGAAAAATCTCATAATTTTTCACGTTCCGACGTCAAAATCTCGGAAATTATGCGTTTCCAGGACCCGGGATCCGTCGCAATCGATTTCAAATGGCATATCACACTCAAAAACACGAATTTTCAAAACTAAAGAATTGGATCATTTTTTACGTTTCCACGTCGATATCTCGAAAATGATGCGTTTCCAGGACCCGGGGTCCGTCGCAATCGATTCTAAATGGCATATTACACTCAAAAACACGAATTTTCGAAGGTGAAAAATTAGATCATTTTTTACGTTTCCACGTCGATATCTCGAAAATGATGCGTTTCCAGGACCCGGGGTCCGTCGCAATCGATTCTGAATGGCATATGACACTGAAAAACACGAATTTTTGAAGGTGAAAAATTAGATCATTCTTCACGTTTCCACGTCGATATCTCGGAAATTATGCGTTTACAGGACCCAGGACCCGTCGCAATCGATTCTAAATGGCATATTACACTGAAAAACAAGAATTGTCGAAAGTGAAAAATTGGATCATTTCTCACGTTTTCACGTCAATATTTCGAAAATTATGCTTTTCCAGGACCCAGGACCCGTCGCAATCGATTCTAAATGGCATATTATACTAAAAAACACGAATTTTCGAAAGTGAAAAATTGGATCATTTTTTACGTTTCCACGTTGATATCTCGAAAATTATGCGTTTCCAGGACCCAGGACCCGTCGCAATCGATTCTGAATGGCAAATTACACTGAAAAACACGAATTTTTGGGAATGAAAAATCTCATAATTTTTCACGTTCCGACGTCAAAATCTCGGAAATTATGCGTTTCCAGGACCCGGGACCCGTCGCAATCGATTTCAAATGGCATATCACACTCAAAAACACGAATTTTCAAAACTAAAGAATTGGATCATTTTTTACGTTTCCACGTCGATATCTCGAAAATGATGCGTTTCCAGGACCCGGGGTCCGTCGCAATCGATTCTAAATGGCATATTACACTCAAAAACACGAATTTTCGAAGGTGAAAAATTAGATCATTTTTTACGTTTCCACGTCGATATCTCGAAAATGATGCGTTTCCAGGACCCGGGGTCCGTCGCAATCGATTCTGAATGGCATATGACACTAAAAAACACGAATTTCCGGAGGTGGAAAATTAGATCATTTTCCACGTCTCCACGTCGATATCTCGTGAATTATGCGTTTGCAGGACCCAGGACCCGTCGCAATCGATTCTAAATGGCATATTACACTGAAAAACACGAATTTTTGGGAATGAAAAATCTCATAATTTTTCACGTTCCGACGTCGAAATCTCGGAAATTATGCGTTTCCAGGACCCGGGACCAGTCGGAATTGATTCTGAGCCGCAAATTACACTGAAAAACACGAAATTTCGTAGAACGGAAAATTTCATTATTTTCACCTTCCAACATCGGAAACTCGATATCCATGCGTCCGAGGGGCCGAAAAACGGTCGGAATCGATTCTGGGTGGCATATTACACTCAAAAACACAAATTTTCGAAAGTGGAAGATTGAATCATTTTTCACGTTTCCACGTCGATATCTCGAAAATTATGCGTTTCCAGGACCCAGGACCCGTCGCAATCGATTCTAAATGGCAAATTACACTGAAAAACACGAATTTTTGGGAATGAAAAATCTCATAATTTTTCACGTTCCGACGTCAAAATCTCGGAAATTATGCGTTTCCAGGACCCGGGACCCGTCGCAATCGATTTCAAATGGCATATTACACTCAAAAACACGAATTTTCAAAACTAAAAAATTGGATCATTTTTTACGTTTTCACGTCGATATCTCGGAAATTATGCGTTTCCAGGACCCGGGACCCGTCGCAATCAATTCTAAATGGCATATTACACTGAAAAACACGAACTTTTGGGAATGAAAAATCTCATAATTTTTCACGTTTCGACGTCAAAATCATGGTAATTATGCGTTTCCGGGACCCAGGACCCGTCGCAATCGATTCTAAATGGCATATTACACTGAAAAACACGCATTTTTGGAAATGAAAAATCTCATAATTTTTCACGTTCCGACGTCAAAATCTTGGAAATTATGCGTTTTCAGGACCCGGGACCCGTCGCAATCGATTTCAAATGGCATATTACACTCAAAAACACGAATTTTCGAAACTAAAAAATTGGATCATTTTTTACGTTTTCACGTCGATATCTCGGAAATTATGCGTTTCCAGGACCCAGGACCCGTCGCAATCGATTCTAAATGGCATATTACACTAGAAAACACGAATTTTCGAAGGTGAAAAATTAGATCATTTTTCACGTTTCCACGTCGATATCTCGAAAATGATGCGTTTCCAGGACCCGGGGTCCGTCGCAATCGATTCTAAATGGCATATTACACTCAAAAACACGAATTTTCGAAGGTGAAAAATTAGATCATTTTTCACGTTTCCACGTCGATATCTCGAAAATTATGCGTTTTCAGGACCCAGGACCCGTCGCAATCGATTCTAAATGGCATATTACACTAAAAAACGCGAATTTCCGAAGGTGAAAAATTAGATCATTTTTCCATTTCCACGTCGATATCTCGAAAATTATGCGTTTCCAGGACCCAGGACCCGCGCAATCGATTCTAAATGGCATATTACACTAAAAAACACGAATTTCCGAAGGTGAAAAATGAGATCATTTTTCCATTTCCACGTCGATATCTCGAAAATTATGCGTTTCCAGGACCCAGGACCCGTCGCAATCGATTCTAAATGGCATATTATACGAAAAAACACGAATTTTCGAAAGTGAAAAATTGGATCATTTTTTACGTTTCCACGTCGATATCTCGAAAGTTATGCGTTTGCAGGACCCAGGACCCGTCGCAATCGATTCTAAATGGCATATTGCACTGAAAAACACAAATTCTTCGAAATTCAAAAATTGGATCATTTTTCACGTTTCCACGTCGATATTGCGAAAATTATGCTTTTCCAGGACCCAGGACCCGTCGCACCCGATTCTGAATGGCATATTACACTGTAAGACACGATTTTTGAGAACGAAAAACTAGATCATTTTTTACGTTTCCACGTCGATATCTCGAAAATTATGCGTTTCCAGGACCCGGGACCCGTCGCAATCGATTCTAAATGGCATATTACACTGAAAAACACGAATTTTTGAGAATGAAAAATTGAATCATTTTTTACGTTTCCACGTCGATATCTCGAAAATGATGCGTTTCCAGGACCCAGGACCCGTCGCAATCGATTCTAAATGGCATATTACACGCAAAAACACGAATTTTCAAAGGTAAAAAATGAGATCATTTTTTACGTTTCCACGTCGATATCTCGAAAATTATGCGTTTCCAGGAACCGGGACCCGTCGCAATCGATTCTCAATGGCATATTACACTGAAAAACACGAATTTTTGGGAATGAAAAATCTCATAATTTTTCACGTTTCCACGTCGATATCTCGAAAGTTATGCGTTTGCAGGACCCAGGACCCGTCGCAATCGATTCTAAATGGCATATTACACTCAAAAATACGAATTTTCGAAGGTGAAAAATTAGATAATGTTTTACGTTTCGACGTCGATATCTCGAAAATTATGCGTTTCCAGGACCCAGGACCCGTCGCAATCGATTCTAAATGGCATATTACACTAAAAAACACGAATTTCCGAAGGTGAAAAATTAGATCATTTTTCCATTTCCACGTCGATATCTCGAAAATTATGCGTTTCCAGGACCTGGGACCCGTCACAATCGATTTCAAATGGCATATTACACTCAAAAACACGTATTCTCGAAAGTGAAAAATTAGATTATTTTCCACGTATCCACGTCGATATCTCGAAAATTATGCGTTTCCAGGACCTGGGATCCGTCGCAATCGATTTTGAATGGCATATTACACTCAAAAACACAAATTTTCGAAGGTGAAAAATTAGATCATTTTTCACGTTTCCACGTCGATATCTCGGAAATTATGCGTTTACAGGACCCAAGACCCGTCGCAATCGATTCTAAATGGCATATTACACTGAAAAACAAGAATTTTCGAAAGCGGAAAATTGGATCATTTCTCACGTTTCCACGTCGATATCTCGAAAATTATGCGTTTCCAGGACCCAGGACCCGTCGCAATCGATTCTAAATGGCATATTACACTGAAAAACACGAATTTTTGGGAATGAAAAATCTCATAATTTTTCACGTTTTCACGTCGATATCTCGGAAATTATGCGTTTCCAGGACCTGGGACCCGTCACAATCGATTTTAAATGGCATATTACACTCAAAAACACGTATTCTCGAAAGTGAAAAATTAGATCATTTTTCACGTTTCCACGTCGATATCTCGAAAATTATGCGTTTCCAGGACCTGGGGTCCGTCGCAATCGATTTTAAATGGCATATTACACTCAAAAACACGTATTCTCGAAAGTGAAAAATTAGATCATTTTTCACGTTTCCACGTCGATATCTCGAAAATTATGCGTTTCCAGGACCTGGGATCCGTCGCAATCGATTTTAAATGGCATATTACACGCAAAAACACGAATTTTCAAAGGTAAAAAATGAGATCATTTTTTACGTTTCCACGTCGATATCTCGAAAGTTATGCGTTTGCAGGACCCAGGACCCGTCGCAATCGATTCTAAATGGCATATTGCACTGAAAAACACAAATTCTTCGAAATTCAAAAATTGGATCATTTTTTACGTTTCCACGTCGATATCTCGAAAGTTATGCGTTTGCAGGACCCAGGACCCGTCGCACCCGATTCTGAATGGCATATTACACTCAAAAACACGAATTTTCGAAGGTAAAAAATGAGATCATTTTTTACCTTTCCACGTCGATATCCCGAAAATTATGCGTTTCCAGGACCCGGGACCCGTCGCAATCGATTCTAAATGGCATATTACACTGAAAAACACGAATTTTTGGGAATGAAAAATCTCATAATTTTTCACGTTCCGACGTCAAAATCATGGAAATTATGCGTTTCCAGGACCCAGGACCCGTCACAATCGATTCTAAATGGCATATTACACTGAAAAACACGCATTTTGGGAATGAAAAATCTCATAATTTTTCACGTTCCGACGTCCAAATCTCGGAAATTATGCGTTGCCAGGACCCGGGACCCGTCGCAATCGATTTCAAATGGCATATTACACTCAAAAACACGAATTTTCGAAACTAAAAAATTGGATCATTTTTTACGTTTTCACGTCGATATCTCGAAAATTATGCGTTTCCAGGACCCAGGACCCGCGCAATCGATTCTGAATGGCATATTACACTAAAAAACACGAATTTTCAAAGGTGAAAAATAAGATCATTTTCCACGTTTCCACGTCAATATCTCGAAAATTATGCGTTTCCAGGACCCAGGACCCGTCGCAATCGATTCTAAATGGCACATCACACTGAAAAACGCGAATCTTCGGAAATGAAAAATCTCATAATTTTTCACGTTCCGACGTCGAAAACTCGGAAATTATGCGTTTCCAGGACCCGGGACCAGTCGGAATTGATTCTGAGCCGCAAATTACACTGAAAAACACGAAATTTCGTAGAACGGAAAATTTCATTTTTTTCACCTTCTAACATCGAAATCTCGATATTCATGCGTCCGAGGGGCGGAAAAACGATCGGAATCGATTCTGGGTGGCATATTACACTCGAAAACACAAATTTTCGAAAGTGGAAGATTGAAACATTTTTCACGTTTTCACGTCGATATCTCGAAAATTATGCGTTTTCAGGACCCGATACCCGTCGCAATCGATTCTAAATGGCATATTACACTCAAAAACACGAATTTCCGAAGGTGAAAAATTAGATCATTTTTCACGTTTCCACGTCGATATTTCGAAAGTTATGCGTTTGCAGGACCCAGGACCCGTCGCAATCGATTCTAAATGGCATATTGCACTGAAAAACACGAATTTTTCGAAAGTGAAAAATTGGATCATTTTTCACGTTTCCACGTCGATATCTCGAAAATTATGCGTTTCCAGGACCCATGACACGTCGCAATCGATTCTAAATGGCATATTACACTGAAAAACACGAATTTTTGGGAATGAAAAATCTCATAATTTTTCACGTTCCGACGTCGAAATCTCGGAAATTATTCGTTTCCAGGACCCGGGACCAGTCGGAATTGATTCTGAGCCGCAAATTACACTGAAAAACACGAAATTTCGTAGAACGTAAAATTCCATTATTTTCACCTTCCAACATCGAAATCTCGATATTCATGCGTCCGAGGGGCCGAAAAACGGTCGGAATCCATTCTGGGTGGCATATTTCACTCAGAAACACAAATTTTCGAAAGTGGAAGATTGAATCATTTTCCACGTTTTCACGTCGATATCTCGAAAATTATGCGTTTCCAGGACCCAGGACCCGTCGCAATCGATTCTAAATGGCAAATTACACTGAAAAACACGAATTTTTGGGAATGAAAAATCTCATAATTTTTCACGTTCCGACGTCAAAATCATGGAAATTATGCGTTTCCAGGACCCGGGACCCGTCGCAATCGATTTCAAATGGCATATTACACTCAAAAACACGAATTTTCGAAACTAAAAAATTGGATCATTTTTTACGTTTTCACGTCGATATCTCGGAAATTATGCGTTTCCAGGACCTGGGATCCGTCGCAATCGATTTTAAATGGCATATTACACTCAAAAACACGAATTTTCGTAGGTAAAAAATGAGATCATTTTTTACGTTTGCACGTCGATATCTCGAAAATTATGCGTTTCCAGGACCCGGGACCCGTCGCAATCGATTCGAAATGGCATATTACACTGAAAAACACGAATTTTTGGGAATGAAAAATCTCATAATTTTTCACGTTCCGACGTCAAAATCATGGAAATTATGCGTTTCCAGGACCCAGGACCCGTCGCAATCGATTCTAAATGGCATATTACACTGAAAAACACGCATTTTTGGGAATGAAAAATCTCATAATTTTTCACGTTCCGACGTCCAAATCTCGGTAATTATGCGTTGCCAGGACCCGGGACCCGTCGCAATCGATTTCAAATGGCATATTACACTCAAAAACACGAATTTTCGAAACTAAAAAATTGGATCATTTTTTACGTTTTCACGTCGATATCTCGAAAATTATGCGTTTCCAGGACCCAGGACCCGCGCAATCGATTCTAAATGGCATATTACACTAAAAAACACGAATTTTCAAAGGGGAAAAATAAGATCATTTTCCACGTTTTCACGTCGATATCTCGAAAATTATGCGTTTCCAGGACCCAGGACCCGTCGCAATCGATTCTAAATGGCATATTACACTGAAAAACGCGAATCTTTGGAAATGAAAAATCTCATAATTTTTCACGTTACGACGTCGAAATCTCGGAAATTATGCGTTTCCAGGACCCGGGACCAGTCGGAATTGATTCTGAGCCGCAAATTACACTGAAAAACACGAAATTTCGTAGAACGGAAAATTTCATTATTTTCACCTTCTAACATCGAAATCTCGATATTCATGCGTCCGAGGGGCGGAAAAACGGTCGGAATCGATTCTGGGTGGCATATTACACTCAAAAACACAAATTTTCGAAAGTGGAAGATTGAATCATTTTTCACGTTTTCACGTCGATATCTCGAAAATTATGCGTTTTCAGGACCCGGGACCCGTCGCAATCGATTCTAAATGGCATATTACACTCAAAAACACGAATTTCCGAAGGTGAAAAATGAGATCATTTTTCACGTTTCCACGTCGATATTTCGAAAGTTATGCGTTTGCAGGACCCAGGACCCGTCGCAATCGATTCTAAATGGCATATTGCACTGAAAAACACGAATTTTTCGAAAGTGAAAAATTGGATCATTTTTCACGTTTCCACGTCGATATCTCGAAAATTATGCGTTTCCAGGACCCAGGACCCGTCGCAATCGATTCTAAATGGCATATTACACTGAAAAACACGAATTTTTGGGAATGAGAAATCTCATAATTTTTCACGTTCCGACGTCGAAATCTCGGAAATTATGCGTTTCCAGGACCCGAGACCAGTCGGAATTGATTCTGAGCCGCAAATTACACTGAAAAACACAAAATTTCGTAGAACGAAAAATTTCATTATTTTCACCTTCCAACATCGAAATCTCGATATTCATGCGTCCGAGGGGCCGAAAAACGGTCGGAATCGATTCTGGGTGGCATATTTCACTCAGAAACACAAATTTTCGAAAGTGGAAGATTGAATCATTTTCCACGTTTTCACGTCGATATCTCGAAAATTATGCGTTTCCAGGACCCAGGACCCGTCGCAATCGATTCTAAATGGCAAATTACACTGAAAAACACGAATTTTTGGGAATGAAAAATCTCATAATTTTTCACGTTCCGACGTCAAAATCATGGAAATTATGCGTTTCCAGGACCCAGGACCCGTCGCAATCGATTCTAAATGGCATATTACACTGAAAAACACGCATTTTTGGGAATGAAAAATCTCATAATTTTTCACGTTCCGACGTCCAAATCTCGGAAATTATGCGTTGCCAGGACCCGGGACCCGTCGCAATCGATTTCAAATGGCATATTACACTCAAAAACACGAATTTTCGAAACTAAAAAATTGGATCATTTTTTACGTTTTCACGTCGATATCTCGAAAATTATGCGTTTCCAGGACCCAGGACCCGCGCAATCGATTCTGAATGGCATATTACACTAAAAAACACGAATTTTCAAAGGTGAAAAATAAGATCATTTTCCACGTTTCCACGTCAATATCTCGAAAATTATGCGTTTCCAGGACCCAGGACCCGTCGCAATCGATTCTAAATGGCATATTACACTGAAAAACGCGAATCTTTGGAAATGAAAAATCTCATAATTTTTCACGTTCCGACGTCGAAAACTCGGAAATTATGCGTTTCCAGGACCCGGGACCAGTCGGAATTGATTCTGAGCCGCAAATTACACTGAAAAACACGAAATTTCGTAGAACGGAAAATTTCATTATTTTCACCTTCTAACATCGAAATCTCGATATTCATGCGTCCGAGGGGCGGAAAAACGATCGGAATCGATTCTGGGTGGCATATTACACTCGAAAACACAAATTTTCGAAAGTGGAAGATTGAATCATTTTTCACGTTTTCACGTCGATATCTCGAAAATTATGCGTTTTCAGGACCCGGGACCCGTCGCAATCGATTCTAAATGGCATATTACACTCAAAAACACAAATTTCCGAAGGTGAAAAATTAGATCATTTTTCACGTTTCCACGTCGATATTCCGAAAGTTATGCGTTTGCAGGACCCAGGACCCGTCGCAATCGATTCTAAATGGCATATTCCACTGAAAAACACGAATTTTTCGAAAGTGAAAAATTGGATCATTTTTCACGTTTCCACGTCGATATCTCGAAAATTATGCGTTTCCAGGACCCAGGACCCGTCGCAATCGATTCTAAATGGCATATTACACTGAAAAACACGAATTTTTGGGAATGAAAGATCTCATAATTTTTCACGTTCCGACGTCGAAATCTCGGAAATTATGCGTTTCCAGGACCCGGGACCAGTCGGAATTGATTCTGAGCCGCAAATTACACTGAAAAACACGAAATTTCGTAGAACGGAAAATTTCATTATTTTCACCTTCCAACATCGAAATCTCGATATTCATGCGTCCGAGGGGCCGAAAAACGGTCGGAATCCATTCTGAATGGCATATTTCACTCAGAAACACAAATTTTCGAAAGTGGAAGATTGAATCATTTTCCACGTTTTCACGTCGATATCTCGAAAATTATGCGTTTCCAGGACCCGGGACCCGTCGCAATCGATTCTAAATGGCATATTACACTCAAAACCACGAATTTTCGAAGGTGAAAAATTAGATCATTTTTCACGTTTTCACGTCGATATCTCGAAAGTTATGCGTTTCCAGGACCCAGGACCCGTCGCAATCGATTTTAAATGGCATATTACACTCAAAAACACGAATTTTCGTAGGTAAAAAATGAGATCATTTTTTACGTTTGCACGTCGATATCTCGAAAATTATGCGTTTCCAGGACCCGGGACCCGTCGCAATCGATTCGAAATGGCATATTACACTGAAAAACACGAATTTTTGGGAATGAAGAATCTCATAATTTTTCACGTTCCGACGTCAAAATCATGGAAATTATGCGTTTCCAGGACCCAGGACCCGTCGCAATCGATTCTAAATGGCATATTACACTGAAAAACGCGAATCTTTGGAAATGAAAAATCTCATAATTTTTCACGTTACGACGTCGAAATCTCGGAAATTATGCGTTTCCAGGACCCGGGACCAGTCGGAATTGATTCTGAGCCGCAAATTACACTGAAAAACACGAAATTTCGTAGAACGGAAAATTTCATTATTTTCACCTTCTAACATCGAAATCTCGATATTCATGCGTCCGAGGGGCGGAAAAACGGTCGGAATCGATTCTGGGTGGCATATTACACTCAAAAACACAAATTTTCGAAAGTGGAAGATTGAATCATTTTTCACGTTTTCACGTCGATATCTCGAAAATTATGCGTTTTCAGGACCCGGGACCCGTCGCAATCGATTCTAAATGCCATATTACACTCAAAAACACGAATTTCCGAAGGTGAAAAATTAAATCATTTTTCACGTTTCCACGTCGATATCTCGAAAGTTATGCGTTTGCAGGACCCAGGACCCGTCGCAATCGATTCTAAATGGCATATTGCACTGAAAAACACGAATTTTTCGAAAGTGAAAAATTGGATCATTTTTCACGTTTCCACGTCGATATCTCGAAAATTATGCGTTTCCAGGACCCAGGACCCGTAGCAATCGATTCTAAATGGCAAATTACACTGAAAAACACGAATTTTTGGGAATGAAAAATCTCATAATTTTTCACGTTCCGACGTCAAAATCTCGGAAATTATGCGTTTCCAGGACCCGGGACCCGTCGCAATCGATTTCAAATGGCATATTACACTCAAAAACACGAATTTTCGAAACTAAAAAATTGGATCATTTTTTACGTTTTCACGTCGATATCTCGGAAATTATGCGTTTCCAGGACCTAGGATCCGTCGCAATCGATTTTAAATGGCATATTACACTCAAAAACACGAATTTTCGAAGGTAAAAAATGAGATCATTTTTTACGTTTGCACGTCGATATCTCGAAAATTATGCGTTTCCAGGATCCGGGACCCGTCGCAATCGATTCTAAATGGCATATTACACTGAAAAACACGAATTTTTGGGAATGAAAAATCTCATAATTTTTCACGTTCCGACGTCAAAATCATGTAAATTATGCGTTTCCAGGACCCAGGACCCGTCGCAATCGATTCTAAATGGCATATTACACTGAAAAACACGCATTTTTGGGAATGAAAAATCTCATAATTTTTCACGTTCCGACGTCCAAATCTCGGAAATTATGCGTTGCCAGGACCCGGGACCCGTCGCAATCGATTTCAAATGGCATATTACACTCAAAAACACGAATTTTCGAAACTAAAGAATTGGATCATTTTTTACGTTTTCACGTCGATATTTCGAAAATTATGCGTTTCCAGGACCCAGGACCCGCGCAATCGATTCTAAATGGCATATTACACTAAAAAACACGAATTTTCAAAGGTGAAAAATAAGATCATTTTCCACGTTTTCACGTCGATATCTCGAAAATTATGCGTTTCCAGGACCCAGGACCCATCGCAATCGATTCTAAATGGCATATTACACTGAAAAACGCGAATCTTTGGAAATGAAAAATCTCATAATTTTTCACGTTCCGACGTCGAAATCTCGGAAATTATGCGTTTCCAGGACCCGGGACCAGTCGGAATTGATTCTGAGCCGCAAATTACACTGAAAAACACGAAATTTCGTAGAACGGAAAATTTCATTATTTTCACCTTCTAACATCGAAATCTCGATATTCATGCGTCCGAGGGGCGGAAAAACGGTCGGAATCGATTCTGGGTGGCATATTACACTCAAAAACACAAATTTTCGAAAGTGGAAGATTGAATCATTTTTCACGTTTTCACGTCGATATCTCGAAAATTATGCGTTTTCAGGACCCGGGACCCGTCGCAATCGATTCTAAATGGCATATTACACTCAAAAACACGAATTTCCGAAGGTGAAAAATTAGATCATTTTTCACGTTTCCACGTCGATATCTCGAAAGTTATGCGTTTGCAGGACCCAGGACCCGTCGCAATCGATTCTAAATGGCATATTGCACTGAAAAACACGAATTTTTCGAAAGTGAAAAATTGGATCATTTTTCACGTTTCCACGTCGATATCTCGAAAATTATGCGTTTCCAGGACCCAGGACCCGTAGCAATCGATTCTAAATGGCAAATTACACTGAAAAACACGAATTTTTGGGAATGAAAAATCTCATAATTTTTCACGTTCCGACGTCAAAATCTCGGAAATTATGCGTTTCCAGGACCCGGGACCCGTCGCAATCGATTTCAAATGGCATATTACACTCAAAAACACGAATTTTCGAAACTAAAAAATTGGATCATTTTTTACGTTTTCACGTCGATATCTCGGAAATTATGCGTTTCCAGGACCTAGGATCCGTCGCAATCGATTTTAAATGGCATATTACACTCAAAAACACGAATTTTCGAAGGTAAAAAATGAGATCATTTTTTACGTTTGCACGTCGATATCTCGAAAATTATGCGTTTCCAGGATCCGGGACCCGTCGCAATCGATTCTAAATGGCATATTACACTGAAAAACACGAATTTTTGGGAATGAAAAATCTCATAATTTTTCACGTTCCGACGTCAAAATCATGTAAATTATGCGTTTCCAGGACCCAGGACCCGTCGCAATCGATTCTAAATGGCATATTACACTGAAAAACACGCATTTTTGGGAATGAAAAATCTCATAATTTTTCACGTTCCGACGTCCAAATCTCGGAAATTATGCGTTGCCAGGACCCGGGACCCGTCGCAATCGATTTCAAATGGCATATTACACTCAAAAACACGAATTTTCGAAACTAAAGAATTGGATCATTTTTTACGTTTTCACGTCGATATCTCGAAAATTATGCGTTTCCAGGACCCAGGACCCGCGCAATCGATTCTAAATGGCATATTACACTAAAAAACACGAATTTTCAAAGGTGAAAAATAAGATCATTTTCCACGTTTTCACGTCGATATCTCGAAAATTATGCGTTTCCAGGACCCAGGACCCATCGCAATCGATTCTAAATGGCATATTACACTGAAAAACGCGAATCTTTGGAAATGAAAAATCTCATAATTTTTCACGTTCCGACGTCGAAATCTCGGAAATTATGCGTTTCCAGGACCCGGGACCAGTCGGAATTGATTCTGAGCCGCAAATTACACTGAAAAACACGAAATTTCGTAGAACGGAAAATTTCATTATTTTCACCTTCTAACATCGAAATCTCGATATTCATGCGTCCGAGGGGCGGAAAAACGGTCGGAATCGATTCTGGGTGGCATATTACACTCAAAAACACAAATTTTCGAAAGTGGAAGATTGAATCATTTTTCACGTTTTCACGTCGATATCTCGAAAATTATGCGTTTTCAGGACCCGGGACCCGTCGCAATCGATTCTAAATGGCATATTACACTCAAAAACACGAATTTCCGAAGGTGAAAAATTAGATCATTTTTCACGTTTCCACGTCGATATCTCGAAAGTTATGCGTTTGCAGGACCCAGGACCCGTCGCAATCGATTCTAAATGGCATATTGCACTGAAAAACACGAATTTTTCGAAAGTGAAAAATTGGATCATTTTTCACGTTTCCACGTCGATATCTCGAAAATTATGCGTTTCCAGGACCCAGGACCCGTCGCAATCGATTCTAAATGGCATATTACACTGAAAAACACGAATTTTTGGGAATGAAAAATCTCATAATTTTTCACGTTCCGACGTCGAAATCTCGGAAATTATGCGTTTCCAGGACCCGAGACCAGTCGGAATTGATTCTGAGCCGCAAATTACACTGAAAAACACGAAATTTCGTAGAACGGAAAATTTCATTATTTTCACCTTCCAACATCGAAATCTCGATATTCATGCGTTCGAGGGGCCGAAAAACGGTCGGAATCGATTCTGGGTGGCATATTTCACTCAGAAACACAAATTTTCGAAAGTGGAAGATTGAATCATTTTCCACGTTTTCACGTCGATATCTCGAAAATTATGCGTTTCCAGGACCTGGGATCCGTCGCAATCGATTTTAAATGGCATATTACACTCAAAAACACGAATTTTCGAAGGTAAAAAATGAGATCATTTTTTACGTTTGCACGTCGATATCTCGAAAATTACGCGTTTCCAGGACCCGGGGTCCGTCGCAATCGATTCCAAAAGGCATATTACACTGTAAAACACGAATTTTCGGAGGTGAAAAATTAGATCATTTTTTACGTTTCCACGTCGATATCTTGAAAATTATGCGTTTCCAGGACCCAGGACCCGTCGCACCCGATTCTGAATGGCATATTACACTGAAAAACACGAATTTTTGGGAATGAAAAATCTCATAATTTTTCACGTTCCGACGTCAAAATCATGGAAATTATGCGTTTCCAGGACCCAGGACCCGTCGCAATCGATTCTAAATGGCATATTACACTGAAAAACACGCATTTTTGGGAATGAAAAATCTCATAATTTTTCACGTTCCGACGTCCAAATCTCGGAAATTATGCGTTGCCAGGACCCGGGACCCGTCGCAATCGATTTCAAATGGCATATTACACTCAAAAACACGAATTTTCGAAACTAAAAAATTGGATGATTTTTTACGTTTTCACGTCGATATCTCGAAAATTATGCGTTTCCAGGACCCAGGACCCGCGCAATCGATTCTAAATGGCATATTACACTAAAAAACACGAATTTTCAAAGGTGAAAAATAAGATCATTTTCCACGTTTTCACGTCGATATCTCGAAAATTATGCGTTTCCAGGACCCAGGACCCGTCGCAATCGATTCTAAATGGCATATTACACTGAAAAACGCGAATCTTTGGAAATGAAAAATCTCATAATTTTTCACGTTCCGACGTCGAAATCTCGGAAATTATGCGTTTCCAGGACCCGGGACCAGTCGGAATTGATTCTGAGCCGCAAATTACACTGAAAAACACGAAATTTCGTAGAACGGAAAATTTCATTATTTTCACCTTCTAACATCGAAATCTCGATATTCATGCGTCCGAGGGGCGGAAAAACGGTCGGAATCGATTCTGGGTGGCATATTACACTTGTTACGGACACCCGAGCTGAAGGCTCCGAGTGTTGTTGTTATATATAACTTTTGAGAGAGATCCCCGAGCGGCAGAAGATTACTCTCATAGGTCCGCTTGAACTAAGTCCTAAGGACACCTGCGCAATCTGTGAATGGACTAGGAGGAACAATTGACGTGTATCTTTTAGTGCATGCGTTTTATTCGATTATTTCCTATAACACGACTAGCTAACGACTATGCACAGTAACTATTACTATATTGAATGTTATTGAGAAGGAAATATAGAAAAACATAAAACGATTGTGGGTTGAATTTGAATGATTAAGAACTAAAAGAAGATAGAGGAGGGAACGAGCCTACCGAATTAACTCCGAACGTCACTCGAGCCGACTCCAAGAACCCACCGACTCAAGACACCTCGCGCTGGATTCGATAAGTGCAGCTTATGCCGGGCGTCTCAGTTAACGTCAGCTGTCGCGTTGACCTTCTGTTATTTCACGCCCTGGACTGCTTCACTCCTTCGTCCTTCTGGCAGAGTCTTGTAGTCGGTTAGGTGCGGCTAGTGAGTGAGGCTGGAGGGTGATCACTTTGCTCACTTTCGGTATTAGAAAACGACTGTCGAGCAATCACCTCGGTTTCGACAAAGAAACCTCGGGTTGATCGTGGGTGGGGTTTTTGCAAAGTGCTGAATCCGTTGTTTCGGGGGTCATCACACCCGCTGATTCGTTTCCTCCTCTACTTCCGGCCGAGCGCGCGCGTGTAGGAATGCGCTGACTGCACTACTTGCAGTGAAATAAACTTAGAAAAAAATAAGGGAATAGGGCCGTTCGTAACACCCTCCCCCAAGACGCTGGCTCCGGTATCGGAGTCAAGCGTATGAACATTAGAATGGACCCAAAAGTGTCGCGCATTCCTTCCACGCGGTCGCTTTTCCGTTTCTCTAAAGCTAAACTACTTCTAAATTATTTCTATGTTACAGACTAGGCTCAACATTAGGGTTACAATCTTCTTAGGTTTGGTCCGGTTGTTGATTCATCTGGCAGGATGACACCAATCGTTGGGTAAGCCCACGGGTGGGGGTGGATATAGCCTGTCATTGGCTAACTCCCTTTGGCCCGCAGTCCTTCAGTTTGAGCTTGTCTAGATGTTTCAGCTTTCGTTTTCCACATCGATCGGAGATGATCGCGGTGTTCAGGCTAAGGAGCTCCACGATCTCATATGGACCTTCGTAGTAAGGGTCTAGTTTCCCTCGGACCTCACGTTTTGCGTATACTTGATCGCCCACCTGGAATTTGACGGGATTAACCTTCGCGTCATACCTGCGTTTTGAAGCACGTTTTGCATCGTTCAAGTTGTTTCCCCCAACTTCGGCTAATTCATCCAGCCGAGTGACCAGATTTGCCAAGTATTTGGTAGTGGTCGGTACATGTTTGGCCATCGGTAGCGATTCCGTCGTCCGTTTCGGTTTGCCGAAAGCCATTTCATGGGGGGTGAATTTCGTCCCTTCGTGGATGACTGAGTTGTAGCACTGCATGGCGTCAGGCAGCAGCGCATCCCATTCCCGTTGGTCGTGGGCATAGTGACGCAAATAGTCTACCAGACCCGTGTGACTCCGCTCCAGCGATCCGTTCGTCTGGGGGTGGTATCCTGAGGTCATCACGTGGTTAACTTTGTTGATCTTCAGGAATTCCTTCATGTTTTCGCTGGTGAAACTTCTTCCTCGATCGCTGAGTAGAATCAGCGGAATGCTGTAGGGTTTGAAGTAGCCCTGGCCAAGGGCTCTGATGATCGAGACTGAGGTCTGGTCCGGTAGAGCGAATGCGTGGCCCAGTTTCGTGAGTAGGTCCAGAACGGTGAGTATGTATTTATTTCCGCTTCTGGTGGTCGGGAGTGGTCCGACAATATCCACAGCTATTTTCTCCCACGCTTCCACCGGGGTATCTGTAATGATCATGGGTTCTCGGGTTTTAATTCGGGTTACCTTCTGCTTTTGGCAGCTGGTGCAGCATCGGATGACATCCTGCACCTCGTTTCTCATCCCAGGCCAGTGGTATCTTTGTCTTAGCCGTTTATAGGTCTTGGTTACGCCCTTGTGTCCTCCAGTGGTCCCTTCGTGCCATCTTCTCACGATGTTGAGCCTTTCCTCGGGTGCGGGAGTTTCAATTTCCCCCGTACAGAGGTGTATTTGGCACGGGTAGTCTCGAAAGATGGTTTCCACAAGAGATTTCACGATCACAGGCTGCCAAGTCTCTAAGGCGTCTCCCCGTGTGGGGATCCGAACTTCGGTGACCCCTTCGGCTCTCATGGCGGCTTTTAGTAGTTCTAATCCGTCTATGAAGTCTTCAGGAGTCATTCGGTGATAATATTGGTCCATACAGCCGACTGAGAATATGGTCCCCCTTTTTCTTCTGGTAATAGCCACCGCACCTTTCTCCGATATTTTTTCCAAGAGGTCGTCAGGGTGAATGTACTGCATCTCGCGTAGTTGTTTGCCTACCGGAGTAGTAAATATACAATCAGCTGATATGAAATGTGCATAGTTACCCCTTCGCATCGTCAGCGTGTCTGTGATTACGTCCACCTTGAGCGTACGGTCGTCCTCGTTTCTATCGTGGCCGAGTCTCGTCTTACGCGTAGCGCATCGGCCTACCTCCTTGCCTCTAGTGTCATTGGCCTCGCTGACGTCATCTACGTATGGTACTGTTGTTGTTTCTTCCGGCTGTTCTGGTTCCTCCGCGGATGTCTCTGCGTCCGAAGTAGTCGTTGAGGTGGGCGGCGATCCGTACGGGGTCGATCTTCCCGTGGGCAACAGCGACTTGCGTGGGGTTGGTAGGAATGAGACTCGGTTTTTACTGACCTGCCTCATGGGTTGTAAGCCAGTGGGAGTCTGTTGACACTTGCTGACAGCTGTGTCCTGGTTAGCGGTAATTCCAGGCAGACACGATTGGTTGAGGGATTTTGAGAGTTCCAGAAGTTGTTCTCTTGCAGTCTCTATGGTAAGTGGTTGGGCCTCAATCCATAGGTTATCGGCCTTTTGGTTTAACCGTTGTTGCGTAGTTTCTGCGGGTTGTAAGTCCGAGTGGTTTAGGGCAGCCGCCTTCATAGCTCCGTCTGCGTCATTTTCGTGGCTGTTGTCTCCTGAATCCATCTCTCTGGGATCGTACCTACTCCTCGGGGTCCATGGCCCAGGGTATTCTCTCTGTAACAGATCTTGAATTACCTGGCTGGTGGTTGGGTCCCTCTCCTGGAGCATCTCTTGGAATTCCACCCGATCAGTCGTCAACTCGCATGGCTCGTTGGTCACATCATGGCTAGGACCTGGCCCGTAGCTCGCTTGAACGGTAGTGTCCAAGGAAGTGTCGTCACTTTCCTCGTCTTCCGTATCGTCTTTCCGTTCCTCAGGAATCGCCGAGGTAGTTAGGTCATTCTGCGTGGATGACAGCTGATCCTGTATGCTGGTTCCCAGGTCCACGGATGTAGCGCTGCTTTCGTCGGCACTCACGTAGGTGAGTGGGGCAACCGTAGTGTTACGTGACTGGCTGATTATTGGGCTCAAGTTCGAGTAGGTGATTGGCCCAACTCTCGGGTTGTTACGTAATCGGCTGGCTACTGAGCTGGTATTCGCGTCCTGTTTTGGTACAGGCGGTGGTTTATAGTCCGGATCTGCACCTTTCTTCAGCTTCGCGGGTAGACACGTCATGATAGGGTTACGTGAAAGGGCGTCAGCGTTTGCATTAGCTGTCCCCTTCTTGTAGACGATCTTAAAGTCGTATTCGGCCAACCGCAATCTCCAGCGGGTCAACCTCGAGCTCGGATCCCGATGGTTGTGGAGCCAAACGAGAGCCTGATGATCCGTGTAGAGGGTGAACTCTCTGCCATACAGGTAAGGCCTAAAATAATTAATAGCGAATATTACAGCCAGGCACTCCTTCTCGGAGGTAGAATAGTTGATCTCCGCTTTGTTCAGAAGGCGGGAGGCGTAGTTCACGGGTTGTTCTTCCCCCTTGCCACCCTGACTAAGCACAGCGCCCAGTGCGTAGTCGGAGGCATCGGTCGTCAACACAAATTTTTCGTTGAAATCCGGGTATCTAAGCACAGGTTCCTCACAGAGAGCGTTTCTGAGATCCTCGAAGCTCTGCTGCTGCGCCTCCCCCCATATGAAGGCTGCGCTCTTTTTTAATAAGCTGGTCATTGGTCTAGCACGATCTGCAAAATTGGGTATGAACCGCCTGTAATAACCGGCTAGACCGAGAAATTGTTTAATGTTTTTTTTATCAGTCGGGGCCGGAAATCTTTTGACGGCTTCCAGGTTCTTCGGGTTAGGTTTAACCCCGAACTCTCCGAGAATATGGCCTAGGTACGTCACCTCCGTGCGAAGAAATTCGCACTTATCCGTTTGCAGCTTGAGTCCGTGTTCTCTCAGCCGTTGCAATAGTCGCCTGACCTTGTACCCGTGTTGTTGCAGGTTTGAGGAATATATCACGATGTCGTCCAGGTATACGAATAACTCGGTTCCTTGTAGGCCACTCAACACCAGGTCCATCAAGCGCTGGAACGTGGCAGGAGCATTTTTCAGGCCAAATGGCATACGTGTGTATTCGTAATGCCCGTTGGCCGTGGAGAATGCCGTTTTCTGTTGGTCGTTCGGATTCATGCCGATCTGGTGGAAGCCGCTGGCGAGGTCGAATACGGAGAAATACTTCGCACCACCTACTCTGTCCAATATATCAGTGATATTAGGGAGTGGATAGCTATCTCCTACCGTCTTCTCGTTGAGTGCCCGATAGTCAGCCACCATTCTCCACCGTTTGTTCCCTTGAGAGTCCGGTTTCTTAGGGACGATCCACAGGGGTGAGTTGTATGGCGAAGATGATGGTTGCACAATACCGTCCCCGATTAGTCCGGTTACTTGTCTTTGGATCTCTTGTTGGTGGATCGGAGGAAAGCGGTACTGCCTGGTGTGGATAGGCACATCATCAGTAGTAATAATCTTGTGTGTCAGCGTACCTGTTTTTCCCAACTTGTC
The DNA here is from genome assembly GCA_963978835.1 of Tenthredo scrophulariae. Classification (NCBI taxonomy): domain Eukaryota; kingdom Metazoa; phylum Arthropoda; class Insecta; order Hymenoptera; family Tenthredinidae; genus Tenthredo; species Tenthredo scrophulariae. The sequence goes on along the minus strand of OZ022227.1, from coordinate 21,360,957 downwards.
TCCGGCCAGGTGAAAACGGTCAGAGAATTCTTCGATGATGTCGATCACATGCTTCCTTTCTTCTGCGTTGAGATGTTCGGTACGGAGGCCCCCGATGATCCTGGTGACCCGGTCCTTGCCCAAACTTTCCTCAGGTTCCTCGTCGGATTTAATGTCTTCCATATCTAGATCGTAGGGCTCTAATGGTTGCGGAGCGATGGTGATTTCCACGTCCTCGTCGTTGGCGTTAGTGACCATAGTGTAGCATTTTCCATCGTGATTTCTTACTGCTACTTCCCCGATGTAAACCTGAGGAGGTGTGGCGATACGAGGCAGGTATCCTTCTCGTATACCGTTGTTCTCAACCGGGATCGAGACTTGCGTTCTACTACGGGCGGCTAGTCGCAGAGTTGTTTGGCGGAACTCTTTTTCCACGACGTCTATCTCTCGCCTATTACAGAAAGGAATTGGTTTAATAGGAGCCTCACAAGAAACGATCGTTTTGTGGTGGAAAGAAATTTCTGCCTGATGCTCTAAGCAGAACGGTGATCCAAGAAGTCCAGCTCCGTCGATGTTGGGGTTATCGTGAACGTAAAACAGACTAGTCTTACCCAAGGTAGTAAGGGTCGTGGTTCCAAGGGTGTACAATGGTTCTTGTGATACTCCTATGACTGCTGCCACAAACCTCTCGATGACAGGGGCAGCTTCCCCGAGCGCATCGATGTGCACAAGGTTCACTCCGGCTCCAGTGTCTACGGTGAATTGTCCCTCGCCTTTCTCCAGTTCTGGCGCCCTGATCCTGATTCTCGGGGCTGGGGCTTGAGCAATATGGCACTGGGTTTGAGTTCCGGCTGGGTTTTCCTCCTGTCCTCGTCCTCGAATCGTACGTTCTTCTTGCCTTGCGCTGGATCCGTGTCGTGTCGTCCGCCCTCGTAGTTTAAAGACCCAGTAGAGGAAACGGGAGAGTCACATCGGGCGGTTTCTCGTGAGATAGGCCGGTGAAATGGGTCCTGTACTTCCCGTTGTTTGCGCATCAAGGTTCGACAGTACTCGATCGCATGGCCACTGCGATTACAATAAAGACAGGGCGCATTCTTTTCGCCTGAAGGTGATCGTTCCCTGGAAGGAGAGCGGGAAGGATTAATGTTGAGTACTTTCATTCCTGCACTGAAAACTCTCGCCAGTGCAGTCGGACTGAAATCGTAACGGCTGGATCGTCGTCGACGATCTGCACCCGATGACGTAGTACTATCTTCCGTGGTGGTCATCACAATGTTGTCTCGCCGGCTTTGGTTTCGGCTCTCGTGCTCTCCCCTCGCATCGTGTGACGGCTTCCTAGCCGGGCTGTCATCTCGGTCGCAGTCTTGGTAATTTCCCATGGCCTGTCTCCGATTTCTGCGCGCCCGATTCTCTTCGATGACGAGATCATATGCTTCGTCCAGTGTTCTCGGTGCTTTCGGGACTATAGTGTAGTATATTCTTTCTGGCAGCCCCCGGAGAAAGTTGTCTAAAGCGGTTTTTTCCATATTAGTGATGTACTCACCGCTATTTTGGTAGGCAGCTCGAATGGCGGCGCGTGCCTTGTGTACCAGCTTAGAGGTCCGCCCGACGTATCCTGCCAGGGTCTCTCTGTCTTGTATTTGGAGCCTACCGAGCTCAGCGAGGTACGAAGCGGGATCCCTTCCAGGGGCATACCTTTTTTTTAGATGATTGGTCAGTTGCAGGATAGTTGTGAAGTCTTTTCCTTCGACACTGACTCTCGCTGCGTCTACCAATCTGGTTAACACCAATTTGACATATTCCTGTTCTTCTTCTGGTTCGATTAACGTGAAACCGTCCCCGATCTTCCGCAGAACCTCTCCAAGGGGCGGGTGTTCGCCGTCGAACTCTGGTATCCGATCCACTACCTTGAAGAGCGTATCCTGTTGCCTAGAGGACCGAGTATACTCGATGAGAGTAGTTAGCAGCTGGTCGGTATTAGCCATGGTGACGTTGTTATCTGGTTGAGCCCTGGTAGTGGTCCCTGGCGTCGACTCAACTCCGGTATCTGGCGGAAGGTCGTCACCCGATACTCCTTCTGTCGCTGCGTCTGCGTCTCGTGCCGCTGCGGCCAAGCTTAAATGCAGGCTATGCTTTTGACTGGGGGAAAGTACACCGATTATGGGTGATCTCCGACCGAAAGTTATTTCACCCTCTAGGGTTGGTGTGATTGGCGAGTCTAAGGATGTCGAACGGGTAAGTCCGCCCGGCATCAGACTTTGTGTATCGCGCTCTTCACCACTTTAGCCCGGTGATAGGTTTCAAGGCAGTCGGCCCGAATTGACTCGAGAGTTAACCGAAAGGAAGTACGGGAAGGGTGAATGAGGGATCGCAGACAAGGATTGAACTATTATCAATAAAACTATAATGAACAAAATAATAAAAAGGAATAAAACTACACTCACTGCGTATCGCGTGATTGGAATGTACCGCGTCAGCAGGTTCGTTACTTCGCGACGTTTCCTAAGGCCGTTGACGTACGGCGGCTCAGATTCTCACTAGGTCGAGTCACAGAATGCACAGTTTAAGCGAACCCCACACCTAGCACCATTTGTTACGGACACCCGAGCTGAAGGCTCCGAGTGTTGTTGTTATATATAACTTTTGAGAGAGATCCCCGAGCGGCAGAAGATTACTCTCATAGGTCCGCTTGAACTAAGTCCTAAGGACACCTGCGCAATCTGTGAATGGACTAGGAGGAACAATTGACGTGTATCTTTTAGTGCATGCGTTTTATTCGATTATTTCCTATAACACGACTAGCTAACGACTATGCACAGTAACTATTACTATATTGAATGTTATTGAGAAGGAAATATAGAAAAACATAAAACGATTGTGGGTTGAATTTGAATGATTAAGAACTAAAAGAAGATAGAGGAGGGAACGAGCCTACCGAATTAACTCCGAACGTCACTCGAGCCGACTCCAAGAACCCACCGACTCAAGACACCTCGCGCTGGATTCGATAAGTGCAGCTTATGCCGGGCGTCTCAGTTAACGTCAGCTGTCGCGTTGACCTTCTGTTATTTCACGCCCTGGACTGCTTCACTCCTTCGTCCTTCTGGCAGAGTCTTGTAGTCGGTTAGGTGCGGCTAGTGAGTGAGGCTGGAGGGTGATCACTTTGCTCACTTTCGGTATTAGAAAACGACTGTCGAGCAATCACCTCGGTTTCGACAAAGAAACCTCGGGTTGATCGTGGGTGGGGTTTTTGCAAAGTGCTGAATCCGTTGTTTCGGGGGTCATCACACCCGCTGATTCGTTTCCTCCTCTACTTCCGGCCGAGCGCGCGCGTGTAGGAATGCGCTGACTGCACTACTTGCAGTGAAATAAACTTAGAAAAAAATAAGGGAATAGGGCCGTTCGTAACACACTCAAAAACACAAATTTTCGAAAGTGGAAGATTGAATCATTTTTCACGTTTTCACGTCGATATCTCGAAAATTATGCGTTTTCAGGACCCGGGACCCGTCGCAATCGATTCTAAATGGCATATTACACTCAAAACCACGAATTTTCGAAGGTGAAAAATTGGATCATTTTTCACGTTTCCACGTCGATATCTCGAAAGTTATGCGTTTGCAGGACCCAGGACCCGTCGCAATCGATTCTAAATGGCATATTGCACTGAAAAACACGAATTTTTCGAAAGTGAAAAATTGGATCATTTTTCACGTTTCCACGTCGATATCTCGAAAATTATGCGTTTCCAGGACCCAGGACCCGTCGCAATCGATTCTGAATGGCATATTACACTGAAAAACACGAATTTTTGGGAATGAAAAATCTCATAATTTTTCACGTTCCGACGTCGAAATCTCGGAAATTATGCGTTTCCAGGACCCGGGACCAGTCGGAATTGATTCTGAGCCGCAAATTACACTGAAAAACACGAAATTTCGTAGAACGGAAAATTTCATTATTTTCACCTTCCAACATCGAAATCTCGATATTCATGCGTCCAAGGGGCCGAAAAACGGTCGGAATCGATTCTGGGTGGCATATTTCACTCAGAAACACAAATTTTCGAAAGTGGAAGATTGAATCATTTTCCACGTTTTCACGTCGATATCTCGAAAATTATGCGTTTCCAGGACCCAGGACCCGTCGCAATCGATTCTAAATGGCAAATTACACTGAAAAACACGAATTTTTGAGAATGAAAAATCTCATAATTTTTCACGTTCCGACGTTAAAATCTCGGAAATTATGCGTTTCCAGGACCCGGGACCCGTCGCAATCGATTTCAAATGGCATATTACACTCAAAAACACGAATTTTCAAAACTAAAAAATTGGATCATTTTTTACGTTTTCACGTCGATATCTCGGAAATCATGCGTTTCCAGGACCTGGGATCCGTCGCAATCGATTTTAAATGGCATATTACACTCAAAAACACGAATTTTCGAAGGTAAAAAATGAGATCATTTTTTACGTTTGCACGTCGATATCTCGAAAATTATGCGTTTCCAGGACCCGGGACCCGTCGCAATCGATTCTAAATGGCATATTACACTGAAAAACACGAATTTTTGGGAATGAAAAATCTCATAATTTTTCACGTTCCGACGTCAAAATCATGGAAATTATGCGTTTCCAGGACCCGGGACCCGTCGCAATCGATTTCAAATGGCATATTACACTCAAAAACACGAATTTTCGAAACTAAAAAATTGGATCATTTTTTACGTTTTCACGTCGATATCTCGGAAATTATGCGTTTCCAGGACCTGGGATCCGTCGCAATCGATTTTAAATGGCATATTACACTCAAAAACACGAATTTTCGAAGGTAAAAAATGAGATCATTTTTTACGTTTGCACGTCGATATCTCGAAAATTATGCGTTTCCGGGACCCGGGACCCGTCGCAATCGATTCTAAATGGCATATTACACTGAAAAACACGAATTTTTGGGAATGAAAAATCTCATAATTTTTCACGTTCCGACGTCAAAATCATGGAAATTATGCGTTTCCAGGACCCAGGACCCGTCGCAATCGATTCTAAATGGCATATTACACTGAAAAACACGCATTTTTGGGAATGAAAAATCTCATAATTTTTCACGTTCCGACGTCCAAATCTCGGAAATTATGCGTTGCCAGGACCCGGGACCCGTCGCAATCGATTTCAAATGGCATATTACACTCAAAAACACGAATTTTCGAAACTAAAAAATTGGATGATTTTTTACGTTTTCACGTCGATATCTCGAAAATTATGCGTTTCCAGGACCCAGGACCCGCGCAATCGATTCTAAATGGCATATTACACTAAAAAACACGAATTTTCAAAGGTGAAAAATAAGATCATTTTCCACGTTTTCACGTCGATATCTCGAAAATTATGCGTTTCCAGGACCCAGGACCCGTCGCAATCGATTCTAAATGGCATATTACACTGAAAAACGCGAATCTTTGGAAATGAAGAATCTCATAATTTTTCACGTTCCGACGTCGAAATCTCGGAAATTATGCGTTTCCAGGACCCAGGACCAGTCGGAATTGATTCTGAGCCGCAAATTACACTGAAAAACACGAAATTTCGTAGAACGGAAAATTTCATTATTTTCACCTTCTAACATCGAAATCTCGATATTCATGCGTCCGAGGGGCGGAAAAACGGTCGGAATCGATTCTGGGTGGCATATTACACTCAAAAACACAAATTTTCGAAAGTGGAAGATTGAATCATTTTTCACGTTTTCACGTCGATATCTCGAAAATTATGCGTTTTCAGGACCCGGGACCCGTCGCAATCGATTCTAAATGGCATATTACACTCAAAAACACGAATTTCCGAAGGTGAAAAATTAGATCATTTTTTACGTTTCCACGTCGATATCTCGAAAGTTATGCGTTTGCAGGACCCAGGACCCGTCGCAATCGATTCTAAATGGCATATTGCACTGAAAAACACGAATTTTTCGAAAGTGAAAAATTGGATCATTTTTCGCGTTTCCACGTCGATATCTCGAAAATTATGCGTTTCCAGGACCCAGGACCCGTCGCAATCGATTCTAAATGGCATATTACACTGAAAAACACGAATTTTTGGGAATGAAAAATCTCATAATTTTTCACGTTCCGACGTCGAAATCTCGGAAATTATGCGTTTCCAGGACCCGGGACCAGTCGGAATTGATTCTGAGCCGCAAATTACACTGAAAAACACGAAATTTCGTAGAACGGAAAATTTCATTATTTTCACCTTCCAACATCGAAATCTCGATATTCATGCGTCCGAGGGGCCGAAAAACGGTCGGAATCGATTCTGGGTGGCATATTTCACTCAGAAACACAAATTTTCGAAAGTGGAAGATTGAATCATTTTCCACGGTTTCACGTCGATATCTCGAAAATTATGCGTTTCCAGGACCCAGGACCCGTCGCAATCGATTCTAAATGGCAAATTACACTGAAAAACACGAATTTTTGGGAATGAAAAATCTCATAATTTTTCACGTTTCGACGTCAAAATCTCGGAAATTATGCGTTTCCAGGACCCGGGACCCGTCGCAATCGATTTCAAATGGCATATTACACTCAAAAACACGAATTTTCGAAACTAAAAAATTGGATCATTTTTAACGTTTTCACGTCGATATCTCGGAAATCATGCGTTTCCAGGACCTGGGATCCGTCGCAATCGATTTTGAATGGCATATTACACTCAAAAACACGAATGTTCGAAGGTAAAAAATGGGATCATTTTTTACGTTTGCACGTCGATATCTCGAAAATTATGCGTTTTCAGGACCCGGGACCCGTCGCAATCGATTCTAAATGGCATATTACACTGAAAAACACGAATTTTCGGGAATGAAAAATCTCATAATTTTTCACGTTCCGACGTCAAAATCATGGAAATTATGCGTTCCCAGGACCCAGGACCCGTCGCAATCGATTCTAAATGGCATATTACACTGAAAAACACGCATTTTTGGGAATGAAAAATCTCATAATTTTTCACGTTCCGACGTCCAAATCTCGGAAATTATGCGTTGCCAGGACCCGGGACCCGTCGCAATCGATTTCAAATGGCATATTACACTCAAAAACACGAATTTTCGAAACTAAAAAATTGGATCATTTTTTACGTTTTCACGTCGATATCTCGAAAATTATGCGTTTCCAGGACCCAGGACCCGCGCAATCGATTCTAAATGGCATATTACACTAAAAAACACGAATTTTCAAAGGTGAAAAATGAGATCATTTTCCACGTTTTCACGTCGATATCTCGAAAATTATGCGTTTCCAGGACCCAGGACCCGTCGCAATCGATTCTAAATGGCATATTACACTGAAAAACGCGAATCTTTGGAAATGAAAAATCTCACAATTTTTCACGTTCCGACGTCGAAATCTCGGAAATTATGCGTTTCCAGGACCCGGGACCAGTCGGAATTGATTCTGAGCCGCAAATTACACTGAAAAACACGAAATTTCGTAGAACGGAAAATTTCATTACTTTCACCTTCCAACATCGAAATCTCGATATTCATGCGTCCGAGGGGCCGAAAAACGGTCGGAATCGATTCTGGGTGGCATATTACACTCAAAAACACAAATTTTCGAAAGTGGAAGATTGAATCATTTTTCACGTTTTCACGTCGATATCTCGAAAATTATGCGTTTCCAGGACCCGGGACCCGTCGCAATCGATTCTAAATGGCATATTACACTCAAAACCACGAATTTTCGAAGGTGAAAAATTAGATCATTTTTCACGTTTCCACGTCGATATCTCGAAAGTTATGCGTTTCCAGGACCCAGGACCCGTCGCAATCGATTCTAAATGGCATATTACACTAAAAAACACGAATTTCCGAAAGTGAAAAATTAGATCATTTTTCCATTTCCACGTCGATATCTCGAAAATTATGCGTTTCCAGAACCAAGGACCCGTCGCAAACGATTCTAAACGGCATATTACACTAAAAAACACGAATTTTCAAAGGTGAAAAATAAGATCATTTTCCACGTTTCCACGTCGATATCTCGAAAATTATGCGTTTCCAGGACCCAGGACCCGTCGCAATCGATTCGAAATGGCATATTACACTGAAAAACGCGAATCTTTGGAAATGAAAAATCTCATAATTTTTCACGTTCCGACGTCGAAATCTCGGAAATTATGCGTTTCCAGGACCCGGGACCAGTCGGAATTGATTCTGAGCCGCAAATTACACTGAAAAACACGAAATTTCGTAGAACGGAAAATTTCATTATATTCACTTTCTAACATCGAAATCTCGATATTCATGCGTCCGGGGGGCGGAAAAACGGTCGGAATCGATGCTGGGTGGCATATTACACTCAAAAACACGAATTTTCGAAAGTGGAAGATTGAATCATTTTTCACGTTTTCATGTCGATATCTCGAAAATTATGCGTTTTTAGGAACCCGGGACCCGTCGCAATCGATTCTAAATGGCATATTACACTCAAAAACACGAATTTCCGAAGGTGAAAAATTAGATCATTCTTCACGTTTCCACGTCGATATCTCGAAAGTTATGCGTTTGCAGGACCCAGGACCCGTCGCAATCGATTCTAAATGGCATATTGCACTGAAAAACACGAATTTTTCGAAAGTGAAAAATTGGATCATTTTTCACGTTTCCACGTCGATATCTCGAAAATTATGCGTTTCCAGGACCCAGGACCCGTCGCAATCGATTCTAAATGGCATATTACACTCAAAAACACGAATTTCCGAAGGTGAAAAATTAGATCATTTTTCACGTTTCCACGTCGATATCTCGAAAGTTATGCGTTTGCAGGACCCAGGACCCGTCGCAATCGATTCTAAATGGCATATTGCACTGAAAAACACGAATTTTTCGAAAGTCAAAAATTGGATCATTTTTCACGTTTCCACGTCGATATCTCGAAAATTATGCGTTTCCAGAACCCAGGGCCCGTCGCAATCGATTCTAAATGGCATATTACACTAAAAAACACGAATTTCCGAAGGTGAAAAATTAGATCATTTTTCCATTTCCACGTCGATATCTCGAAAATTATGCGTTTCCAGAACCAAGGACCCGTCGCAAACGATTCTAAACGGCATATTACACTCAAAAACACGAATTTTCAAAGGCGAAAAATGAGATCATTTTCCACGTTTTCACGTCGATATCTCGAAAATTATGCGTTTTCAGGACCCAGGACCCGTCGCAATCGATTCTAAATGGCATATTACACTGAAAAACACGAATTTTTGGGAATGAAAAATCTCATAATTTTTCACGTTCCGACGTCGAAATCTCGGAAATTATGCGTTTCCAGGACCCGGGACCAGTCGGAATTGATTCTGAGCCGCAAATTACACTGAAAAACACGAAATTTCGTAGAACGGAAAATTTCATTATTTTCACCTTCCAACATCGAAATCTCGATATTCATGCGTCCGAGGGGCCGAAAAACGGTCGGAATCGATTCTGGGTGGCATATTTCACTCAGAAACACAAATTTTCGAAAGTGGAAGATTGAATCATTTTCCACGTTTTCACGTCGATATCTCGAAAATTATACGTTTCCAGGACCCAGGACCCGCGCAATCGATTCTAAATGGCATATTACACTGAAAAACACGAATTTTTGGGAATGAAAAATCTCATAATTTTTCACGTTCCGACGTCAAAATCTCGGAAATTATGCGTTTCCGGGACCCGGGACCCGTCGCAATCGATTTCAAATGGCATATTACACTCAAAAACACGAATTTTTGAAACTAAAAAATTGGATCATTTTTTACGTTTTCACGTCGATATCTCGGAAATTATGCGTTTCCAGGAGCTGGGATCCGTCGCAATCGATTTTAAATGGCATATTACACTCAAAAACACGAATTTTCGAAGGTAAAAAATGAGATCATTTTTTACCTTTCCACGTCGATATCTCGAAAATTATGCGTTTCCAGGACCCGGGACCCGTCGCAATCGATTCGAAATGGCATATTACACTGGAAAACACGAATTTTTGGGAATGAAAAATCTCATAATTTTTCACGTTTTCACGTCGATATCTCGAAAATTATGCGTTTTCAGGACCCAGGAACCGTCGCAATCGATTCTAAATGGCATATTACACTCAAAAACACGAATTACCGAAGGTGAAAAATTAGATCATTTTTCACGTTTCCACGTCGATATCTCGAAAATTATGCGTTTTCAGGACCCAGGACCCGTCGCAATCGATTATAAATGGCATATTACACTAAAAAACACGAATTTCCGGAGGTGGAAAATGACATCATTTTTCACGTCTCCACGTCGATATCTCGTGAATTATGCGTTTCCAGAACCAAGGACCCGTCGCAAACGATTCTAAATGGCATATTACACTCGAAAACACGAATTTTTGAGAACGAAAAATTACATCATTTTTCACGTTTCCACGTCGATATCTCGGAAATCACGCGTTTCCAGGACCCGGGACTCGTCGCAATCGATTCTCAATGGCATATTACACTGAAAAACACGAATTTTTGAGAATGAAAAATTAGATCAATTTTTACGTTTCCACGTCGATATCTCGAAAATGATGCGTTTCCAGGACCCGGGACCCGTCGCAATCGATTCTAAATGGCATATTACACTGAAAAACACGAATCTTTGGGAATGAAAAATCTCATAATTTTTCACGTTTTCACGTCGATATCTCGAAAATAATGCGTTTCCAGGACCTGGGACCCGTCACAATCGATTTTAAATGGCATATTACACTCAAAAACACGTATTCTCGAAAGTGAAAAATTAGATCATTTTTCACGTTTCCACGTCGATATCTCGAAAATTATGCGTTTGCAGGACCCAGGACCCGTCGCAATCGATTTTAAATGGCATATTATACTCAAAAACACGAATTTTCGAAGGTAAAAAATGAGATCATTTTTTACGTTTCCACGTCGATATCTCGAAAATGATGCGTTTCCAGGACCCGGGGTCCGTCGCAATCGATTCTAAATGGCATATTACACTCAAAAACACGAATTTTCGAAGGTGAAAAATTAGATCATTTTTCACGTTTCCACGTCGATATCTCGGAAATTATGCGTTTACAGGACCCGGGACCCGTCGCAATCGATTCTAAATGGCATATTACACTGAAAAACAAGAATTTTCGAAAGCGAAAAATTGGATCATTTCTCACGTTTCCACTTCGATATTTCGAAAATTATGCTTTTCCAGGACCCAGGACCCGTCGCAATCGATTCTTAATGGCATATTATACTAAAAAACACGAATTTTCGAAAGTGAAAAATTGGATCATTTTTTTGTTTCCACGTTGACATCTCGAAAATTATGCGTTTCCAGGACCCGGGACCCGTCGCACCCGATTCTGAATGGCATATTACACTGTAAAACACGAATTTTTGAGAACGAAAAATTCGATCATTTTTTACGTTTCCACGTCGATATCTCGAAAATTATGCGTTTTCAGGACCCAGGACCCGTCGCAATCGATTCTAAATGGCATATTACACTAAAAAACACGAATTTCCGGAGGTGGAAAATTACATCATTTTTCACGTCTCCACGTCGATATCTCGTGAATTATGCGTTTCCAGAACCAAGGACCCGTCGCAAACGATTCTAAATGGCATATTACACTCGAAAACACGAATTTTCGGAGGTGAAAAATTAGATCATTTTTCACGTTTCGACGTCGATATCTCGAAAATCATGCGTTTCCAGGACCCAGGACCCGCGCAATCGATTCTAAATGGCATATTACACTGAAAAACACGAATTCTTGGGAATGAAAAATCTCATAATTTTTCACGTTCCGACGTCAAAATTTCGGAAATTATGCGTTTCCAATACCCGGGACCCGTCGCAATCGATTTTAAATGGCATATTACACTCAAAAACACGAATTTTCGAAACTAAAAAATTGAATCATTTTTTACGTTTTCACGTCGATATCTCGGAAATTATGCGTTTCCAGGACCCAGGGCCCGTCGCAATCGATTCTAAATGGCATATTACACTAAAAAACACGAATTTTCGAAGGTGAAAAATAAGATCATTTTCCACGTTTCCACGTCGATATCTCGAAAATTATGCGTTTCCAGGACCCAGGACCCGCGCAATCGATTCTAAATGGCATATTACACTAAAAAACACGAATTTTCAAAGGTGAAAAATAAGATCATTTTCCACGTTTTCACGTCGATATCTCGAAAATTATGCGTTTCCAGGACCCAGGACCCGTCGCAATCGATTCTAAATGGCATATTACACTGAAAAACGCGAATCTTTGGAAATGAAAAATCTCATAATTTTTCACGTTACGACGTCGAAATCTCGGAAATTATGCGTTTCCAGGACCCGGGACCAGTCGGAATTGATTCTGAGCCGCAAATTACACTGAAAAACACGAAATTTCGTAGAACGGAAAATTTCATTATTTTCACCTTCTAACATCGAAATCTCGATATTCATGCGTCCGAGGGGCGGAAAAACGGTCGGAATCGATTCTGGGTGGCATATTACACTCAAAAACACAAATTTTCGAAAGTGGAAGATTGAATCATTTTTCACGTTTTCACGTCGATATCTCGAAAATTATGCGTTTTCAGGACCCGGGACCCGTCGCAATCGATTCTAAATGGCATATTACACTCAAAAACACGAATTTCCGAAGGTGAAAAATTAGATCATTTTTCACGTTTCCACGTCGATATCTCGAAAGTTATGCGTTTGCAGGACCCAGGACCCGTCGCAATCGATTCTAGATGGCATATTGCACTGGAAAACACGAATTTTTCGAAAGTGAAAAATTGGATCATTTTTCACGTTTCCACGTCGATATCTCGAAAATTATGCGTTTCCAGGACCCAGGACCCGTCGCAATCGATTCTAAATGGCATATTACACTGAAAAACGCGAATCTTTGGAAATGAAAAATCTCATAATTTTTCACGTTCCGACGTCGAAATCTCGGAAATTATGCGTTTCCAGGACCCGGGACCAGTCGGAATTGATTCTGAGCCGCAAATTACACTGAAAAACACGAAATTTCGTGGAACGGAAAATTTCATTATTTTCACCTTCCAACATCGAAATCTCGATATTCATGCGTCCGAGGGGCCGAAAAACGGTCGGAATCGATTCTGGGTGGCATATTTCACTCAGAAACACAAATTTTCGAAAGTGGAAGATTGAATCATTTTTCACGTTTTCACGTCGATATCTCGAAAATTATGCGTTTCCAGGACTCAGGACCCGTCGCAATCGATTCTAAATGGCAAATTACACTGAAAAACACGAATTTTTGGGAATGAAAAATCTCATAATTTTTAACGTTCCGACATCAAAATCTCGGAAATTATGCGTTTCCAGGACCCAGGACCCGTCGCAATCGATTTCAAATGGCATATTACACTCAAAAACACGAATTTTCGAAACTAAAAAATTGGATCATTTTTTACGTTTTCACGTCGATATCTCGGAAATTATGCGTTTCCAGGACCTGGGATCCGTCGCAATCGATTTTAAATGGCATATTACACTCAAAAACACGAATTTTCGAAGGTAAAAAATGAGATCATTTTTTACGTTTGCACGTCGATATCTCGAAAATTATGCGTTTCCAGGACCCGGGACCCGTCGCAATCGATTCTAAATGGCATATTACACTGAAAAACACGAATTTTTGGGAATGAAAAATCTCATAATTTTTCACGTTCCGACGTCAAAATCATGGAAATTATGCGTTTCCAGGACCCAGGACCCGTCGCAATCGATTCTAAATGGCATATTACACTGAAAAACACGCATTTTTGGAAATGAAAAATCTCATAATTTTTCACGTTCCGACGTCAAAATCTCGGAAATTATGCGTTTTCAGGACCCGGGACCCGTCGCAATCGATTTCAAATGGCATATTACACTCAAAAACACGAATTTTCGAAACTAAAAAATTGGATCATTTTTTACGTTTTCACGTCGATATCTCGGAAATTATGCGTTTCCAGGACCCGGGGTTCGTCGCAATCGATTCCAAAAGGCATATTACACTGTAAAACACGAATTTTTGAGAACGAAAAATTAGATCATTTTTCACGTTTCCACGTCGATATCTCGAAAATTACGCGTTTCCAGGACCCGGGACCCGTCGCAATCGATTCTAAATGGCATATTACACTAAAAAACGCGAATTTCCGAAGGTGAAAAATTAGATCATTTTTCCATTTCCACGTCGATATCTCGAAAATTATGCGTTTCCAGGACTCAGGACCCGCGCAATCGATTCTAAATGGCATATTACACTAAAAAACACGAATTTCCGAAGGTGAAAAATTAGATCATTTTTCCATTTCCACGTCGATATCTCGAAAATTACGCGTTTCCAGGACCCGGGGTCCGTCGCAATCGATTCCAAAAGGCATATTACACTGTAAAACACGAATTTTCGGAGGTGAAAAATTAGATCATTTTTTACGTTTCCACGTCGATATCTCGAAAATTATGCGTTTCCAGGACCCAGGACCCGTCGCACCCGATTCTGAATGGCATATTACACTCAAAAACACGAATTTTCGAAGGTAAAAAACGAGATCATTTTTTACCTTTCCACGTCGATATCCCGAAAATTATGCGTTTCCAGGACCCGGGACCCGTCGCAATCGATTCTAAATGGCATATTACACTGAAAAACACGCATTTTTGGGAATGAAAAATCTCATAATTTTTCACGTTCCGACGTCCAAATCTCGGAAATTATGCGTTGCCAGGACCCGGGACCCGTCGCAATCGATTTCAAATGGCATATGACACTCAAAAACACGAATTTTCGAAACTAAAAAATTGGATTATTTTTTACGTTTCCACGTCGATATCTCGAAAATTATGCGTTTCCAGGACCCAGGACCCGCGCAATCGATTCTAAATGGCATATTACACTAAAAAACACGAATTTTCAAAGGTGAAAAATAAGATCATTTTCCACGGTTCCACGTCGATATCTCGAAAATTATGCGTTTCCAGGACCCAGGACCCGTCGCAATCGATTCTAAATGGCATATTACACTGAAAAACGCGAATCTTTGGAAATGAGAAATCTCATAATTTTTCACGTTCCGACGTCGAAATCTCGGAAATTATGCGTTTCCAGGACCCGGGACCAGTCGGAATTGATTCTGAGCCGCAAATTACACTGAAAAACACGAAATTTCGTAGAACGGAAAATTTCATTATTTTCACCTTCTAACATCGAAATCTCGATATTCATGCGTCCGAGGGGCGGAAAAACGGTCGGAATCGATTCTGGGTGGCATATTACACTCAAAAACACAAATTTTCGAAAGTGGAAGATTGAATCATTTTTCACGTTTTCACGTCGATATCTCGAAAATTATGCGTTTTTAGGAACCCGGGACCCGTCGCAATCGATTCTAAATGGCATATTACACTCAAAAACACGAATTTCCGAAGGTGAAAAATTAGATCATTTTTCACGTTTCCACGTCGATATCTCGAAAGTTATGCGTTTGCAGGACCCAGGACCCGTCGCAATCGATTCTAAATGGCATATTGCACTGAAAAACACGAATTTTTCGAAAGTCAAAAATTGGATCATTTTTCACGTTTCCACGTCGATATCTCGAAAATTATGCGTTTCCAGAACCCAGGACCCGTCGCAATCGATTCTAAATGGCATATTACACTAAAAAACACGAATTTCCGAAGGTGAAAAATTAGATCATTTTTCCATTTCCACGTCGATATCTCGAAAATTATGCGTTTCCAGAACCAAGGACCCGTCGCAAACGATTCTAAACGGCATATTACACTCAGAAACACGAATTTTCAAAGGTGAAAAATAAGATCATTTTCCACGTTTTCACGTCGATATCTCGAAAATTATGCGTTTCCAGGACCCAGGACCCGTCGCAATCGATTCTAAATGGCAAATTACACTGAAAAACACGAATTTTTGGGAATGAAAAATCTCATAATTTTTCACGTTCCGACGTCAAAATCTCGGAAATTATGCGTTTCCAGGACCCGGGACCCGTCGCAATCGATTTCAAATGGCATATTACACTCAAAAACACGAATTTTCGAAACTAAAAAATTGGATCATTTTTTACGTTTTCACGTCGATATCTCGGAAATTATGCGTTTCCAGGACCTGGGATCCGTCGCAATCGATTTTAAATGGCATATTACACTCAAAAACACGAATTTTCGAAGGTAAAAAATGAGATCAGTTTTTACGTTTCCACGTCGATATCTCGAAAATTATGCGTTTCCAGGACCCGGGACCCGTCGCAATCGATTCTAAATGGCATATTACACTGAAAAACACGAATTTTTGGGAATGAAAAATCTCATAATTTTTCACGTTCCGACGTCAAAATCATGGAAATTATGCGTTTCCAGGACCCAGGACCCGTCGCAATCGATTCTAAATGGCATATTACACTGAAAAACACGCATTTTTGGAAATGAAAAATCTCATAATTTTTCACGTTCCGACGTCAAAATCTCGGAAATTATGCGTTTCCAGGACCCGGGACCCGTCGCAATCGATTTCAAATGGCATATTACACTCAAAAACACGAATTTTCGAAACTGAAAAATTGGATCATTTTTTACGTTTTCACGTCGATATCTCGGAAATTATGCGTTTCCAGGACCCGGGGTCCGTCGCAATCGATTCCAAAGGGCATATTACACTCAAAAACACGAATTTTCGAAGGTGAAAAATTAGATCATTTTTCCATTTCCACGTCGATATCTCGAAAATTACGCGTTTCCAGGACCCGGGGTCCGTCGCAATCGATTCTAAATGGCATATTACACTCAAAAACACGAATTTTCGAAACTGAAAAATTGGATCATTTTTTACGTTTTCACGTCGATATCTCGAAAATTACGCGTTTCCAGGACCCGGGACCCGTCGCAATCGATTCTAAATGGCATATTACACTGAAAAACACGAATTTTTGGGAATGAAAAATCTCAGAATTTTTCACGTTCCGACGTCAAAATCTCGGAAATTATGCGTTTCCAGGACCCGGGACCCGTCGCAATCGATTTCAAATGGCATATTACACTCAAAAACACGAATTTTCGAAACTGAAAAATTGGATCATTTTTCACGTTTTCACGTCGATATCTCGGAAATTATGCGTTTCCAGGACCCGGGGTCCGTCGCAATCGATTCCAAAGGGCATATTACACTGAAAAACACGAATTTTTGAGAGTGAAAAATGAGATCATTTTTTACGTTTCCACGTCGATATCTCGAAAATGATGCGTTTTCAGGACCCGGGGTCCGTCGCAATCGATTCTAAATGGCATATTACACTCAAAAACACGAATTTTCGAAGGTGAAAAATTAGATCATTTTTCCATTTCCACGTCGATATCTCGAAAATTACGCGTTTCCAGGACCCGGGGTCCGTCGCAATCGATTCTAAATGGCATATTACACTCAAAAACACGAATTTTCGGAACTGAAAAATTGGATCATTTTTTACGTTTTCACGTCGATATCTCGAAAATTACGCGTTTCCAGGACCCGGGACCCGTCGCAATCGATTCTTAATGGCATATTACACTGAAAAACACGAATTTTTGAGAATGAAAAATGAGATCATTTTTTACGTTTCCACGTCGATATCTCGAAAATGAGGCGTTTTCAGGACCCGGGGTCCGTCGCAATCGATTCTAAATGGCATATTACACTCAAAAACACGAATTTTCGAAGGTGAAAAATTAGATCATTTTTCCATTTCCACGTCGATATCTCGAAAATTACGCGTTTCCAGGACCCGGACTCCGTCGCAATCGATTCCAAAAGGCATATTACACTGTAAAACACGAATTTTTGAGAACGAAAAATTAGATCATTTTTCACGTTTCCACGTCGATATCTCGAAAATTACGCGTTTCCAGGACCCGGGACCCGTCGCAATCGATTCTAAATGGCATATTACACTGAAAAACACGAATTTTTGAGAATGAAAAATTAGATCATTTTTTACGTTTCCACGTCGATATCTCGAAAATGATGCGTTTCCAGGACCCGGGACCCGTCGCAATCGATTCTAAATGTCATATTACACTGAAAAACACGAATTTTTGGGAATGAAAAATCTCATAATTTTTTACGTTTTCACGTCGATATCTCGAAAATTATGCGTTTCCAGGACCTGGGACCCGTCACAATCGATTTTAAATGGCATATTACACTCAAAAACACGTATTCTCGAAAGTGAAAAATTAGATCATTTTTCACGTTTCCACGTCGATATCTCGAAAATTATGCGTTTCCAGGACCTGGGATCCGTCGCAATCGATTTTAAATGGCATATTACACTCAGAAACACGAATTTTCAAAGGTAAAAAATGAGATCATTTTTCACGTTTCCACGTCGATATCTCGAAAATGATGCGTTTCCAGGACCCGGGGTCCGTCGCAATCGATTCTAAATGGCATATTACACTCAAAAACACGAATTTTCGAAGGTGAAAAATTAGATCATTTTTCACGTTTCCACGTCGATATCTCGGAAATTATGCGTTTACAGGACCCGGGACCCGTCGCAATCGATTCTAAATGGCATATTACACTGAAAAACAAGAATTTTCGAAAGCGAAAAATTGGATCATTTCTCACGTTTCCACGTCGATATTTCGGAAATTATGCTTTTCCAGGACCCAGGACCCGTTGCAAACGATTCTAAATGGCATATTATACTGAAAAACACGAATTTTCAAAAGTGAAAAATTAGATCATTTTTTACGTTTTCACGTTGATATCTCGAAAATTATGCGTTTCCAGGACCCGGGACCCGTCGCACCCGATTCTGAATGGCATATTACACTGTAAAACACGAATTTTTGAGAACGAAAAATTCGATCATTTTTTACGTTTCCACGTCGATATCTCGAAAATTATGCGTTTCCAGGACCCAGGACCCGTCGCAATCGATTCTAAATGGCATATTACACTGAAAAACACGAATTTCCGGAGGTGGAAAATTAGATCATTTCTCACGTTTCCACGTCGATATCTCGAAAATTATGCGTTTCCAGGACCCAGGACCCGCGCAATCGATTCTAAATGGCATATTACACTGAAAAACACGAATTCTTGGGAATGAAAAATCTCATAATTTTTCACGTTCCGACGTCGAAATTTCGAAAATTATGCGTTTCCAATACCCGGGACCCGTCGCAATCGATTTCAAATGGCATATTACACTCAAAAACACGAATTTTCGAAACTAAAAAATTGAATCATTTTTTACGTTTTCACGTCGATATCTCGGAAATTATGCGTTTCCAGGACCCAGGACCCGTCGCAATCGATTCTAAATGGCATATTACACTCGAAAACACGAATTTTCGTATGTGAAAAATTAGATCATTTTTCACGTTTCCACGTCGATATCTCGAAAATTATGCGTTTTCAGGACCCGGGACCCGTCGCAATCGATTCTAAATGGCATATTACACTCAAAACCACGAATTTTCGAAGGTGAAAAATTAGATCATTTTTCACGTTTCCACGTCGATATCTCGAAAGTTATGCGTTCGCAGGACCCAGGACCCGTCGCAATCGATTCTAAATGGCATATTGCACTGAAAAACACGAATTTTTCGAAAGTCAAAAATTGGATCATTTTTCACGTTTCCACGTCGATATCTCGAAAATTATGCGTTTCCAGAACCCAGGACCCGTCGCAATCGATTCTAAATGGCATATTACACTAAAAAACACGAATTTCCGAAGGTGAAAAATTAGATCATTTTTCCATTTCCACGTCGATATCTCGAAAATTATGCGTTTCCAGAACCAAGGACCCGTCGTAAACGATTCTAAACGGCATATTACACTCAAAAACACGAATTTTCAAAGGTGAAAAATAAGATCATTTTCCACGTTTTCACGTCGATATCTCGAAAATTATGCGTTTCCAGGACCCAGGACCCGTCGCAATCGATTCTAAATGGCATATTACACTGAAAAACGCGAATCTTTGGAAATGAAAAATCTCACAATTTTTCACGTTCCGACGTCGAAATTTCGGAAATTATGCGTTTCCAGGACCCGGGACCAGTCGGAATTGATTCTGAGCCGCAAATTACACTGAAAAACACGAAATTTCGTAGAACGGAAAATTTCATTATTTTCACCTTCCAACATCGAAATCTCGATATTCATGCGTCCGAGGGGCCGAAAAACGGTCGGAATCGATTCTGGGTGGCATATTTCACTCAGAAACACAAATTTTCGAAAGTGGAAGATTGAATCATTTTCCACGTTTTCACGTCGATATCTCGAAAATTATGCGTTTCCAGGACCCAGGACCCGTCGCAATCGATTCTAAATGGCGAATTACACTGAAAAACACGAATTTTTGGGAATGAAAAATCTCATAATTTTTCACGTTCCGACGTCAAAATCTCGGAAATTATGCGTTTCCAGGACCCGGGACCCGTCGCAATCGATTTCAAATGGCATATTACACTCAAAAACACGAATTTTCGAAACTAAAAAATTGGATCATTTTTTACGTTTTCACGTCGATATCTCGGAAATTATGCGTTTCCAGGACCCAGGACCCGTCGCAATCGATTCTAAATGGCATATTACACTGAAAAACACGAATTTTTGGGAATGAAAAATCTCATAATTTTTCACGTTCCGACGTCGAAATTTCGGAAATTATGCGTTTCCAGGACCCGGGACCAGTCGGAATTGATTCTGAGCCGCAAATTACACTGAAAAACACGAAATTTCGTAGAACGGAAAATTTCATTATTTTCACCTTCCAACATCGAAATCTCGATATTCATGCGTCCGAGGGGCCGAAAAACGGTCGGAATCGATTCTGGGTGGCATATTTCACTCAAAAACACAAATTTTCGAAAGTGGAAGATTGAATCATTTTCCACGTTTTCACGTCGATATCTCGAAAATTATGCGTTTCCAGGACCCAGGACCCGTCGCAATCGATTCTAAATGGCAAATTACACTGAAAAACACGAATTTTTGGGAATGAAAAATCTCATAATTTTTCACGTTCCGACGTCAAAATCTCGGAAATTATGCGTTTCCAGGACCCGGGACCCGTCGCAATCGATTTCAAATGGCATATTACACTCAAAAACACGAATTTTCGAAACTAAAAAATTGGATCATTTTTTACGTTTCCACGTCGATATCTCGGAAATTATGCGTTTCCAGGACCCGGGGTCCGTCGCAATCGATTCCAAAGGGCATATTACACTGTAAAACACGAATTTTTGAGAACGAAAAATTAGATCATTTTTCACGTTTCCACGTCGATATCTCGAAAATTACGCGTTTCCAGGACCCGGGACCCGTCGCAATCGATTCTAAATGGCATATTACACTGAAAAACACGAATTTTTGAGAATGAAAAATGAGATCATTTTTTACGTTTCCACGTCGATATCTCGGAAATGATGCGTTTTCAGGACCCGGGGTCCGTCGCAATCGATTCTAAATGGCATATTACACTCAAAAACACGAATTTTCGAAGGAGAAAAATTAGATTATTTTTCCATTTCCACGTCGATATCTCGAAAATTACGCGTTTCCAGGACCCGGGGTCCGTCGCAATCGATTTCAAAAGGCATATTACACTGTAAAACACGAATTTTTGAGAACGAAAAATTAGATCATTTTTCACGTTTCCACGTCGATATCTCGAAAATTACGCGTTTCCAGGACCCGGGACCCGTCGCAATCGATTCTAAATGGCATATTAAACTGAAAAACACGAATTTTTGAGAATGAAAAATTAGATCATTTTTTACGTTTCCACGTCGATATCTCGAAAATGATGCGTTTCCAGGACCCGGGACCCGTCGCAATCGATTCTAAATGGCATATTACACTGAAAAACACGAATTTTTGGGAATGAAAAATCTCATAATTTTTCACGTTCTCACGTCGATATCTCGAAAATTATGCGTTTCCAGGACCTGGGACCCGTCACAATCGATTTTAAATGGCATATTACACTCAAAAACACGTATTCTCGAAAGTGAAAAATTAGATCATTTTTCACGTTTCCACGTCGATATCTCGAAAATTATGCGTTTCCAGGACCTGGGATCCGTCGCAATCGATTTTAAATGGCATATTACACTCAAAAACACGAATTTTCGAAGGTGAAAAATTAGATCATTTTTCACGTTTCCACGTCGATATCTCGAAAATGATGCGTTTCCAGGACCCGGGGTCCGTCGCAATCGATTCTAAATGGCATATTACACTCAAAAACACGAATTTTCGAAGGTGAAAAATTAGATCATTTTTCACGTTTCCACGTCGATATCTCGGAAATTATGCGTTTACAGGACCCGGGACCCGTCGCAATCGATTCTAAATGGCATATTACACTGAAAAACAAGAATTTTCGAAAGCGAAAAATTGGATCATTTCTCACGTTTCCACGTCGATATTTCGAAAATTATGCTTTTTCAGGACCCAGGACCCGTCGCAATCGATTCTAAATGGCATATTATACTAAAAAACACGAATTTTCAAAAGTGAAAAATTAGATCATTTTTTACGTTTCCACGTTGATATCTCGAAAATTATGCGTTTCCAGGACCCGGGACCCGTCGCACCCGATTCTGAATGGCATATTACACTGTAAAACACGAATTTTTGAGAACGAAAAATTCGATCATTTTTTACGTTTCCACGTCGATATCTCGAAAATTATGCGTTTCCAGGACCCAGGACCCGTCGCAATCGATTCTAAATGGCATATTACACTGAAAAACACGAATTTCCGGAGGTGGAAAATTAGATCATTTCTCACGTTTCCACGTCAAGATCTCGAAAATTATGCGTTTCCAGGACCCAGGACCCGCGCAATCGATTCTAAATGGCATATTACACTGAAAAACACGAATTCTTGGGAATGAAAAATCTCATAATTTTTCACGTTCCGACGTCAAAATTTCGAAAATTATGCGTTTCCAATACCCGGGACCCGTCGCAATCGATTTCAAATGGCATATTACACTCAAAAACACGAATTTTCGAAACTAAAAAATTGAATCATTTTTTACGTTTTCACGTCGATATCTCGGAAATTATGCGTTTCCAGGACCCAGGACCCGTCGCAATCGATTCTAAATGGCATATTACACTCGAAAACACGAATTTTCGTATGTGAAAAATTAGATCATTTTTCACGTTTCCACGTCGATATCTCGAAAATTATGCGTTTCCAGGACCCGGGACCAGTCGGAATTGATTCTGAGCCGCAAATTACACTGAAAAACACGAAATTTCGTAGAACGGAAAATTTCATTATTTTCACCTTCCAACATCGAAATCTCGATATTCATGCGTCCGAGGGGCCGAAAAACGGTCGGAATCGATTCTGGGTGGCATATTTCACTCAGAAACACAAATTTTCGAAAGTGGAAGATTGAATCATTTTCCACGTTTTCACGTCGATATCTCGAAAATTATGCGTTTCCAGGACCCAGGACCCGTCGCAATCGATTCTAAATGGCAAATTACACTGAAAAACACGAATTTTTGGGAATGAAAAATCTCATAATTTTTCACGTTCCGACGTCAAAATCTCGGAAATTATGCGTTTTCAGGACCCGGGACCCGTCGCAATCGATTTCAAATGGCATATTACACTCAAAAACACGAATTTTCGAAACTAAAAAATTGGATCATTTTTTACGTTTTCACGTCGATATCTCGGAAATTATGCGTTTCCAGGACCCAGGACCCGTCGCAATCGATTCTAAATGGCATATTACACTGAAAAACACGAATTTTTGGGAATGAAAAATCTCATAATTTTTCACGTTCCGACGTCGAAATTTCGGAAATTATGCGTTTCCAGGACCCGGGACCAGTCGGAATTGATTCTGAGCCGCAAATTACACTGAAAAACACGAAATTTCGTAGAACGGGAAATTTCATTATTTTCACCTTCCAACATCGAAATCTCGATATTCATGCGTCCGAGGGGCCGAAAAACGGTCGGAATCGATTCTGGGTGGCATATTTCACTCAGAAACACAAATTTTCGAAAGTGGAAGATTGAATCATTTTCCACGTTTTCACGTCGATATCTCGAAAATTATGCGTTTCCAGGACCCAGGACCCGTCGCAATCGATTCTAAATGGCAAATTACACTGAAAAACACGAATTTTTGGGAATGAAAAATCTCATAATTTTTCACGTTCCGACGTCAAAATCTCGGAAATTATGCGTTTCCAGGACCCGGGACCCGTCGCAATCGATTTCAAATGGCATATTACACTCAAAAACACGAATTTTCGAAACTAAAAAATTGGATCATTTTTTACGTTTCCACGTCGATATCTCGGAAATTATGCGTTTCCAGGACCCGGGGTCCGTCGCAATCGATTCCAAAGGGCATATTACACTGTAAAACACGAATTTTTGAGAACGAAAAATTAGATCATTTTTCACGTTTCCACGTCGATATCTCGAAAATTACGCGTTTCCAGGACCCGGGACCCGTCGCAATCGATTCTAAATGGCATATTACACTGAAAAACACGAATTTTTGAGAATGAAAAATGAGATCATTTTTTACGTTTCCACGTCGATATCTCGGAAATGATGCGTTTTCAGGACCCGGGGTCCGTCGCAATCGATTCTAAATGGCATATTACACTCAAAAACACGAATTTTCGAAGGTGAAAAATTAGATCATTTTTCCATTTCCACGTCGATATCTCGAAAATTACGCGTTTCCAGGACCCGGGGTCCGTCGCAATCAATTC
This sequence comes from Tenthredo scrophulariae, assembly GCA_963978835.1. Classification (NCBI taxonomy): domain Eukaryota; kingdom Metazoa; phylum Arthropoda; class Insecta; order Hymenoptera; family Tenthredinidae; genus Tenthredo; species Tenthredo scrophulariae. The sequence continues at coordinate 21,336,131 of OZ022227.1, read as the reverse complement.
CAAAAGGCATATTACACTGTAAAACACGAATTTTTGAGAACGAAAAATTAGATCATTTTTCACGTTTCCACGTCGATATCTCGAAAATTACGCGTTTCCAGGACCCGGGACCCGTCGCAATCGATTCTAAATGGCATATTACACTGAAAAACACGAATTTTTGGGAATGAAAAATCTCATAATTTTTCACGTTTTCACGTCGATATCTCGAAAATTATGCGTTTCCAGGACCTGGGACCCGTCACAATCGATTTTAAATGGCATATTACACTCAAAAACACGTATTCTCGAAAGTGAAAAATTAGATCATTTTTCACGTTTCCACGTCGATATCTCGAAAATTATGCGTTTCCAGGACCTGGGATCCGTCGCAATCGATTTTAAATGGCATATTACACTCAAAAACACGAATTTTCGAAGGTGAAAAATGAGATCATTTTTCACGTTTCCACGTCGATATCTCGAAAATGATGCGTTTCCAGGACCCGGGGTCCGTCGCAATCGATTCTAAATGGCATATTACACTCAAAAACACGAATTTTCGAAGGTGAAAAATTAGATCATTTTTCACGTTTCCACGTCGATATCTCGGAAATTATGCGTTTACAGGACCCGGGACCCGTCGCAATCGATTCTAAATGGCATATTACACTGAAAAACAAGAATTTTCGAAAGCGAAAAATTGGATCATTTCTCACGTTTCCACGTCGATATTTCGGAAATTATGCTTTTCCAGGACCCAGGACCCGTCGCAATCGATTCTAAATGGCATATTATACTAAAAAACACGAATTTTCAAAAGTGAAAAATTAGATCATTTTTTACGTTTCCACGTTGATATCTCGAAAATTATGCGTTTCCAGGACCCGGGACCCGTCGCACCCGATTCTGAATGGCATATTACACTGTAAAACACGAATTTTTGAGAACGAAAAATTCGATCATTTTTTACGTTTCCACGTCGATATCTCGAAAATTATGCGTTTCCAGGACCCAGGACCCGTCGCAATCGATTCTAAATGGCATATTACACTAAAAAACACGAATTTCCGGAGGTGGAAAATTAGATCATTTCTCACGTTTCCACGTCAAGATCTCGAAAATTATGCGTTTCCAGGACCCAGGACCCGCGCAATCGATTCTAAATGGCATATTACACTGAAAAACACGAATTCTTGGGAATGAAAAATCTCATAATTTTTCACGTTCCGACGTCAAAATTTCGAAAATTATGCGTTTCCAATACCCGGGACCCGTCGCAATCGATTTCAAATGGCATATTACACTCAAAAACACGAATTTTCGAAACTAAAAAATTGAATCATTTTTTACGTTTTCACGTCGATATCTCGGAAATTATGCGTTTCCAGGACCCAGGACCCGTCGCAATCGATTCTAAATGGCATATTACACTCGAAAACACGAATTTTCGTATGTGAAAAATTAGATCATTTTTCACGTTTCCACGTCGATATCTCGAAAATTATGCGTTTCCAGGACCCAGGACCCGCGCAATCTATTCTAAATGGCATATTACACTAAAAAACACGAATTTTCAAAGGTGAAAAATAAGATCATTTTCCACGTTTCCACGTCGATATCTCGAAAATTATGCGTTTCCAGGACCCGGGACCAGTCGGAATCGATTCTGAGCCGCAAATCACACTGAAAAACACGAAATTTCGTAGAACGGAAAATTTCATTATTTTCACCTTCCAACATCGAAATCTCGATATTCATGCGTCCGAGGGGCCGAAAAACGGTCGGAATCGATTCTGGGTGGCATATTACACTCAAAAACACAAATTTTCGAAAGTGGAAGATTGAATCATTTTTCACGTTTTCACGTCGATATCTCGAAAATTATGCGTTTTCATGACCCGGGACCCGTCGCAATCGATTCTAAATGGCATATTACACTCAAAACCACGAATTTTCGAAGGTGAAAAATTAGATCATTTTTCACGTTTCCACGTCGATATCTCGAAAGTTATGCGTTCGCAGGACCCAGGACCCGTCGCAATCGATTCTAAACGGCATATTACACTGAAAAACATGAATTTTTCGAAAGTGAAAAATTGGATCATTTTTCACGTTTCCACGTCGATATCTCGGAAATGATGCGTTTCCAGGACCCGGGGTCCGTCGCAATCGATTCTGAATGGCATATTACACTCAAAAACACGAATTTTCGAAGGTGAAAAATTAGATCATTTTCCACGTTTCCACGTCGATATCTCGGAAATTATGCGTTTACAGGACCCGGGACCCGTCGCAATCGATTCTAAATGGCATATTACACTAAAAAACAAGAATTTTCGAAAGCGAAAAATTGGATCATTTCTCACGTTTCCACGTCGATATCTCGAAAATTGTGCGTTTCCAGGACCCAGGACCCGTCGCAATCGATTCTAAATGGCATATTACACTGAAAAACACGAATTTTTGGGAATGAAAAATCTCATAATTTTTCACGTTTTCACGTCGATATCTCGGAAATTATGCGTTTCCAGGACCTGGGATCCGTCGCAATCGATTCTAAATGGCATATTACACTCAAAAACACGAATTTTCAAAGGTAAAAAATGAGATCATTTTTTATGTTTCCACGTCGATATCTCGAAAATTATGCGTTTCCAGGACCCGGGACCCGTCGCAATTGATTCTAAATATCATATTACACTGAAAAACACGAATTTTTGGGAATGAAAAATCTCATAATTTTCCACGTTCCGACGTCAAAATCTCGGAAATTATGCGTTTCCAGGACCCGGGACCCGTCGCAATCGATCACAAATGGCATATTACACTCAAAAACACGAATTTTCGAAACTAAAAAATTAGATCATTTTTTACGTTTTCACGTCGATATCTCGGAAATTATGCGTTTCCAGGACCCAGGACCCGTCGCAATCGATTCTAAATGGCATATTACACTAAAAAACACGAATTTCCGAAAGTGAAAAATTAGATCATTTTTCCATTTCCACGTCGATATCTCGAGAATTATGCGTTTCCAGAACCAAGGACCCGTCGCAAACGATTCTAAACGGCATATTACACTCAAAAACACGAATTTTCAAAGGTGAAAAATAAGATCATTTTCCACGTTTTCACGTCGATATCTCGAAAATTATGCGTTTCCAGGACCCGGGACCAGTCGGAATCGATTCTGAGCCGCAAATTACACTGAAAAACACGAAATTTCGTAGAACGAAAAATTTCATTATTTTCACCTTCCAACATCGAAATCTCGATATTCATGCGTCCGAGGGGCCGAAAAACGGTCGGAATCGATTCTGGGTGGCATATTACACTCAAAAACACAAATTTTCGAAAGTGGAAGATTGAATCATTTTTCACGTTTTCACGTCGATATCTCGAAAATTATGCGTTTTCAGGACCCGGGACCCGTCGCAATCGATTCTAAATGGCATATTACACTCAAAACCACGAATTTTCGAAGGTGAAAAATTAGATCATTTTTCACTTTTCCACGTCGATATCTCGAAAGTTATGCGTTTGCAGGACCCAGGACCCGTCGCAATCGATTCTAAATGGCATATTACACTGAAAAACACGAATTTTTCGAAAGTGAAAAATTGGATCATTTTTCACGTTTACACGTCGATATCTCGAAAATTATGCGTTTCCAGGACCCAGGACTTGTCGCAATCGATTCTAAATAGCATATTACACTAAAAAACACGAATTTCCGAAGGTGAAAAATTAGATCATTTTTTCATTTCCACGTCGATATCTCGAAAATTATGCGTTTCCAGAACCAAGGACCCGTCGCAAACGATTCTAAACGGCATATTACACTCAAAAACACGAAGTTTCAAAGGTGAAAAATAAGATCATTTTCCACGTTTCCACGTCGATATCTCGAGAATTGTGCGTTTCCAGGACCCAGGACCCGTCGCAATCGATTCTAAATGGCATATTACACTAAAAAACACTAATTTCCGAAGGTGAAAAATTAGATCATTTTTCCATTTCCACGTCGATATCTCGAAAATTATGCGTTTTCAGGACCTGGGACCCGTCACAATCGATTTTAAATGGCATATTACACTCAAAAACACGTATTCTCGAAAGTGAAAAATTAGATTATTTTCCACGTTTCCACGTCGATATCTCGAAAATTATGCGTTTCCAGGACCTGGGATCCGTCGCAATCGATTCTGAATGGCATATGACACTGAAAAACACGAATTTTTGAAGGTGAAAAATTAGATCATTCTTCACGTTTCCACGTCGATATCTCGGAAATTATGCGTTTACAGGACCCAGGACCCGTCGCAATCGATTCTAAATGGCATATTACACTGAAAAACAAGAATTTTCGAAAGCGAAAAATTGGATCATTTCTCACGTTTCCACGTCAATATTTCGAAAATTATGCTTTTCCAGGACCCAGGACCCGTCGCGATCGATTCTAAATGGCATATTATACTAAAAAACACGAATTTTCGAAAGTGAAAAATTGGATCATTTTTTACGTTTCCACGTTGATATCTCGAAAATTATGCGTTTCCAGGACCCGGGACCCGTCGCACCCGATTCTGAATGGCATATTACACTGTAAAACACGAATTTTTGAGAACGAAAAATTCGATCATTTTTCACGTTTCCACGTCGATATCTCGAAAATTATGCGTTTCCAGGACCCAGGACCCGTCGCAATCGATTCTGAATGGCATATTACACTAAAAAACACGAATTTCCGGAGGTGGAAAATTAGATCATTTTCCACGTCTCCACGTCGATATCTCGTGAATTATGCGTTTGCAGGACCCAGGACCCGTCGCAATCGATTCTAAATGGCATATTACACTGAAAAACACGAATTTTTGGGAATGAAAAATCTCATAATTTTTCACGTTCCGACGTCGAAATCTCGGAAATTATGCGTTTCCAGGACCCGGGACCAGTCGGAATCGATTCTGAGCCGCAAATTACACTGAAAAACACGAAATTTCGTAGAACGGAAAATTTCATTATTTTCACCTTCCAACATCGAAAACTCGATATCCATGCGTCCGAGGGGCCGAAAAACGGTCGGAATCGATTCTGGGTGGCATATTACACTCAAAAACACAAATTTTCGAAAGTGGAAGATTGAATCATTTTTCACGTTTCCACGTCGATATCTCGAAAATTATGCGTTTCCAGGACCCAGGACCCGTCGCAATCGATTCTAAATGGCAAATTACACTGAAAAACACGAATTTTTGGGAATGAAAAATCTCATAATTTTTCACGTTCCGACGTCAAAATCTCGGAAATTATGCGTTTCCAGGACCCGGGACCCGTCGCAATCGATTTCAAATGGCATATTACACTCAAAAACACGAATTTTCAAAACTAAAAAATTGGATCATTTTTTACGTTTCCACGTCGATATCTCGAAAATGATGCGTTTCCAGGACCCGGGGTCCGTCGCAATCGATTCTAAATGGCATATTACACTCAAAAACACGAATTTTCGAAGGTGAAAAATTAGATCATTTTTTACGTTTCCACGTCGATATCTCGAAAATGATGCGTTTCCAGGACCCGGGGTCCGTCGCAATCGATTCTGAATGGCATGTGACACTGAAAAACACGAATTTTTGAAGGTGAAAAATTAGATCATTCTTCACGTTTCCACGTCGATATCTCGGAAATTATGCGTTTACAGGACCCAGGACCCGTCGCAATCGATTCTAAATGGCATATTACACTGAAAAACAAGAATTTTCGAAAGCGAAAAATTGGATCATTTCTCACGTTTCCACGTCAATATTTCGAAAATTATGCTTTTCCAGGACCCAGGACCCGTCGCAATCGATTCTAAATGGCATATTATACTAAAAAACACGAATTTTCGAAAGTGAAAAATTGGATCATTTTTTACGTTTCCACGTTGATATCTCGAAAATTATGCGTTTCCAGGACCCGGGACCCGTCGCACCCGATTCTGAATGGCATATTACACTGTAAAACACGAATTTTTGAGAACGAAAAATTCGATCATGTTTCACGTTTCCACGTCGATATCTCGAAAATTATGCGTTTCCAGGACCCAGGACCCGTCGCAATCGATTCTGAATGGCATATTACACTAAAAAACACGAATTTCCGGAGGTGGAAAATTAGATCATTTTCCACGTCTCCACGTCGATATCTCGTGAATCATGCGTTTGCAGGACCCAGGACCCGTCGCAATCGATTCTAAATGGCATATTACACTGAAAAACACGAATTTTTGGGAATGAAAAATCTCATAATTTTTCACGTTCCGACGTCGAAATCTCGGAAATTATGCGTTTCCAGGACCCGGGACCAGTCGGAATCGATTCTGAGCCGCAAATTACACTGAAAAACACGAAATTTCGTAGAACGGAAAATTTCATTATTTTCACCTTCCAACATCGAAAACTCGATATCCATGCGTCCGAGGGGCCGAAAAACGGTCGGAATCGATTCTGGGTGGCATATTACACTCAAAAACACAAATTTTCGAAAGTGGAAGATTGAATCATTTTTCACGTTTCCACGTCGATATCTCGAAAATTATGCGTTTCCAGGACCCAGGACCCGTCGCAATCGATTCTAAATGGCAAATTACACTGAAAAACACGAATTTTTGGGAATGAAAAATCTCATAATTTTTCACGTTCCGACGTCAAAATCTCGGAAATTATGCGTTTCCAGGACCCGGGACCCGTCGCAATCGATTTCAAATGGCATATTACACTCAAAAACACGAATTTTCAAAACTAAAAAATTGGATCATTTTTTACGTTTCCACGTCGATATCTCGAAAATGATGCGTTTCCAGGACCCGGGGTCCGTCGCAATCGATTCTAAATGGCATATTACACTCAAAAACACGAATTTTCGAAGGTGAAAAATTAGATCATTTTTTACGTTTCCACGTCGATATCTCGAAAATGATGCGTTTCCAGGACCCGGGGTCCGTCGCAATCGATTCTGAATGGCATGTGACACTGAAAAACACGAATTTTTGAAGGTGAAAAATTAGATCATTCTTCACGTTTCCACGTCGATATCTCGGAAATTATGCGTTTACAGGACCCAGGACCCGTCGCAATCGATTCTAAATGGCATATTACACTGAAAAACAAGAATTTTCGAAAGCGAAAAATTGGATCATTTCTCACGTTTCCACGTCAATATTTCGAAAATTATGCTTTTCCAGGACCCAGGACCCGTCGCAATCGATTCTAAATGGCATATTATACTAAAAAACACGAATTTTCGAAAGTGAAAAATTGGATCATTTTTTACGTTTCCACGTTGATATCTCGAAAATTATGCGTTTCCAGGACCCGGGACCCGTCGCACCCGATTCTGAATGGCATATTACACTGTAAAACACGAATTTTTGAGAACGAAAAATTCGATCATGTTTCACGTTTCCACGTCGATATCTCGAAAATTATGCGTTTCCAGGACCCAGGACCCGTCGCAATCGATTCTGAATGGCATATTACACTAAAAAACACGAATTTCCGGAGGTGGAAAATTAGATCATTTTCCACGTCTCCACGTCGATATCTCGTGAATTATGCGTTTGCAGGACCCAGGACCCGTCGCAATCGATTCTAAATGGCATATTACACTGAAAAACACGAATTTTTGGAAATAAAAAATCTCATAATTTTTCACGTTCCAACGTCGAAATCTCGGAAATTATGCGTTTCCAGGACCCGGGACCAGTCGGAATTGATTCTGAGCCGCAAATTACACTGAAAAACACGAAATTTCGTAGAACGGAAAATTTCATTATTTTCACCTTCCAACATCGAAAACTCGATATCCATGCGTCCGAGGGGCCGAAAAACGGTCGGAATCGATTCTGGGTGGCATATTACACTCAAAAACACAAATTTTCGAAAGTGGAAGATTGAATCATTTTTCACGTTTTCACGTCGATATCTCGAAAATTATGCGTTTTCAGGACCCGGGACCCGTCGCAATCGATTCTAAATGGCATATTACACTCAAAAACACGAATTTTTCGAAAGTGAAAAATTGGATCATTTTTCACGTTTCCACGTCGATATTTCGAAAATTATGCGTTTCCAGGACCCAGGACCCGTCGCAATCGATTCTAAATGGCATATTACACTGAAAAACAAGAATTTTCGAAAGCGAAAAATTGGATCATTTCTCACGTTTCCACGTCAATATCTCGAAAGTTATGCGTTTGCAGGACCCAGGACCCGTCGCAATCGATTCTAAATGGCATATTACACTGAGAAACACGAATTTTCCGAAAGTGAAAAATTGGATCATTTTTCACGTTTCCACGTCGATATCTCGAAAATTATGCGTTTCCAGGACCCAGGACCCGTCGCAATCGATTCTAAATGGCATATTACACTAAAAAACACGAATTTCCGAAGGTGAAAAATTAGATCATTTTTCCATTTCCACGTCGATATCTCGAAAATTATGCGTTTCCAGGACCTGGGACCCGTCACAATCGATTTTAAATGGCATATTACACTCGAAAACACGTATTCTCGAAAGTGAGAAATTAGATTATTTTCCACGTTTCCACGTCGATATCTCGAAAATTATGCGTTTCCAGGACCTGGGATCCGTCGCAATCGATTTTAAATGGCATATTACACTCAAAAACACGAATTTTCGAAGGTAAAAAATGATCTAATTTTTTACGTTTCCACGTCGATATCTCGAAAATTATGCGTTTCCAGGACCCGGGACCCGTCGCAATCGATTCTAAATGGCATATTACACTGAAAAACACGAATTTTTGGGAATGAAAAATCTCATAATTTTTCACGTTCCGACGTCTAAATCTCGGAAATTATGCGTTTCCAGGACCCGGGACCCGTCGCAATCGATTCTAAATGGCATATTACACTAAAAAACACGAATTTCCGAAGGTGAAAAATTAGATCATTTTTCCATTTCCACGTCGATATCTCGAAAATTATGCGTTTCCAGAACCAAGGACCCGTCGCAAACGATTCTAAACGGCATATTACACTCAAAAACACGAATTTTCAAAGGTGAAAAATAAGATCATTTTCCACGTTTCCACGTCGATATCTCGAAAATTATGCGTTTCCAGGACCCGGGACCAGTCGGAATCGATTCTGAGCCGCAAATTACACTGAAAAACACGAAATTTCGTAGAACGGAAAATTTCATTATTTTCACCTTCCAACATCGAAATCTCGATATTCATGCGTCCGAGGGGCCGAAAAACGGTCGGAATCGATTCTGGGTGGCATATTACACTCAAAAACACAAATTTTCGAAAGTGGAAGATTGAATCATTTTTCACGTTTTCACGTCGATATCTCGAAAATTATGCGTTTTCAGGACCCGGGACCCGTCGCAATCGATTCTAAATGGCATATTACACTCAAAACCACGAATTTTCGAAGGTGAAAACTTAGATCATTTTTCACTTTTCCACGTCGATATCTCGAAAGTTATGCGTTTGCAGGACCCAGGACCCGTCGCAATCGATTCTAAATGGCATATTACACTGAAAAACACGAATTTTTCGAAAGTGAAAAATTGGATCATTTTTCACGTTTACACGTCGATATCTCGAAAATTATGCGTTTCCAGGACCCAGGACTTGTCGCAATCGATTCTAAATGGCATATTACACTAAAAAACACGAATTTCCGAAGGTGAAAAATTAGATCATTTTTCCATTTCCACGTCGATATCTCGAAAATTATGCGTTTCCAGAACCAAGGACCCGTCGCAAACGATTCTAAACGGCATATTACACTCAAAAACACGAAGTTTCAAAGGTGAAAAATAAGATCATTTTCCACGTTTCGACGTCGATATCTCGAGAATTGTGCGTTTCCAGGACCCAGGACCCGTCGCAATCGATTCTAAATGGCATATTACACTAAAAAACACGAATTTCCGAAGGTGAAAAATTAGATCATTTTTCCATTTCCACGTCGATATCTCGAAAATTATGCGTTTCCAGGACCTGTGACCCGTCACAATCGATTTTAAATGGCATATTACACTCAAAAACACGTATTCTCGAAAGTGAAAAATTAGATTATTTTTCACGTTTCCACGTCGATATCTCGAAAATTATGCGTTTCCAGGACCTGGGATCCGTCGCAATCGATTTCAAATGGCATATTACACTCAAAAACACGAATTTTCGGAGGTAAAAAATGAGATCATTTTTTACGTTTTCACGTCGATATCTCGAAAATTATGCGTTTCCAGGACCCGGGACTCGTCGCAATCGATTCTAAATGGCATATTACACTGAAAAACATGAATTTTTGGGAATGAAAAATCTCATAATTTTTCACGTTCCGACGTCAAAATCATGGAAATTATGCGTTTCCAGGACCCAGGACCCGTCGCAATCAATTCTAAATGGCATATTAGACTGAAAAACACGCATTTTTGGGAATGAAAAATCTCATAATTTTTCACGTTCCGACGTCAAAATCTCGGAAATTATGCGTTTCCAGGACCCGGGACCCGTCGCAATCGATTTCAAATGGCATATTACACTCAAAAACACGAATTTTCGAAACTAAAAAATTGGATCATTTTTTACGTTTTCACGTCGATATCTCGGAAATTATGCGTTTCCAGGACCCAGGACCCGTCGCAATCGATTCTAAATGGCATATTACACTGAAAAACACGATTTTTGGGAATGAAAAATCTCATAATTTTTCACGTTCCGACGTCGAAATCTCGAAAATTATGCGTTTCCAGGACCCGGGACCAGTCGGAATTGATTCTGAGCCGCAAATTACACTGAAAAACACGAAATTTCGTAGAACGGAAAATTTCATTATTTTCACCTTCCAACATCGAAAACTCGATATTCATGCGTCCGAGGGGCCGAAAAACGGTCGGAATCGATTCTGGGTGGCATATTACACTCAAAAACACAAATTTTCGAAAGTGGAAGATTGAATCATTTTTCACGTTTCCACGTCGATATCTCGAAAATTATGCGTTTCCAGGACCCAGGACCCGTCGCAATCGATTCGAAATGGCAAATTACACTGAAAAACACGAATTTTTGGGAATGAAAAATCTCATAATTTTTCACGTTCCGACGTCAAAATCTCGGAAATTATGCGTTTCCAGGACCCGGGACCCGTCGCAATCGATTTCAAATGGCATATTACACTCAAAAACACGAATTTTCGAAACTAAATAATTGGATCATTTTTTACGTTTTCACGTCGATATCTCGGAAATTATGCGTTTCCAGGACCCAGGACCCGTCGCAATCGATTCTTAATGGCATATTACACTAAAAAACACGAATTTCCGAAGGTGAAAAATTAGATCATTTTTCCATTTCCACGTCGATATCTCGAAAATTACGCGTTTCCAGGACCCGGGGTCCGTCGCAATCGATTCCAAAAGGCATATTACACTGTAGAACACGAATTTTCGGAGGTGAAAAATTGGATCATTTTTTACGTTTCCACGTCGATATCTCGAAAATTATGCGTTTCCAGGACCCAGGACCCGTCGCACCCGATTCTGAATGGCATATTACACTCAAAAACACGAATTTTCGAGGGTAAAAAATGAGATCATTTTTTACCTTTCCACGTCGATATCCCGAAAATTATGCGTTTCCAGGACCCGGGACCCGTCGCAATCGATTCTAAATGGCATATTACACTGAAAAACACGCATTTTTAGGAATGCAAAATCTCATAATTTTTCACGTTCTGACGTCCAAATCTCGGAAATTATGCGTTGCCAGGACCCGGGGTCCGTCGCAATCGATTCTGAATGGCATATTACACTTAAAAACACGAATTTTTGAAGGTGAAAAATTAGATCATTTCTCACGTTTCCACGTCGATATCTCGGAAATTATGCGTTTACAGGACCCGGGACCCGTCGCAATCGATTTTAAATGGCATATTACACTGAAGAACAAGAATTTTCGAAAGCGAAAAATTGGATCATTTCTCACGTTTCCACGTCGATATCTCGAAAATGATGCGTTTCCAGGACCCGGGGTCCGTCGCAATCGATTCTGAATGGCATATTACACTTAAAAACACGAATTTTTGAAGGTGAAAAATTAGATCATTTCTCACGTTTCCACGTCGATATCTCGGAAATTATGCGTTTCCAGAACCCAGGACCCGTCGCAATCGATTCTAAATGGCATATTACACTAAAAAACACGAATTTCCGAAGGTGAAAAATTAGATCATTTTTCCATTTCCACGTCGATATCTCGAAAATTATGCGTTTCCAGAACCAAGGACCCGTCGTAAACGATTCTAAACGGCATATTACACTCAAAAACACGAATTTTCAAAGGTGAAAAATAAGATCATTTTCCACGTTTTCACGTCGATATCTCGAAAATTATGCGTTTCCAGGACCCAGGACCCGTCGCAATCGATTCTAAATGGCATATTACACTGAAAAACACGAATTCTTGGGAATGAAAAATCTCATAATTTTTCACGTTCCGACGTCGAAATTTCGAAAATTATGCGTTTCCAATACCCGGGACCCGTCGCAATCGATTTCAAATGGCATATTACACTCAAAAACACGAATTTTCGAAACTAAAAAATTGAATCATTTTTTACGTTTTCACGTCGATATCTCGGAAATTATGCGTTTCCAGGACCCAGGACCCGTCGCAATCGATTCTAAATGGCATATTACACTCGAAAACACGAATTTTCGTATGTGAAAAATTAGATCATTTTTCACGTTTCCACGTCGATATCTCGAAAATTATGCGTTTTCAGGACCCGGGACCCGTCGCAATCGATTCTAAATGGCATATTACACTCAAAACCACGAATTTTCGAAGGTGAAAAATTAGATCATTTTTCACGTTTCCACGTCGATATCTCGAAAGTGATGCGTTTGCAGGACCCAGGACCCGTCGCAATCGATTCTAAATGGCATATTGCACTGAAAAACACGAATTTTTCGAAAGTCAAAAATTGGATCATTTTTCACGTTTCCACGTCGATATCTCGAAAATTATGCGTTTCCAGAACCCAGGACCCGTCGCAATCGATTCTAAATGGCATATTACACTAAAAAACACGAATTTCCGAAGGTGAAAAATTAGATCATTTTTCCATTTCCACGTCGATATCTCGAAAATTATGCGTTTCCAGAACCAAGGACCCGTCGTAAACGATTCTAAACGGCATATTACACTCAAAAACACGAATTTTCAAAGGTGAAAAATAAGATCATTTTCCACGTTTTCACGTCGATATCTCGAAAATTATGCGTTTCCAGGACCCAGGACCCGTCGCAATCGATTCTAAATGGCATATTACACTGAAAAACACGAATTTTTGGGAATGAAAAATCTCATAATTTTTCACGTTTTCACGTCGATATCTCGGAAATTATGCGTTTTCAGGACCTGGGACCCGTCACAATCGATTTTAAATGGCATAATACACTCAAAAACACGTATTCTCGAAAGTGAAAAATGAGATCATTTTTCACGTTTCCACGTCGATATCTCGGAAATTATGCGTTTCCAGGACCTGGGATCCGTCGCAATCGATTTTAAATGGCATATTACACTCAAAAACACGAATTTTCAAAGGTAAAAAATGAGATCATTTTTTATGTTTCCACGTCGATATCTCGAAAATTATGTGTTTCCAGGACCCGGGACCCGTCGCAATCGATTCTAAATATCATATTACACTGAAAAACACGAATTTTTGGGAATGAAAAATCTCATAATTTTCCACGTTCCGACGTCAAAATCTCGGAAATTATGCGTTTCCAGGACCCGGGGCCCGTCGCAATCGATCACAAATGGCATATTACACTCAAAAACACGAATTTTCGAAACTAAAAAATTAGATCATTTTTTACGTTTTCACGTCGATATCTCGGAAATTATGCGTTTCCAGGACCCAGGACCCGTCGCAATCGATTCTAAATGGCATATTACACTGAAAAACACGATTTTTGGGAATGAAAAATCTCATAATTTTTCACGTTCCGACGTCGAAATCTCGAAAATTATGCGTTTCCAGGACCCGGGACCAGTCGGAATTGATTCTGAGCCGCAAATTACACTGAAAAACACGAATTTTTGGGAATGAAAAATCTCATAATTTTTCACGTTCCGACGTCAAAATCATGGAAATTATGCGTTTCCAGGACCCGGGACCCGTCGCAATCGATTCTAAATGGCATATTACACTGAAAAACACGCATTTTTGGGAATGAAAAATCTCATAATTTTTCACGTTCCGACGTCCAAATCTCGGAAATTATGCGTTGCCAGGACCCGGGGTCCGTCGCAATCGATTCTAAATGGCATATTACACTCAAAAACACGAATTTTCGAAGGTGAAAAATGAGATCATTTTTCACGTTTCCACGTCGATATCTCGAAAATGATGCGTTTCCAGGACCCGGGGTCCGTCGCAATCGATTTTGAATGGCATATGACACTAAAAAACACGAATTTTTGAAGGTGAAAAATTAGATCATTCTTCACGTTTCCACGTCGATATCTCGGAAATTATGCGTTTACAGGACCCAGGACCCGTCGCAATCGATTCTAAATGGCATATTACACTGAAAAACAAGAATTTTCGAAAGCGAAAAATTGGATCATTTCTCACGTTTCCACGTCAATATTTCGGAAATTATGCTTTTCCAGGACCCAGGACCCGTCGCAATCGATTCTAAATGGCATATTATACTAAAAAACACGAATTTTCGAAAGTGAAAAATTGGATCATTTTTTACGTTTCCACGTTGATATCTCGAAAATTATGCGTTTCCAGGACCCGGGACCCGTCGCACCCGATTATGAATGGCATATTACACTGTAAAACACGAATTTTTGAGAACGAAAAATTCGATCATTTTTCACGTTTCCACGTCGATATCTCGAAAATTATGCGTTTCCAGGACCCAGGACCCGTCGCAATCGATTCTGAATGGCATATTACACTAAAAAACACGAATTTCCGGAGGTGGAAAATTAGATCATTTTCCACGTCTCCACGTCGATATCTCGTGAATTATGCGTTTGCAGGACCCAGGACCCGTCGCAATCGATTCTAAATGGCATATTACACTGAAAAACACGAATTTTTGGGAATGAAAAATCTCATAATTTTTCACGTTCCGACGTCGAAATCTCGGAAATTATGCGTTTCCAGGACCCGGGACCAGTCGGAATTGATTCTGAGCCGCAAATTACACTGAAAAACACGAAATTTCGTAGAACGGAAAATTTCATTATTTTCACCTTCCAACATCGAAAACTCGATATCCATGCGTCCGAGGGGCCGAAAAACGGTCGGAATCGATTCTGGGTGGCATATTACACTCAAAAACACAAATTTTCGAAAGTGGAAGATTGAATCATTTTTCACGTTTCCACGTCGATATCTCGAAAGTTATGCGTTTGCAGGACCCAGGACCCGTCGCAATCGATTCTAAATGGCATATTACACTGAAAAACACGAACTTTTGGGAATGAAAAATCTCATAATTTTTTACGTTTCGACGTCAAAATCATGGTAATTATGCGTTTCCGGGACCCAGGACCCGTCGCAATCGATTCTAAATGGCATATTACACTGAAAAACACGCATTTTTGGAAATGAAAAATCTCATAATTTTTCACGTTCCGACGTCAAAATCTTGGAAATTATGCGTTTCCAGGACCCGGGGCCAGTCGCAATCGATTTCAAATGGCATATTACACTCAAAAACACGAATTTTCGAAACTAAAAAATTGGATCATTTTTTACGTTTTCACGTCGATATCTCGGAAATTATGCGTTTCCAGGACCCAGGACCCGTCGCAATCGATTCTAAATGGCATATTACACTAAAAAACACGAATTTTCGAAGGTGAAAAATTAGATCATTTTTCACGTTTCCACGTCGATATCTCGAAAATGATGCGTTTCCAGGACCCGGGGTCCGTCGCAATCGATTCTAAATGGCATATTACACTAAAAAACACGAATTTCCGAAGGTGAAAAATGAGATCATTTTTCCATTTCCACGTCGATATCTCGAAAATTATGCGTTTCCAGGACCCAGGACCCGTCGCAATCGATTCTAAATGGCATATTACACTGAAAAACGCGAATCTTTGGAAATGAAAAATCTCATAATTTTTCACGTTCCGACGTCGAAATCTCGGAAATTATGCGTTTCCAGGACCCGGGACCAGTCGGAATTGATTCTGAGCCGCAAATTACACTGAAAAACACGGAATTTCGTAGAACGGAAAATTTCATTATTTTCACCTTCTAACATCGAAATCTCGATATTCATGCGTCCGAGGGGCCGAAAAACGGTCGGAATCGATTCTGGGTGGCATATTACACTCAAAAACACAAATTTTCGAAAGTGGAAGATTGAATCATTTTTCACGTTTTCACGTCGATATCTCGAAAATTATGCGTTTTCAGGACCCGGGACCCATCGCAATCGATTCTAAATGGCATATTACACTCAAAACCACGAATTTTCGAAGGTGAAAAATTAGATCATTTTTCACGTTTCCACGTCGATATCTCGAAAGTTATGCGTTTCCAGGACCCAGGACCCGTCGCAATCGATTCTAAATGGCATATTACACTAAAAAACACGAATTTCCGAAGGTGAAAAATTAGATCATTTTTCCATTTCCACGTCGATATCTCGAAAATTATGCGTTTCCAGAACCAAGGACCCGTCGCAAACGATTCTAAACGGCATATTACACTCAAAAACACGAATTTTCAAAGGTGAAAAATAAGATTATTTTCCACGTTTCCACGTCGATATCTCGAAAATTATGCGTTTCCAGGACCCAGGACCCGTCGCAATCGATTCTAAATGGCATATTACACTGAAAAACACGATTTTTGGGAATGAAAAATCTCATAATTTTTCACGTTCCGACGTCGAAATCTCGAAAATTATGCGTTTCCAGGACCCGGGACCAGTCGGAATTGATTCTGAGCCGCAAATTACACTGAAAAACACGAATTTTTGGGAATGAAAAATCTCATAATTTTTCACGTTCCGACGTCAAAATCATGGAAATTATGCGTTTCCAGGACCCGGGACCCGTCGCAATCGATTCTAAATGGCATATTACACTGAAAAACACGCATTTTTGGGAATGAAAAATCTCATAATTTTTCACGTTCCGACGTCCAAATCTCGGAAATTATGCGTTGCCAGGACCCGGGGTCCGTCGCAATCGATTCTAAATGGCATATTACACTCAAAAACACGAATTTTCGAAGGTGAAAAATGAGATCATTTTTCACGTTTCCACGTCGATATCTCGAAAATGATGCGTTTCCAGGACCCGGGGTCCGTCGCAATCGATTTTGAATGGCATATGACACTAAAAAACACGAATTTTTGAAGGTGAAAAATTAGATCATTCTTCACGTTTCCACGTCGATATCTCGGAAATTATGCGTTCACAGGACCCAGGACCCGTCGCAATCGATTCTAAATGGCATATTACACTGAAAAACAAGAATTTTCGAAAGCGAAAAATTGGATCATTTCTCACGTTTCCACGTCAATATTTCGGAAATTATGCTTTTCCAGGACCCAGGACCCGTCGCAATCGATTCTAAATGGCATATTATACTAAAAAACACGAATTTTCGAAAGTGAAAAATTGGATCATTTTTTACGTTTCCACGTTGATATCTCGAAAATTATGCGTTTCCAGGACCCAAGACCCGTCGCACCCGATTCTGAATGGCATATTACACTGTAAAACACGAATTTTTGAGAACGAAAAATTCGATCATTTTTCACGTTTCCACGTCGATATCTCGAAAATTATGCGTTTCCAGGACCCAGGACCCATCGCAATCGATTCTGAATGGCATATTACACTAAAAAACACGAATTTCCGGAGGTGGAAAATTAGATCATTTTCCACGTCTCCACGTCGATATCTCGTGAATTATGCGTTTGCAGGACCCAGGACCCGTCGCAATCGATTCTAAATGGCATATTACACTGAAAAACACGAATTTTTGGGAATGAAAAATCTCATAATTTTTCACGTTCCGACGTCGAAATCTCGGAAATTATGCGTTTCCAGGACCCGGGACCAGTCGGAATTGATTCTGAGCCGCAAATTACACTGAAAAACACGAAATTTTGTAGAACGGAAAATTTCATTATTTTCACCTTCCAACATCGAAAACTCGATATCCATGCGTCCGAGGGGCCGAAAAACGGTCGGAATCGATTCTGGGTGGCATATTACACTCAAAAACACAAATTTTCGAAAGTGGAAGATTGAATCATTTTTCACGTTTCCACGTCGATATCTCGAAAATTATGCGTTTCCAGGACCCAGGACCCGTCGCAATCGATTCTGAATGGCAAATTACACTGAAAAACACGAATTTTTGGGAATGAAAAATCTCATAATTTTTCACGTTCCGACGTCAAAATCTCGGAAATTATGCGTTTCCAGGACCCGGGACCCGTCGCAATCGATTTCAAATGGCATATTACACTCAAAAACACGAATTTTCAAAACTAAAGAATTGGATCATTTTTTACGTTTCCACGTCGATATCTCGAAAATGATGCGTTTCCAGGACCCGGGGTCCGTCGCAATCGATTCTAAATGGCATATTACACTCAAAAACACGAATTTTCGAAGGTGAAAAATTAGATCATTTTTTACGTTTCCACGTCGATATCTCGAAAATGATGCGTTTCCAGGACCCGGGGTCCGTCGCAATCGATTCTGAATGGCATATGACACTGAAAAACACGAATTTTTGAAGGTGAAAAATTAGATCATTCTTCACGTTTCCACGTCGATATCTCGGAAATTATGCGTTTACAGGACCCAGGACCCGTCGCAATCGATTCTAAATGGCATATTACACTGAAAAACAAGAATTGTCGAAAGTGAAAAATTGGATCATTTCTCACGTTTCCACGTCAATATTTCGAAAATTATGCTTTTCCAGGACCCAGGACCCGTCGCAATCGATTCTAAATGGCATATTATACTAAAAAACACGAATTTTCGAAAGTGAAAAATTGGATCATTTTTTACGTTTCCACGTTGATATCTCGAAAATTATGCGTTTCCAGGACCCGGGACCCGTCGCACCCGATTCTGAATGGCATATTACACTGTAAAACACGAATTTTTGAGAACGAAAAATTCGATCATTTTTCACGTTTCCACGTCGATATCTCGAAAATTATGCGTTTCCAGGACCCAGGACCCGTCGCAATCGATTCTGAATGGCATATTACACTAAAAAACACGAATTTCCGGAGGTGGAAAATTAGATCATTTTCCACGTCTCCACGTCGATATCTCGTGAATTATGCGTTTGCAGGACCCAGGACCCGTCGCAATCGATTCTAAATGGCATATTACACTGAAAAACACGAATTTTTGGGAATGAAAAATCTCATAATTTTTCACGTTCCGACGTCGAAATCTCGGAAATTATGCGTTTCCAGGACCCGGGACCAGTCGGAATTGATTCTGAGCCGCAAATTACACTGAAAAACACGAAATTTCGTAGAACGGAAAATTTCATTATTTTCACCTTCCAACATCGGAAACTCGATATCCATGCGTCCGAGGGGCCGAAAAACGGTCGGAATCGATTCTGGGTGGCATATTACACTCAAAAACACAAATTTTCGAAAGTGGAAGATTGAATCATTTTTCACGTTTCCACGTCGATATCTCGAAAATTATGCGTTTCCAGGACCCAGGACCCGTCGCAATCGATTCTAAATGGCAAATTACACTGAAAAACACGAATTTTTGGGAATGAAAAATCTCATAATTTTTCACGTTCCGACGTCAAAATCTCGGAAATTATGCGTTTCCAGGACCCGGGACCCGTCGCAATCGATTCTAAATGGCATATTACACTAAAAAACGCGAATTTCCGAAGGTGAAAAATTAGATCATTTTTCCATTTCCACGTCGATATCTCGAAAATTATGCGTTTCCAGGACCCAGGACCCGTCGCAATCGATTCTAAATGGCATATTACACTAAAAAACGCGAATTTCCGAAGGTGAAAAATTAGATCATTTTTCCATTTCCACGTCGATATCTCGAAAATTATGCGTTTCCAGGACCCAGGACCCGCGCAATCGATTCTAAATGGCATATTACACTAAAAAACACGAATTTCCGAAGGTGAAAAATTAGATCATTTTTCCATTTCCACGTCGATATCTCGAAAATTATGCGTTTCCAGGACCCAGGACCCGTCGCAATCGATTCTAAATGGCATATTACACTGAAAAACGCTAATCTTTGGAAATGAAAAATCTCATAATTTTTCACGTTCCGACGTCGAAATCTCGGAAATTATGCGTTTCCAGGACCCGGGACCAGTCGGAATTGATTCTGAGCCGCAAATTACACTGAAAAACACGGAATTTCGTAGAACGGAAAATTTCATTATTTTCACCTTCTAACATCGAAATCTCGATATTCATGCGTCCGAGGGGCCAAAAAACGGTCGGAATCGATTCTGGGTGGCATATTACACTCAAAAACACAAATTTTCGAAAGTGGAAGATTGAATCATTTTTCACGTTTTCACGTCGATATCTCGAAAATTATGCGTTTTCAGGACCCGGGACCCGTCGCAATCGATTCTAAATGGCATATTACACTCAAAACCACGAATTTTCGAAGGTGAAAAATTAGATCATTTTTCACGTTTCCACGTCGATATCTCGAAAGTTATGCGTTTCCAGGACCCAGGACCCGTCGCAATCGATTCTAAATGGCATATTACACTAAAAAACACGAATTTCCGAAGGTGAAAAATTAGATCATTTTTCCATTTCCACGTCGATATCTCGAAAATTATGCGTTTCCAGAACCAAGGACCCGTCGCAAACGATTCTAAACGGCATATTACACTCAAAAACACGAATTTTCAAAGGTGAAAAATAAGATTATTTTCCACGTTTCCACGTCGATATCTCGAAAATTATGCGTTTCCAGGACCCAGGACCCGTCGCAATCGATTCTAAATGGCATATTACACTGAGAAACACGATTTTTGGGAATGAAAAATCTCATAATTTTTCACGTTCCGACGTCGAAATCTCGAAAATTATGCGTTTCCAGGACCCGGGACCAGTCGGAATTGATTCTGAGCCGCAAATTACACTGAAAAACACGAATTTTTGGGAATGAAAAATCTCATAATTTTTCACGTTCCGACGTCAAAATCATGGAAATTATGCGTTTCCAGGACCCGGGACCCGTCGCAATCGATTCTAAATGGCATATTACACTGAAAAACACGCATTTTTGGGAATGAAAAATCTCATAATTTTTCACGTTCCGACGTCCAAATCTCGGAAATTATGCGTTGCCAGGACCCGGGGTCCGTCGCAATCGATTCTAAATGGCATATTACACTCAAAAACACGAATTTTCGAAGGTGAAAAATGAGATCATTTTTCACGTTTCCACGTCGATATCTCGAAAATGATGCGTTTCCAGGACCCGGGGTCCGTCGCAATCGATTCTGAATGGCATATGACACTAAAAAACACGAATTTTTGAAGGTGAAAAATTAGATCATTCTTCACGTTTCCACGTCGATATCTCGGAAATTATGCGTTTACAGGACCCAGGACCCGTCGCAATCGATTCTAAATGGCATATTACAATGAAAAACAAGAATTTTCGAAAGCGAAAAATTGGATCATTTCTCACGTTTCCACGTCAATATTTCGAAAATTATGCTTTTCCAGGACCCAGGACCCGTCGCAATCGATTCTAAATGGCATATTATACTAAAAAACACGAATTTTCGAAAGTGAAAAATTGGATCATTTTTTACGTTTCCACGTTGATATCTCGAAAATTATGCGTTTCCAGGACCCAAGACCCGTCGCACCCGATTCTGAATGGCATATTACACTGTAAAACACGAATTTTTGAGAACGAAAAATTCGATCATTTTTCACGTTTCCACGTCGATATCTCGAAAATTATGCGTTTCCAGGACCCAGGACCCATCGCAATCGATTCTGAATGGCATATTACACTAAAAAACACGAATTTCCGGAGGTGGAAAATTAGATCATTTTCCACGTCTCCACGTCGATATCTCGTGAATTATGCGTTTGCAGGACCCAGGACCCGTCGCAATCGATTCTAAATGGCATATTACACTGAAAAACACGAATTTTTGGGAATGAAAAATCTCATAATTTTTCACGTTCCGACGTCGAAATCTCGGAAATTATGCGTTTCCAGGACCCGGGACCAGTAGGAATTGATTCTGAGCCGCAAATTACACTGAAAAACACGAAATTTTGTAGAACGGAAAAATTCATTATTTTCACCTTCCAACATCGAAAACTCGATATCCATGCGTCCGAGGGGCCGAAAAACGGTCGGAATCGATTCTGGGTGGCATATTACACTCAAAAACACAAATTTTCGAAAGTGGAAGATTGAATCATTTTTCACGTTTCCACGTCGATATCTCGAAAATTATGCGTTTCCAGGACCCAGGACCCGTCGCAATCGATTCTGAATGGCAAATTACACTGAAAAACACGAATTTTTGGGAATGAAAAATCTCATAATTTTTCACGTTCCGACGTCAAAATTTCGGAAATTATGCGTTTCCAGGACCCGGGACCCGTCGCAATCGATTTCAAATGGCATATTACACTCAAAAACACGAATTTTCAAAACTAAAGAATTGGATCATTTTTTACGTTTCCACGTCGATATCTCGAAAATGATGCGTTTCCAGGACCCGGGGTCCGTCGCAATCGATTCTAAATGGCATATTACACTCAAAAACACGAATTTTCGAAGGTGAAAAATTAGATCATTTTTTACGTTTCCACGTCGATATCTCGAAAATGATGCGTTTCCAGGACCCGGGGTCCGTCGCAATCGATTCTGAATGACATATGACACTGAAAAACACGAATTTTTGGAGGTGAAAAATTAGATCATTCTTCACGTTTCCACGTCGATATCTCGGAAATTATGCGTTTACAGGACCCAGGACCCGTCGCAATCGATTCTAAATGGCATATTACACTGAAAGACAAGAATTGTCAAAAGTGAAAAATTGGATCATTTCTCACGTTTCCACGTCAATATTTCGAAAATTATGCTTTTCCAGGACCCAGGACCCGTCGCAATCGATTCTAAATGGCATATTATACTAAAAAACACGAATTTTCGAAAGTGAAAAATTGGATCATTTTTTACGTTTCCACTTTGATATCTCGAAAATTATGCGTTTCCAGGACCCGGGACCCGTCGCACCCGATTCTGGATGGCATATTACACTGTAAAACACGAATTTTTGAGAACGAAAAATTCGATCATTTTTCACGTTTCCACGTCGATATCTCGAAAATTATGCGTTTCCAGGACCCAGGACCCGTCGCAATCGATTCTGAATGGCATATTACACTAAAAAACACGAATTTCCGGAGGTGGAAAATTAGATCATTTTCCACGTCTCCACGTCGATATCTCGTGAATTATGCGTTTGCAGGACCCAGGACCCGTCGCAATCGATTCTAAATGGCATATTACACTGAAAAACACGAATTTTTGGGAATGAAAAATCTCATAATTTTTCACGTTCCGACGTCGAAATCTCGGAAATTATGCGTTTCCAGGACCCGGGACCAGTCGGAATTGATTCTGAGCCGCAAATTACACTGAAAAACACGAAATTTCGTAGAACGGAAAATTTCATTATTTTCACCTTCCAACATCGGAAACTCGATATCCATGCGTCCGAGGGGCCGAAAAACGGTCGGAATCGATTCTGGGTGGCATATTACACTCAAAAACACAAATTTTCGAAAGTGGAAGATTGAATCATTTTTCACGTTTCCACGTCGATATCTCGAAAATTATGCGTTTCCAGGACCCAGGACCCGTCGCAATCGATTCTAAATGGCAAATTACACTGAAAAACACGAATTTTTGGGAATGAAAAATCTCATAATTTTTCACGTTCCGACGTCAAAATCTCGGAAATTATGCGTTTCCAGGACCCGGGACCCGTCGCAATCGATTTCAAATGGCATATTACACTCAAAAACACGAATTTTCGAAACTAAAAAATTGGATCATTTTTTACGTTTTCACGTCGATATCTCGGAAATTATGCGTTTCCAGGACCCAGGACCCGTCGCAATCGATTCTAAATGGCATATTACACTAGAAAACACGAATTTTCGAAGGTGAAAAATTAGATCATTTTTCACGTTTCCACGTCGATATCTCGAAAATGATGCGTTTCCAGGACCCGGGGTCCGTCGCAATCGATTCTAAATGGCATATTACACTCAAAAACACGAATTTTCGAAGGTGAAAAATTAGATCATTTTTTACGTTTCCACGTCGATATCTCGAAAATGATGCGTTTCCAGGACCCGGGGTCCGTCGCAATCGATTCTGAATGACATATGACACTGAAAAACACGAATTTTTGAAGGTGAAAAATTAGATCATTCTTCACGTTTCCACGTCGATATCTCGGAAATTATGCGTTTACAGGACCCAGGACCCGTCGCAATCGATTCTAAATGGCATATTACACTGAAAAACAAGAATTGTCAAAAGTGAAAAATTGGATCATTTCTCACGTTTCCACGTCAATATTTCGAAAATTATGCTTTTCCAGGACCCAGGACCCGTCGCAATCGATTCTAAATGGCATATTATACTAAAAAACACGAATTTTCGAAAGTGAAAAATTGGATCATTTTTTACGTTTCCACGTTGATATCTCGAAAATTATGCGTTTCCAGGACCCGGGACCCGTCGCACCCGATTCTGGATGGCATATTACACTGTAAAACACGAATTTTTGAGAACGAAAAATTCGATCATTTTTCACGTTTCCACGTCGATATCTCGAAAATTATGCGTTTCCAGGACCCAGGACCCGTCGCAATCGATTCTGAATGGCATATTACACTAAAAAACACGAATTTCCGGAGGTGGAAAATTAGATCATTTTCCACGTCTCCACGTCGATATCTCGTGAATTATGCGTTTGCAGGACCCAGGACCCGTCGCAATCGATTCTAAATGGCATATTACACTGAAAAACACGAATTTTTGGGAATGAAAAATCTCATAATTTTTCACGTTCCGACGTCGAAATCTCGGAAATTATGCGTTTCCAGGACCCGGGACCAGTCGGAATTGATTCTGAGCCGCAAATTACACTGAAAAACACGAAATTTCGTAGAACGGAAAATTTCATTATTTTCACCTTCCAACATCGGAAACTCGATATCCATGCGTCCGAGGGGCCGAAAAACGGTCGGAATCGATTCTGGGTGGCATATTACACTCAAAAACACAAATTTTCGAAAGTGGAAGATTGAATCATTTTTCACGTTTCCACGTCGATATCTCGAAAATTATGCGTTTCCAGGACCCAGGACCCGTCGCAATCGATTCTAAATGGCAAATTACACTGAAAAACACGAATTTTTGGGAATGAAAAATCTCATAATTTTTCACGTTCCGACGTCAAAATCTCGGAAATTATGCGTTTCCAGGACCCGGGACCCGTCGCAATCGATTCTAAATGGCATATTACACTAAAAAACGCGAATTTCCGAAGGTGAAAAATTAGATCATTTTTCCATTTCCACGTCGATATCTCGAAAATTATGCGTTTCCAGGACCCAGGACCCGTCGCAATCGATTCTAAATGGCATATTACACTAAAAAACGCGAATTTCCGAAGGTGAAAAATTAGATCATTTTTCCATTTCCACGTCGATATCTCGAAAATTATGCGTTTCCAGGACCCAGGACCCGCGCAATCGATTCTGAATGGCATATTACACTCAAAAACACGAATTTTCGAAACTAAAAAATTGGATCATTTTTTACGTTTTCACGTCGATATCTCGGAAATTATGCGTTTCCAGGACCCAGGACCCGTCGCAATCGATTCTAAATGGCATATTACACTAGAAAACACGAATTTTCGAAGGTGAAAAATTAGATCATTTTTCACGTTTCCACGTCGATATCTCGAAAATGATGCGTTTCCAGGACCCGGGGTCCGTCGCAATCGATTCTAAATGGCATATTACACTCAAAAACACGAATTTTCGAAGGTGAAAAATTAGATCATTTTTCACGTTTCCACGTCGATATCTCGAAAATTATGCGTTTTCAGGACCCAGGACCCGTCGCAATCGATTCTAAATGGCATATTACACTAAAAAACGCGAATTTCCGAAGGTGAAAAATTAGATCATTTTTCCATTTCCACGTCGATATCTCGAAAATTATGCGTTTCCAGGACCCAGGACCCGCGCAATCGATTCTGAATGGCATATTACACTAAAAAACACGAATTTCCGAAGGTGAAAAATTAGATCATTTTTCCATTTCCACGTCGATATCTCGAAAATTATGCGTTTCCAGGACCCAGGACCCGTCGCAATCGATTCTAAATGGCATATTACACTGAGAAACGCGAATCTTTGGAAATGAAAAATCTCATAATTTTTCACGTTCCGACGTCGAAATCTCGGAAATTATGCGTTTCCAGGACCCGGGACCAGTCGGAATTGATTCTGAGCCGCAAATTACACTGAAAAACACGAAATTTCGTAGAACGGAAAATTTCATTATTTTCACCTTCTAACATCGAAATCTCGATATTCATGCGTCCGAGGGGCCGAAAAACGGTCGGAATCGATTCTGGGTGGCATATTACACTCAAAAACACAAATTTTCGAAAGTGGAAGATTGAATCATTTTTCACGTTTTCACGTCGATATCCCGAAAATTATGCGTTTTCAGGACCCGGGACCCGTCGCAATCGATTCTAAATGGCATATTACACTCAAAACCACGAATTTTCGAAGGTGAAAAATTAGATCATTTTTCACGTTTCCACGTCGATATCTCGAAAGTTATGCGTTTCCAGGACCCAGGACCCGTCGCAATCGATTCTAAATGGCATATTACACTAAAAAACACGAATTTCCGAAGGTGAAAAATTAGATCATTTTTCCATTTCCACGTCGATATCTCGAAAATTATGCGTTTCCAGAACCAAGGACCTGTCGCAAACGATTCTAAACGGCATATTACACTCAAAAACACGAATTTTCAAAGGTGAAAAATAAGATTATTTTCCACGTTTCCACGTCGATATCTCGAAAATTATGCGTTTCCAGGACCCGGGGTCCGTCGCAATCGATTCTGAATGGCATATTACACTTAAAAACACGAATTTTTGAAGGTGAAAAATGAGATCATTTTTCACGTTTCCACGTCGATATCTCGGAAATTATGCGTTTACAGGACCCGGGACCCGTCGCAATCGATTCTAAATGGCATATTATACTAAAAAACACGAATTTTCGAAAGTGAAAAATTGGATCATTTTTTACGTTTCCACGTCGATATCTCGAAAGTTATGCGTTTCCAGAACCAAGGACCCGTCGCAAACGATTCTAAACGGCATATTACACTCAAAAACACGAATTTTCAAAGGTGAAAAATAAGATTATTTTCCACGTTTCCACGTCGATATTGCGAAAATTATGCTTTTCCAGGACCCAGGACCCGTCGCAATCGATTCTAAATGGCATATTATACGAAAAAACACGAATTTTCGAAAGTGAAAAATTGGATCATTTTTTACGTTTTTACGTTTGCGAAAATTATGCTTTTCCAGGACCCAGGACCCGTCGCAATCGATTCTAAATGGCATATTATACGAAAAAACACGAATTTTCGAAAGTGAAAAATTGGATCATTTTTTACGTTTCCACGTCGATATCTCGAAAGTTATGCGTTTGCAGGACCCAGGACCCGTCGCAATCGATTCTAAATGGCATATTGCACTGAAAAACACAAATTTTTCGAAATTCAAAAATTGGATCATTTTTCACGTTTCCACGTCGATATTGCGAAAATTATGCTTTTCCAGGACCCAGGACCCGTCGCAATCGATTCTAAATGGCATATTATACTAAAAAACACGAATTTTCGAAAGTGAAAAATTGGATCATTTTTTACGTTTCCACGTCGATATCTCGAAAGTTATGCGTTTGCAGGACCCAGGACCCGTCGCACCCGATTCTGAATGGCATATTACACTCAAAAACACGAATTTTCGAAGGTAAAAGATGAGATCATTTTTTACCTTTCCACGTCGATATCCCGAAAATTATGCGTTTCCAGGACCCGGGACCCGTCGCAATCGATTCTAAATGGCATATTACACTGAAAAACACGAATTTTTGGGAATGAAAAATCTCATAATTTTTCACGTTCCGACGTCAAAATCATGGAAATTATGCGTTTCCAGGACCCAGGACCCGTCGCAATCGATTCTAAATGGCATATTACACTGAAAAACACGCATTTTTGGGAATGAAAAATCTCATAATTTTTCACGTTCCGACGTCCAAATCTCGGAAATTATGCGTTGCCAGGACCCGGGACCCGTCGCAATCGATTTCAAATGGCATATTACACTCAAAAACACGAATTTTCGAAACTAAAAAATTGGATCATTTTTTACGTTTTCACGTCGATATCTCGAAAATTATGCGTTTCCAGGACCCAGGACCCGCGCAATCGATTCTGAATGGCATATTACACTAAAAAACACGAATTTTCAAAGGTGAAAAATAAGATCATTTTCCACGTTTCCACGTCAATATCTCGAAAATTATGCGTTTCCAGGACCCAGGACCCGTCGCAATCGATTCTAAATGGCATATCACACTGAAAAACGCGAATCTTTGGAAATGAAAAATCTCATAATTTTTCACGTTCCGACGTCGAAAACTCGGAAATTATGCGTTTCCAGGACCCGGGACCAGTCGGAATTGATTCTGAGCCGCAAATTACACTGAAAAACACGAAATTTCGTAGAACGGAAAATTTCATTATTTTCACCTTCCAACATCGAAATCTCGATATTCATGCGTCCGAGGGGCGGAAAAACGATCGGAATCGATTCTGGGTGGCATATTACACTCGAAAACACAAATTTTCGAAAGTGGAAGATTGAATCATTTTTCACGTTTTCACGTCGATATCTCGAAAATTATGCGTTTTCAGGACCCGGGACCCGTCGCAATCGATTCTAAATGGCATATTACACTCAAAAACACGAATTTCCGAAGGTGAAAAATTAGATCATTTTTCACGTTTCCACGTCGATATTTCGAAAGTTATGCGTTTGCAGGACCCAGGACCCGTCGCAATCGATTCTAAATGGCATATTGCACTGAAAAACACGAATTTTTCGAAAGTGAAAAATTGGATCATTTTTCACGTTTCCACGTCGATATCTCGAAAATTATGCGTTTCCAGGACCCAGGACCCATCGCAATCGATTCTAAATGGCATATTACACTGAAAAACACGAATTTTTGGGAATGAAAAATCTCATAATTTTTCACGTTCCGACGTCGAAATCTCGGAAATTATGCGTTTCCAGGACCCGGGACCAGTCGGAATTGATTCTGAGCCGCAAATTACACTGAAAAACACGAAATTTCGTAGAACGGAAAATTTCATTATTTTCACCTTCCAACATCGAAATCTCGATATTCATGCGTCCGAGGGGCCGAAAAACGGTCGGAATCCATTCTGGGTGGCATATTTCACTCAGAAACACAAATTTTCGAAAGTGGAAGATTGAATCATTTTCCACGTTTTTACGTCGATATCTCGAAAATTATGCGTTTCCAGGACCCAGGACCCGTCGCAATCGATTCTAAATGGCAAATTACACTGAAAAACACGCATTTTTGGGAATGAAAAATCTCATAATTTTTCACGTTCCGACGTCTAAATCTCGGAAATTATGCGTTGCCAGGACCCGGGACCCGTCGCAATCGATTTCAAATGGCATATTACACTCAAAAACACGAATTTTCGTAGGTAAAAAATGAGATCATTTTTTACGTTTGCACGTCGATATCTCGAAAATTATACGTTTCCAGGACCCGGGACCCGTCGCAATCGATTCGAAATGGCATATTACACTGAAAAACACGAATTTTTGGGAATGAAAAATCTCATAATTTTTCACGTTCCGACGTCAAAATCATGGAAATTATGCGTTTCCAGGACCCAGGACCCGTCGCAATCGATTCTAAATGGCATATTACACTGAAAAACACGCATTTTTGGGAATGAAAAATCTCATAATTTTTCACGTTCCGACGTCCAAATCTCGGTAATTATGCGTTGCCAGGACCCGGGACCCGTCGCAATCGATTTCAAATGGCATATTACACTCAAAAACACGAATTTTCGAAACTAAAAAATTGGATCATTTTTTACGTTTTCACGTCGATATCTCAAAAATTATGCGTTTCCAGGACCCAGGACCCGCGCAATCGATTCTAAATGGCATATTACACTAAAAAACACGAATTTTCAAAGGTGAAAAATAAGATCATTTTCCACGTTTTCACGTCGATATCTCGAAAATTATGCGTTTCCAGGACCCAGGACCCGTCGCAATCGATTCTAAATGGCATATTACACTGAAAAACGCGAATCTTTGGAAATGAAAAATCTCATAATTTTTCACGTTACGACGTCGAAATCTCGGAAATTATGCGTTTCCAGGACCCGGGACCAGTCGGAATTGATTCTGAGCCGCAAATTACACTGAAAAACACGAAATTTCGTAGAACGGAAAATTTCATTATTTTCACCTTCTAACATCGAAATCTCGATATTCATGCGTCCGAGGGGCGGAAAAACGGTCGGAATCGATTCTGGGTGGCATATTACACTCGAAAACACAAATTTCCGAAAGTGGAAGATTGAATCATTTTTCACGTTTTCACGTCGATATCTCGAAAATTATGCGTTTTCAGGACCCGGGACCCGTCGCAATCGATTCTAAATGGCATATTACACTCAAAAACACGAATTTCCGAAGGTGAAAAATTAGATCATTTTTCACGTTTCCACGTCGATATCTCGAAAGTTATGCGTTTGCAGGACCCAGGACCCGTCGCAATCGATTCTAAATGGCATATTGCACTGAAAAACACGAATTTTTCGAAAGTGAAAAATTGGATCATTTTTCACGTTTCCACGTCGATATCTCGAAAATTATGCGTTTCCAGGACCCAGGACCCGTCGCAATCGATTCTAAATGGCATATTACACTGAAAAACACGAATTTTTGGGAATGAAAAATCTCATAATTTTTCACGTTCCGACGTCGAAATCTCGGAAATTATGCGTTTCCAGGACCCGAGACCAGTCGGAATTGATTCTGAGCCGCAAATTACACTGAAAAACACGAAATTTCGTAGAACGGAAAATTTCATTATTTTCACCTTCCAACATCGAAATCTCGATATTCATGCGTCCGAGGGGCCGAAAAACGGTCGGAATCGATTCTGGGTGGCATATTTCACTCAGAAACACAAATTTTCGAAAGTGGAAGATTGAATCATTTTCCACGTTTTCACGTCGATATCTCGAAAATTATGCGTTTCCAGGACCCAGGACCCGTCGCAATCGATTCTAAATGGCAAATTACACTGAAAAACACGAATTTTTGGGAATGAAAAATCTCATAATTTTTCACGTTCCGACGTCAAAATCATGGAAATTATGCGTTTCCAGGACCCAGGACCCGTCGCAATCGATTCTAAATGGCATATTACACTGAAAAACACGCATTTTTGGGAATGAAAAATCTCATAATTTTTCACGTTCCGACGTCCAAATCTCGGAAATTATGCGTTGCCAGGACCCGGGACCCGTCGCAATCGATTTCAAATGGCATATTACACTCAAAAACACGAATTTTCGAAACTAAAAAATTGGATCATTTTTTACGTTTTCACGTCGATATCTCGAAAATTATGCGTTTCCAGGACCCAGGACCCGCGCAATCGATTCTGAATGGCATATTACACTGAAAAACACGAATTTTCAAAGGTGAAAAATAAGATCATTTTCCACGTTTCCACGTCAATATCTCGAAAATGATGCGTTTCCAGGACCCAGGACCCGCGCAATCGATTCTAAATGGCATATTACACTAAAAAACACGAATTTTCAAAGGGGAAAAATAAGATCATTTTCCACGTTTTCACGTCGATATCTCGAAAATTATGCGTTTCCAGGACCCAGGACCCGTCGCAATCGATTCTAAATGGCATATTACACTGAAAAACGCGAATCTTTGGAAATGAAAAATCTAATAATTTTTCACGTTACGACGTCGAAATCTCGGAAATTATGCGTTTCCAGGACCCGGGACCAGTCGGAATTGATTCTGAGCCGCAAATTACACTGAAAAACACGAAATTTCGTAGAACGGAAAATTTCATTATTTTCACCTTCTAACATCGAAATCTCGATATTCATGCGTCCGAGGGGCGGAAAAACGGTCGGAATCGATTCTGGGTGGCATATTACACTCAAAAACACAAATTTTCGAAAGTGGAAGATTGAATCATTTTTCACGTTTTCACGTCGATATCTCGAAAATTATGCGTTTTCAGGACCCGGGACCCGTCGCAATCGATTCTAAATGGCATATTACACTCAAAAACACGAATTTCCGAAGGTGAAAAATTAGATCATTTTTCACGTTTCCACGTCGATATCTCGAAAGTTATGCGTTTGCAGGACCCAGGACCCGTCGCAATCGATTCTAAATGGCATATTGCACTGAAAAACACGAATTTTTCGAAAGTGAAAAATTGGATCATTTTTCACGTTTCCACGTCGATATCTCGAAAATTATGCGTTTCCAGGACCCAGGACCCGTCGCAATCGATTCTAAATGGCATATTACACTGAAAAACACGAATTTTTGGGAATGAAAAATCTCATAATTTTTTACGTTCCGACGTCGAAATCTCGGAAATTATGCGTTTCCAGGACCCGAGACCAGTCGGAATTGATTCTGAGCCGCAAATTACACTGAAAAACACGAAATTTCGTAGAACGGAAAATTTCATTATTTTCACCTTCCAACATCGAAATCTCGATATTCATGCGTCCGAGGGGCCGAAAAACGGTCGGAATCGATTCTGGGTGGCATATTTCACTCAGAAACACAAATTTTCGAAAGTGGAAGATTGAATCATTTTCCACGTTTTCACGTCGATATCTCGAAAATTATGCGTTTCCAGGACCCAGGACCCGTCGCAATCGATTCTAAATGGCACATTACACTGAAAAACACGAATTTTTGGGAATGAAAAATCTCATAATTTTTCACGTTCCGACGTCAAAATCATGGAAATTATGCGTTTCCAGGACCCAGGACCCGTCGCAATCGATTCTAAATGGCATATTACACTGAAAAACACGCATTTTTGGGAATGAAAAATCTCATAATTTTTCACGTTCCGACGTCCAAATCTCGGAAATTATGCGTTGCCAGGACCCGGGACCCGTCGCAATCGATTTCAAATGGCATATTACACTCAAAAACACGAATTTTCGAAACTAAAAAATTGGATCATTTTTTACGTTTTCACGTCGATATCTCGAAAATTATGCGTTTCCAGGACCCAGGACCCGCGCAATCGATTCTGAATGGCATATTACACTAAAAAACACGAATTTTCAAAGGTGAAAAATAAGATCATTTTCCACGTTTCCACGTCAATATCTCGAAAATTATGCGTTTCCAGGACCCAGGACCCGTCGCAATCGATTCTAAATGGCATATTACACTGAAAAACGCGAATCTTTGGGAATGAAAGATCTCATAATTTTTCACGTTCCGACGTCGAAATCTCGGAAATTATGCGTTTCCAGGACCCGGGACCAGTCGGAATTGATTCTGAGCCGCAAATTACACTGAAAAACACGAAATTTCGTAGAACGGAAAATTTCATTATTTTCACCTTCCAACATCGAAATCTCGATATTCATGCGTCCGAGGGGCCGAAAAACGGTCGGAATCCATTCTGAATGGCATATTTCACTCAGAAACACAAATTTTCGAAAGTGGAAGATTGAATCATTTTCCACGTTTTCACGTCGATATCTCGAAAATTATGCGTTTCCAGGACCCGGGACCCGTCGCAATCGATTCTAAATGGCATATTACACTCAAAACCACGAATTTTCGAAGGTGAAAAATTAGATCATTTTTCACGTTTTCACGTCGATATCTCGAAAGTTATGCGTTTCCAGGACCCAGGACCCGTCGCAATCGATTTTAAATGGCATATTACACTCAAAAACACGAATTTTCGTAGGTAAAAAATGAGATCATTTTTTACGTTTGCACGTCGATATCTCGAAAATTATGCGTTTCCAGGACCCGGGACCCGTCGCAATCGATTCGAAATGGCATATTACACTGAAAAACACGAATTTTTGGGAATGAAGAATCTCATAATTTTTCACGTTCCGACGTCAAAATCATGGAAATTATGCGTTTCCAGGACCCAGGACCCGTCGCAATCGATTCTAAATGGCATATTACACTGAAAAACACGCATTTTTGGGAATGAAAAATCTCATAATTTTTCACGTTCCGACGTCCAAATCTCGGAAATTATGCGTTGCCAGGACCCGGGACCCCTCGCAATCGATTCTAAATGGCATATTACACTGAAAAACACGCATTTTTGGGAATGAAAAATCTCATAATTTTTCACGTTCCGACGTCCAAATCTCGGAAATTATGCGTTGCCAGGACCCGGGGTCCGTCGCAATCGATTCTAAATGGCATATTACACTCAAAAACACGAATTTTCGAAGGTGAAAAATTAGATCATTTTTCACGTTTCCACGTCGATATCTCGAAAATGATGCGTTTCCAGGACCCAGGACCCGCGCAATCGATTCTAAATGGCATATTACACTAAAAAACACGAATTTTCAAAGGTGAAAAATAAGATCATTTTCCACGTTTTCACGTCGATATCTCGAAAATTATGCGTTTCCAGGACCCAGGACCCGTCGCAATCGATTCTAAATGGCATATTACACTGAAAAACGCGAATCTTTGGAAATGAAAAATCTCATAATTTTTCACGTTACGACGTCGAAATCTCGGAAATTATGCGTTTCCAGGACCCGGGACCAGTCGGAATTGATTCTGAGCCGCAAATTACACTGAAAAACACGAAATTTCGTAGAACGGAAAATTTCATTATTTTCACCTTCTAACATCGAAATCTCGATATTCATGCGTCCGAGGGGCGGAAAAACGGTCGGAATCGATTCTGGGTGGCATATTACACTCAAAAACACAAATTTTCGAAAGTGGAAGATTGAATCATTTTTCACGTTTTCACGTCGATATCTCGAAAATTATGCGTTTTCAGGACCCGGGACCCGTCGCAATCGATTCTAAATGGCATATTACACTCAAAAACACGAATTTCCGAAGGTGAAAAATTAGATCATTTTTCACGTTTCCACGTCGATATCTCGAAAGTTATGCGTTTGCAGGACCCAGGACCCGTCGCAATCGATTCTAAATGGCATATTGCACTGAAAAACACGAATTTTTCGAAAGTGAAAAATTGGATCATTTTTCACGTTTCCACGTCGATATCTCGAAAATTATGCGTTTCCAGGACCCAGGACCCGTAGCAATCGATTCTAAATGGCAAATTACACTGAAAAACACGAATTTTTGGGAATGAAAAATCTCATAATTTTTCACGTTCCGACGTCAAAATCTCGGAAATTATGCGTTTCCAGGACCCGGGACCCGTCGCAATCGATTTCAAATGGCATATTACACTCAAAAACACGAATTTTCGAAACTAAAAAATTGGATCATTTTTTACGTTTTCACGTCGATATCTCGGAAATTATGCGTTTCCAGGACCTAGGATCCGTCGCAATCGATTTTAAATGGCATATTACACTCAAAAA
This sequence comes from Tenthredo scrophulariae, assembly GCA_963978835.1. NCBI lineage: Eukaryota > Metazoa > Arthropoda > Insecta > Hymenoptera > Tenthredinidae > Tenthredo > Tenthredo scrophulariae. The sequence goes on along the minus strand of OZ022227.1, from coordinate 21,300,196 downwards.
CACGAATTTTCGAAGGTAAAAAATGAGATCATTTTTTACGTTTGCACGTCGATATCTCGAAAATTATGCGTTTCCAGGATCCGGGACCCGTCGCAATCGATTCTAAATGGCATATTACACTGAAAAACACGAATTTTTGGGAATGAAAAATCTCATAATTTTTCACGTTCCGACGTCAAAATCATGTAAATTATGCGTTTCCAGGACCCAGGACCCGTCGCAATCGATTCTAAATGGCATATTACACTGAAAAACACGCATTTTTGGGAATGAAAAATCTCATAATTTTTCACGTTCCGACGTCCAAATCTCGGAAATTATGCGTTGCCAGGACCCGGGACCCGTCGCAATCGATTTCAAATGGCATATTACACTCAAAAACACGAATTTTCGAAACTAAAGAATTGGATCATTTTTTACGTTTTCACGTCGATATTTCGAAAATTATGCGTTTCCAGGACCCAGGACCCGCGCAATCGATTCTAAATGGCATATTACACTAAAAAACACGAATTTTCAAAGGTGAAAAATAAGATCATTTTCCACGTTTTCACGTCGATATCTCGAAAATTATGCGTTTCCAGGACCCAGGACCCATCGCAATCGATTCTAAATGGCATATTACACTGAAAAACGCGAATCTTTGGAAATGAAAAATCTCATAATTTTTCACGTTCCGACGTCGAAATCTCGGAAATTATGCGTTTCCAGGACCCGGGACCAGTCGGAATTGATTCTGAGCCGCAAATTACACTGAAAAACACGAAATTTCGTAGAACGGAAAATTTCATTATTTTCACCTTCTAACATCGAAATCTCGATATTCATGCGTCCGAGGGGCGGAAAAACGGTCGGAATCGATTCTGGGTGGCATATTACACTCAAAAACACAAATTTTCGAAAGTGGAAGATTGAATCATTTTTCACGTTTTCACGTCGATATCTCGAAAATTATGCGTTTTCAGGACCCGGGACCCGTCGCAATCGATTCTAAATGGCATATTACACTCAAAAACACGAATTTCCGAAGGTGAAAAATTAGATCATTTTTCACGTTTCCACGTCGATATCTCGAAAGTTATGCGTTTGCAGGACCCAGGACCCGTCGCAATCGATTCTAAATGGCATATTGCACTGAAAAACACGAATTTTTCGAAAGTGAAAAATTGGATCATTTTTCACGTTTCCACGTCGATATCTCGAAAATTATGCGTTTCCAGGACCCAGGACCCGTAGCAATCGATTCTAAATGGCAAATTACACTGAAAAACACGAATTTTTGGGAATGAAAAATCTCATAATTTTTCACGTTCCGACGTCAAAATCTCGGAAATTATGCGTTTCCAGGACCCGGGACCCGTCGCAATCGATTTCAAATGGCATATTACACTCAAAAACACGAATTTTCGAAACTAAAAAATTGGATCATTTTTTACGTTTTCACGTCGATATCTCGGAAATTATGCGTTTCCAGGACCTAGGATCCGTCGCAATCGATTTTAAATGGCATATTACACTCAAAAACACGAATTTTCGAAGGTAAAAAATGAGATCATTTTTTACGTTTGCACGTCGATATCTCGAAAATTATGCGTTTCCAGGATCCGGGACCCGTCGCAATCGATTCTAAATGGCATATTACACTGAAAAACACGAATTTTTGGGAATGAAAAATCTCATAATTTTTCACGTTCCGACGTCAAAATCATGTAAATTATGCGTTTCCAGGACCCAGGACCCGTCGCAATCGATTCTAAATGGCATATTACACTGAAAAACACGCATTTTTGGGAATGAAAAATCTCATAATTTTTCACGTTCCGACGTCCAAATCTCGGAAATTATGCGTTGCCAGGACCCGGGACCCGTCGCAATCGATTTCAAATGGCATATTACACTCAAAAACACGAATTTTCGAAACTAAAGAATTGGATCATTTTTTACGTTTTCACGTCGATATCTCGAAAATTATGCGTTTCCAGGACCCAGGACCCGCGCAATCGATTCTAAATGGCATATTACACTAAAAAACACGAATTTTCAAAGGTGAAAAATAAGATCATTTTCCACGTTTTCACGTCGATATCTCGAAAATTATGCGTTTCCAGGACCCAGGACCCATCGCAATCGATTCTAAATGGCATATTACACTGAAAAACGCGAATCTTTGGAAATGAAAAATCTCATAATTTTTCACGTTCCGACGTCGAAATCTCGGAAATTATGCGTTTCCAGGACCCGGGACCAGTCGGAATTGATTCTGAGCCGCAAATTACACTGAAAAACACGAAATTTCGTAGAACGGAAAATTTCATTATTTTCACCTTCTAACATCGAAATCTCGATATTCATGCGTCCGAGGGGCGGAAAAACGGTCGGAATCGATTCTGGGTGGCATATTACACTCAAAAACACAAATTTTCGAAAGTGGAAGATTGAATCATTTTTCACGTTTTCACGTCGATATCTCGAAAATTATGCGTTTTCAGGACCCGGGACCCGTCGCAATCGATTCTAAATGGCATATTACACTCAAAAACACGAATTTCCGAAGGTGAAAAATTAGATCATTTTTCACGTTTCCACGTCGATATCTCGAAAGTTATGCGTTTGCAGGACCCAGGACCCGTCGCAATCGATTCTAAATGGCATATTGCACTGAAAAACACGAATTTTTCGAAAGTGAAAAATTGGATCATTTTTCACGTTTCCACGTCGATATCTCGAAAATTATGCGTTTCCAGGACCCAGGACCCGTCGCAATCGATTCTAAATGGCATATTACACTGAAAAACACGAATTTTTGGGAATGAAAAATCTCATAATTTTTCACGTTCCGACGTCGAAATCTCGGAAATTATGCGTTTCCAGGACCCGAGACCAGTCGGAATTGATTCTGAGCCGCAAATTACACTGAAAAACACGAAATTTCGTAGAACGGAAAATTTCATTATTTTCACCTTCCAACATCGAAATCTCGATATTCATGCGTTCGAGGGGCCGAAAAACGGTCGGAATCGATTCTGGGTGGCATATTTCACTCAGAAACACAAATTTTCGAAAGTGGAAGATTGAATCATTTTCCACGTTTTCACGTCGATATCTCGAAAATTATGCGTTTCCAGGACCTGGGATCCGTCGCAATCGATTTTAAATGGCATATTACACTCAAAAACACGAATTTTCGAAGGTAAAAAATGAGATCATTTTTTACGTTTGCACGTCGATATCTCGAAAATTACGCGTTTCCAGGACCCGGGGTCCGTCGCAATCGATTCCAAAAGGCATATTACACTGTAAAACACGAATTTTCGGAGGTGAAAAATTAGATCATTTTTTACGTTTCCACGTCGATATCTTGAAAATTATGCGTTTCCAGGACCCAGGACCCGTCGCACCCGATTCTGAATGGCATATTACACTGAAAAACACGAATTTTTGGGAATGAAAAATCTCATAATTTTTCACGTTCCGACGTCAAAATCATGGAAATTATGCGTTTCCAGGACCCAGGACCCGTCGCAATCGATTCTAAATGGCATATTACACTGAAAAACACGCATTTTTGGGAATGAAAAATCTCATAATTTTTCACGTTCCGACGTCCAAATCTCGGAAATTATGCGTTGCCAGGACCCGGGACCCGTCGCAATCGATTTCAAATGGCATATTACACTCAAAAACACGAATTTTCGAAACTAAAAAATTGGATGATTTTTTACGTTTTCACGTCGATATCTCGAAAATTATGCGTTTCCAGGACCCAGGACCCGCGCAATCGATTCTAAATGGCATATTACACTAAAAAACACGAATTTTCAAAGGTGAAAAATAAGATCATTTTCCACGTTTTCACGTCGATATCTCGAAAATTATGCGTTTCCAGGACCCAGGACCCGTCGCAATCGATTCTAAATGGCATATTACACTGAAAAACGCGAATCTTTGGAAATGAAAAATCTCATAATTTTTCACGTTCCGACGTCGAAATCTCGGAAATTATGCGTTTCCAGGACCCGGGACCAGTCGGAATTGATTCTGAGCCGCAAATTACACTGAAAAACACGAAATTTCGTAGAACGGAAAATTTCATTATTTTCACCTTCTAACATCGAAATCTCGATATTCATGCGTCCGAGGGGCGGAAAAACGGTCGGAATCGATTCTGGGTGGCATATTACACTTGTTACGGACACCCGAGCTGAAGGCTCCGAGTGTTGTTGTTATATATAACTTTTGAGAGAGATCCCCGAGCGGCAGAAGATTACTCTCATAGGTCCGCTTGAACTAAGTCCTAAGGACACCTGCGCAATCTGTGAATGGACTAGGAGGAACAATTGACGTGTATCTTTTAGTGCATGCGTTTTATTCGATTATTTCCTATAACACGACTAGCTAACGACTATGCACAGTAACTATTACTATATTGAATGTTATTGAGAAGGAAATATAGAAAAACATAAAACGATTGTGGGTTGAATTTGAATGATTAAGAACTAAAAGAAGATAGAGGAGGGAACGAGCCTACCGAATTAACTCCGAACGTCACTCGAGCCGACTCCAAGAACCCACCGACTCAAGACACCTCGCGCTGGATTCGATAAGTGCAGCTTATGCCGGGCGTCTCAGTTAACGTCAGCTGTCGCGTTGACCTTCTGTTATTTCACGCCCTGGACTGCTTCACTCCTTCGTCCTTCTGGCAGAGTCTTGTAGTCGGTTAGGTGCGGCTAGTGAGTGAGGCTGGAGGGTGATCACTTTGCTCACTTTCGGTATTAGAAAACGACTGTCGAGCAATCACCTCGGTTTCGACAAAGAAACCTCGGGTTGATCGTGGGTGGGGTTTTTGCAAAGTGCTGAATCCGTTGTTTCGGGGGTCATCACACCCGCTGATTCGTTTCCTCCTCTACTTCCGGCCGAGCGCGCGCGTGTAGGAATGCGCTGACTGCACTACTTGCAGTGAAATAAACTTAGAAAAAAATAAGGGAATAGGGCCGTTCGTAACACCCTCCCCCAAGACGCTGGCTCCGGTATCGGAGTCAAGCGTATGAACATTAGAATGGACCCAAAAGTGTCGCGCATTCCTTCCACGCGGTCGCTTTTCCGTTTCTCTAAAGCTAAACTACTTCTAAATTATTTCTATGTTACAGACTAGGCTCAACATTAGGGTTACAATCTTCTTAGGTTTGGTCCGGTTGTTGATTCATCTGGCAGGATGACACCAATCGTTGGGTAAGCCCACGGGTGGGGGTGGATATAGCCTGTCATTGGCTAACTCCCTTTGGCCCGCAGTCCTTCAGTTTGAGCTTGTCTAGATGTTTCAGCTTTCGTTTTCCACATCGATCGGAGATGATCGCGGTGTTCAGGCTAAGGAGCTCCACGATCTCATATGGACCTTCGTAGTAAGGGTCTAGTTTCCCTCGGACCTCACGTTTTGCGTATACTTGATCGCCCACCTGGAATTTGACGGGATTAACCTTCGCGTCATACCTGCGTTTTGAAGCACGTTTTGCATCGTTCAAGTTGTTTCCCCCAACTTCGGCTAATTCATCCAGCCGAGTGACCAGATTTGCCAAGTATTTGGTAGTGGTCGGTACATGTTTGGCCATCGGTAGCGATTCCGTCGTCCGTTTCGGTTTGCCGAAAGCCATTTCATGGGGGGTGAATTTCGTCCCTTCGTGGATGACTGAGTTGTAGCACTGCATGGCGTCAGGCAGCAGCGCATCCCATTCCCGTTGGTCGTGGGCATAGTGACGCAAATAGTCTACCAGACCCGTGTGACTCCGCTCCAGCGATCCGTTCGTCTGGGGGTGGTATCCTGAGGTCATCACGTGGTTAACTTTGTTGATCTTCAGGAATTCCTTCATGTTTTCGCTGGTGAAACTTCTTCCTCGATCGCTGAGTAGAATCAGCGGAATGCTGTAGGGTTTGAAGTAGCCCTGGCCAAGGGCTCTGATGATCGAGACTGAGGTCTGGTCCGGTAGAGCGAATGCGTGGCCCAGTTTCGTGAGTAGGTCCAGAACGGTGAGTATGTATTTATTTCCGCTTCTGGTGGTCGGGAGTGGTCCGACAATATCCACAGCTATTTTCTCCCACGCTTCCACCGGGGTATCTGTAATGATCATGGGTTCTCGGGTTTTAATTCGGGTTACCTTCTGCTTTTGGCAGCTGGTGCAGCATCGGATGACATCCTGCACCTCGTTTCTCATCCCAGGCCAGTGGTATCTTTGTCTTAGCCGTTTATAGGTCTTGGTTACGCCCTTGTGTCCTCCAGTGGTCCCTTCGTGCCATCTTCTCACGATGTTGAGCCTTTCCTCGGGTGCGGGAGTTTCAATTTCCCCCGTACAGAGGTGTATTTGGCACGGGTAGTCTCGAAAGATGGTTTCCACAAGAGATTTCACGATCACAGGCTGCCAAGTCTCTAAGGCGTCTCCCCGTGTGGGGATCCGAACTTCGGTGACCCCTTCGGCTCTCATGGCGGCTTTTAGTAGTTCTAATCCGTCTATGAAGTCTTCAGGAGTCATTCGGTGATAATATTGGTCCATACAGCCGACTGAGAATATGGTCCCCCTTTTTCTTCTGGTAATAGCCACCGCACCTTTCTCCGATATTTTTTCCAAGAGGTCGTCAGGGTGAATGTACTGCATCTCGCGTAGTTGTTTGCCTACCGGAGTAGTAAATATACAATCAGCTGATATGAAATGTGCATAGTTACCCCTTCGCATCGTCAGCGTGTCTGTGATTACGTCCACCTTGAGCGTACGGTCGTCCTCGTTTCTATCGTGGCCGAGTCTCGTCTTACGCGTAGCGCATCGGCCTACCTCCTTGCCTCTAGTGTCATTGGCCTCGCTGACGTCATCTACGTATGGTACTGTTGTTGTTTCTTCCGGCTGTTCTGGTTCCTCCGCGGATGTCTCTGCGTCCGAAGTAGTCGTTGAGGTGGGCGGCGATCCGTACGGGGTCGATCTTCCCGTGGGCAACAGCGACTTGCGTGGGGTTGGTAGGAATGAGACTCGGTTTTTACTGACCTGCCTCATGGGTTGTAAGCCAGTGGGAGTCTGTTGACACTTGCTGACAGCTGTGTCCTGGTTAGCGGTAATTCCAGGCAGACACGATTGGTTGAGGGATTTTGAGAGTTCCAGAAGTTGTTCTCTTGCAGTCTCTATGGTAAGTGGTTGGGCCTCAATCCATAGGTTATCGGCCTTTTGGTTTAACCGTTGTTGCGTAGTTTCTGCGGGTTGTAAGTCCGAGTGGTTTAGGGCAGCCGCCTTCATAGCTCCGTCTGCGTCATTTTCGTGGCTGTTGTCTCCTGAATCCATCTCTCTGGGATCGTACCTACTCCTCGGGGTCCATGGCCCAGGGTATTCTCTCTGTAACAGATCTTGAATTACCTGGCTGGTGGTTGGGTCCCTCTCCTGGAGCATCTCTTGGAATTCCACCCGATCAGTCGTCAACTCGCATGGCTCGTTGGTCACATCATGGCTAGGACCTGGCCCGTAGCTCGCTTGAACGGTAGTGTCCAAGGAAGTGTCGTCACTTTCCTCGTCTTCCGTATCGTCTTTCCGTTCCTCAGGAATCGCCGAGGTAGTTAGGTCATTCTGCGTGGATGACAGCTGATCCTGTATGCTGGTTCCCAGGTCCACGGATGTAGCGCTGCTTTCGTCGGCACTCACGTAGGTGAGTGGGGCAACCGTAGTGTTACGTGACTGGCTGATTATTGGGCTCAAGTTCGAGTAGGTGATTGGCCCAACTCTCGGGTTGTTACGTAATCGGCTGGCTACTGAGCTGGTATTCGCGTCCTGTTTTGGTACAGGCGGTGGTTTATAGTCCGGATCTGCACCTTTCTTCAGCTTCGCGGGTAGACACGTCATGATAGGGTTACGTGAAAGGGCGTCAGCGTTTGCATTAGCTGTCCCCTTCTTGTAGACGATCTTAAAGTCGTATTCGGCCAACCGCAATCTCCAGCGGGTCAACCTCGAGCTCGGATCCCGATGGTTGTGGAGCCAAACGAGAGCCTGATGATCCGTGTAGAGGGTGAACTCTCTGCCATACAGGTAAGGCCTAAAATAATTAATAGCGAATATTACAGCCAGGCACTCCTTCTCGGAGGTAGAATAGTTGATCTCCGCTTTGTTCAGAAGGCGGGAGGCGTAGTTCACGGGTTGTTCTTCCCCCTTGCCACCCTGACTAAGCACAGCGCCCAGTGCGTAGTCGGAGGCATCGGTCGTCAACACAAATTTTTCGTTGAAATCCGGGTATCTAAGCACAGGTTCCTCACAGAGAGCGTTTCTGAGATCCTCGAAGCTCTGCTGCTGCGCCTCCCCCCATATGAAGGCTGCGCTCTTTTTTAATAAGCTGGTCATTGGTCTAGCACGATCTGCAAAATTGGGTATGAACCGCCTGTAATAACCGGCTAGACCGAGAAATTGTTTAATGTTTTTTTTATCAGTCGGGGCCGGAAATCTTTTGACGGCTTCCAGGTTCTTCGGGTTAGGTTTAACCCCGAACTCTCCGAGAATATGGCCTAGGTACGTCACCTCCGTGCGAAGAAATTCGCACTTATCCGTTTGCAGCTTGAGTCCGTGTTCTCTCAGCCGTTGCAATAGTCGCCTGACCTTGTACCCGTGTTGTTGCAGGTTTGAGGAATATATCACGATGTCGTCCAGGTATACGAATAACTCGGTTCCTTGTAGGCCACTCAACACCAGGTCCATCAAGCGCTGGAACGTGGCAGGAGCATTTTTCAGGCCAAATGGCATACGTGTGTATTCGTAATGCCCGTTGGCCGTGGAGAATGCCGTTTTCTGTTGGTCGTTCGGATTCATGCCGATCTGGTGGAAGCCGCTGGCGAGGTCGAATACGGAGAAATACTTCGCACCACCTACTCTGTCCAATATATCAGTGATATTAGGGAGTGGATAGCTATCTCCTACCGTCTTCTCGTTGAGTGCCCGATAGTCAGCCACCATTCTCCACCGTTTGTTCCCTTGAGAGTCCGGTTTCTTAGGGACGATCCACAGGGGTGAGTTGTATGGCGAAGATGATGGTTGCACAATACCGTCCCCGATTAGTCCGGTTACTTGTCTTTGGATCTCTTGTTGGTGGATCGGAGGAAAGCGGTACTGCCTGGTGTGGATAGGCACATCATCAGTAGTAATAATCTTGTGTGTCAGCGTACCTGTTTTTCCCAACTTGTCTCCGGCCAGGTGAAAACGGTCAGAGAATTCTTCGATGATGTCGATCACATGCTTCCTTTCTTCTGCGTTGAGATGTTCGGTACGGAGGCCCCCGATGATCCTGGTGACCCGGTCCTTGCCCAAACTTTCCTCAGGTTCCTCGTCGGATTTAATGTCTTCCATATCTAGATCGTAGGGCTCTAATGGTTGCGGAGCGATGGTGATTTCCACGTCCTCGTCGTTGGCGTTAGTGACCATAGTGTAGCATTTTCCATCGTGATTTCTTACTGCTACTTCCCCGATGTAAACCTGAGGAGGTGTGGCGATACGAGGCAGGTATCCTTCTCGTATACCGTTGTTCTCAACCGGGATCGAGACTTGCGTTCTACTACGGGCGGCTAGTCGCAGAGTTGTTTGGCGGAACTCTTTTTCCACGACGTCTATCTCTCGCCTATTACAGAAAGGAATTGGTTTAATAGGAGCCTCACAAGAAACGATCGTTTTGTGGTGGAAAGAAATTTCTGCCTGATGCTCTAAGCAGAACGGTGATCCAAGAAGTCCAGCTCCGTCGATGTTGGGGTTATCGTGAACGTAAAACAGACTAGTCTTACCCAAGGTAGTAAGGGTCGTGGTTCCAAGGGTGTACAATGGTTCTTGTGATACTCCTATGACTGCTGCCACAAACCTCTCGATGACAGGGGCAGCTTCCCCGAGCGCATCGATGTGCACAAGGTTCACTCCGGCTCCAGTGTCTACGGTGAATTGTCCCTCGCCTTTCTCCAGTTCTGGCGCCCTGATCCTGATTCTCGGGGCTGGGGCTTGAGCAATATGGCACTGGGTTTGAGTTCCGGCTGGGTTTTCCTCCTGTCCTCGTCCTCGAATCGTACGTTCTTCTTGCCTTGCGCTGGATCCGTGTCGTGTCGTCCGCCCTCGTAGTTTAAAGACCCAGTAGAGGAAACGGGAGAGTCACATCGGGCGGTTTCTCGTGAGATAGGCCGGTGAAATGGGTCCTGTACTTCCCGTTGTTTGCGCATCAAGGTTCGACAGTACTCGATCGCATGGCCACTGCGATTACAATAAAGACAGGGCGCATTCTTTTCGCCTGAAGGTGATCGTTCCCTGGAAGGAGAGCGGGAAGGATTAATGTTGAGTACTTTCATTCCTGCACTGAAAACTCTCGCCAGTGCAGTCGGACTGAAATCGTAACGGCTGGATCGTCGTCGACGATCTGCACCCGATGACGTAGTACTATCTTCCGTGGTGGTCATCACAATGTTGTCTCGCCGGCTTTGGTTTCGGCTCTCGTGCTCTCCCCTCGCATCGTGTGACGGCTTCCTAGCCGGGCTGTCATCTCGGTCGCAGTCTTGGTAATTTCCCATGGCCTGTCTCCGATTTCTGCGCGCCCGATTCTCTTCGATGACGAGATCATATGCTTCGTCCAGTGTTCTCGGTGCTTTCGGGACTATAGTGTAGTATATTCTTTCTGGCAGCCCCCGGAGAAAGTTGTCTAAAGCGGTTTTTTCCATATTAGTGATGTACTCACCGCTATTTTGGTAGGCAGCTCGAATGGCGGCGCGTGCCTTGTGTACCAGCTTAGAGGTCCGCCCGACGTATCCTGCCAGGGTCTCTCTGTCTTGTATTTGGAGCCTACCGAGCTCAGCGAGGTACGAAGCGGGATCCCTTCCAGGGGCATACCTTTTTTTTAGATGATTGGTCAGTTGCAGGATAGTTGTGAAGTCTTTTCCTTCGACACTGACTCTCGCTGCGTCTACCAATCTGGTTAACACCAATTTGACATATTCCTGTTCTTCTTCTGGTTCGATTAACGTGAAACCGTCCCCGATCTTCCGCAGAACCTCTCCAAGGGGCGGGTGTTCGCCGTCGAACTCTGGTATCCGATCCACTACCTTGAAGAGCGTATCCTGTTGCCTAGAGGACCGAGTATACTCGATGAGAGTAGTTAGCAGCTGGTCGGTATTAGCCATGGTGACGTTGTTATCTGGTTGAGCCCTGGTAGTGGTCCCTGGCGTCGACTCAACTCCGGTATCTGGCGGAAGGTCGTCACCCGATACTCCTTCTGTCGCTGCGTCTGCGTCTCGTGCCGCTGCGGCCAAGCTTAAATGCAGGCTATGCTTTTGACTGGGGGAAAGTACACCGATTATGGGTGATCTCCGACCGAAAGTTATTTCACCCTCTAGGGTTGGTGTGATTGGCGAGTCTAAGGATGTCGAACGGGTAAGTCCGCCCGGCATCAGACTTTGTGTATCGCGCTCTTCACCACTTTAGCCCGGTGATAGGTTTCAAGGCAGTCGGCCCGAATTGACTCGAGAGTTAACCGAAAGGAAGTACGGGAAGGGTGAATGAGGGATCGCAGACAAGGATTGAACTATTATCAATAAAACTATAATGAACAAAATAATAAAAAGGAATAAAACTACACTCACTGCGTATCGCGTGATTGGAATGTACCGCGTCAGCAGGTTCGTTACTTCGCGACGTTTCCTAAGGCCGTTGACGTACGGCGGCTCAGATTCTCACTAGGTCGAGTCACAGAATGCACAGTTTAAGCGAACCCCACACCTAGCACCATTTGTTACGGACACCCGAGCTGAAGGCTCCGAGTGTTGTTGTTATATATAACTTTTGAGAGAGATCCCCGAGCGGCAGAAGATTACTCTCATAGGTCCGCTTGAACTAAGTCCTAAGGACACCTGCGCAATCTGTGAATGGACTAGGAGGAACAATTGACGTGTATCTTTTAGTGCATGCGTTTTATTCGATTATTTCCTATAACACGACTAGCTAACGACTATGCACAGTAACTATTACTATATTGAATGTTATTGAGAAGGAAATATAGAAAAACATAAAACGATTGTGGGTTGAATTTGAATGATTAAGAACTAAAAGAAGATAGAGGAGGGAACGAGCCTACCGAATTAACTCCGAACGTCACTCGAGCCGACTCCAAGAACCCACCGACTCAAGACACCTCGCGCTGGATTCGATAAGTGCAGCTTATGCCGGGCGTCTCAGTTAACGTCAGCTGTCGCGTTGACCTTCTGTTATTTCACGCCCTGGACTGCTTCACTCCTTCGTCCTTCTGGCAGAGTCTTGTAGTCGGTTAGGTGCGGCTAGTGAGTGAGGCTGGAGGGTGATCACTTTGCTCACTTTCGGTATTAGAAAACGACTGTCGAGCAATCACCTCGGTTTCGACAAAGAAACCTCGGGTTGATCGTGGGTGGGGTTTTTGCAAAGTGCTGAATCCGTTGTTTCGGGGGTCATCACACCCGCTGATTCGTTTCCTCCTCTACTTCCGGCCGAGCGCGCGCGTGTAGGAATGCGCTGACTGCACTACTTGCAGTGAAATAAACTTAGAAAAAAATAAGGGAATAGGGCCGTTCGTAACACACTCAAAAACACAAATTTTCGAAAGTGGAAGATTGAATCATTTTTCACGTTTTCACGTCGATATCTCGAAAATTATGCGTTTTCAGGACCCGGGACCCGTCGCAATCGATTCTAAATGGCATATTACACTCAAAACCACGAATTTTCGAAGGTGAAAAATTGGATCATTTTTCACGTTTCCACGTCGATATCTCGAAAGTTATGCGTTTGCAGGACCCAGGACCCGTCGCAATCGATTCTAAATGGCATATTGCACTGAAAAACACGAATTTTTCGAAAGTGAAAAATTGGATCATTTTTCACGTTTCCACGTCGATATCTCGAAAATTATGCGTTTCCAGGACCCGGGACCCGTCGCAATCGATTCTAAATGGCATATTACACTGAAAAACACGAATTTTTGGGAATGAAAAATCTCATAATTTTTCACGTTCCGACGTCGAAATCTCGGAAATTATGCGTTTCCAGGACCCGGGACCAGTCGGAATTGATTCTGAGCCGCAAATTACACTGAAAAACACGAAATTTCGTAGAACGGAAAATTTCATTATTTTCACCTTCCAACATCGAAATCTCGATATTCATGCGTCCAAGGGGCCGAAAAACGGTCGGAATCGATTCTGGGTGGCATATTTCACTCAGAAACACAAATTTTCGAAAGTGGAAGATTGAATCATTTTCCACGTTTTCACGTCGATATCTCGAAAATTATGCGTTTCCAGGACCCAGGACCCGTCGCAATCGATTCTAAATGGCAAATTACACTGAAAAACACGAATTTTTGAGAATGAAAAATCTCATAATTTTTCACGTTCCGACGTTAAAATCTCGGAAATTATGCGTTTCCAGGACCCGGGACCCGTCGCAATCGATTTCAAATGGCATATCACACTCAAAAACACGAATTTTCAAAACTAAAAAATTGGATCATTTTTTACGTTTTCACGTCGATATCTCGGAAATCATGCGTTTCCAGGACCTGGGATCCGTCGCAATCGATTTTAAATGGCATATTACACTCAAAAACACGAATTTTCGAAGGTAAAAAATGAGATCATTTTTTACGTTTGCACGTCGATATCTCGAAAATTATGCGTTTCCAGGACCCGGGACCCGTCGCAATCGATTCTAAATGGCATATTACACTGAAAAACACGAATTTTTGGGAATGAAAAATCTCATAATTTTTCACGTTCCGACGTCAAAATCATGGAAATTATGCGTTTCCAGGACCCGGGACCCGTCGCAATCGATTTCAAATGGCATATTACACTCAAAAACACGAATTTTCGAAACTAAAAAATTGGATCATTTTTTACGTTTTCACGTCGATATCTCGGAAATTATGCGTTTCCAGGACCTGGGATCCGTCGCAATCGATTTTAAATGGCATATTACACTCAAAAACACGAATTTTCGAAGGTAAAAAATGAGATCATTTTTTACGTTTGCACGTCGATATCTCGAAAATTATGCGTTTCCGGGACCCGGGACCCGTCGCAATCGATTCTAAATGGCATATTACACTGAAAAACACGAATTTTTGGGAATGAAAAATCTCATAATTTTTCACGTTCCGACATCAAAATCATGGAAATTATGCGTTTCCAGGACCCAGGACCCGTCGCAATCGATTCTAAATGGCATATTACACTGAAAAACACGCATTTTTGGGAATGAAAAATCTCATAATTTTTCACGTTCCGACGTCCAAATCTCGGAAATTATGCGTTGCCAGGACCCGGGACCCGTCGCAATCGATTTCAAATGGCATATTACACTCAAAAACACGAATTTTCGAAACTAAAAAATTGGATGATTTTTTACGTTTTCACGTCGATATCTCGAAAATTATGCGTTTCCAGGACCCAGGACCCGCGCAATCGATTCTAAATGGCATATTACACTAAAAAACACGAATTTTCAAAGGTGAAAAATAAGATCATTTTCCACGTTTTCACGTCGATATCTCGAAAATTATGCGTTTCCAGGACCCAGGACCCGTCGCAATCGATTCTAAATGGCATATTACACTGAAAAACGCGAATCTTTGGAAATGAAAAATCTCATAATTTTTCACGTTCCGACGTCGAAATCTCGGAAATTATGCGTTTCCAGGACCCAGGACCAGTCGGAATTGATTCTGAGCCGCAAATTACACTGAAAAACACGAAATTTCGTAGAACGGAAAATTTCATTATTTTCACCTTCTAACATCGAAATCTCGATATTCATGCGTCCGAGGGGCGGAAAAACGGTCGGAATCGATTCTGGGTGGCATATTACACTCAAAAACACAAATTTTCGAAAGTGGAAGATTGAATCATTTTTCACGTTTTCACGTCGATATCTCGAAAATTATGCGTTTTCAGGACCCGGGACCCGTCGCAATCGATTCTAAATGGCATATTACACTCAAAAACACGAATTTCCGAAGGTGAAAAATTAGATCATTTTTCACGTTTCCACGTCGATATCTCGAAAGTTATGCGTTTGCAGGACCCAGGACCCGTCGCAATCGATTCTAAATGGCATATTGCACTGAAAAACACGAATTTTTCGAAAGTGAAAAATTGGATCATTTTTCGCGTTTCCACGTCGATATCTCGAAAATTATGCGTTTCCAGGACCCAGGACCCGTCGCAATCGATTCTAAATGGCAAATTACACTGAAAAACACGAATTTTTGAGAATGAAAAATCTCATAATTTTTCACGTTCCGACGTTAAAATCTCGGAAATTATGCGTTTCCAGGACCCGGGACCCGTCGCAATCGATTTCAAATGGCATATTACACTCAAAAACACGAATTTTCAAAACTAAAAAATTGGATCATTTTTTACGTTTTCACGTCGATATCTCGGAAATCATGCGTTTCCAGGACCTGGGATCCGTCGCAATCGATTTTAAATGGCATATTACACTCAAAAACACGAATTTTCGAAGGTAAAAAATGAGATCATTTTTTACGTTTGCACGTCGATATCTCGAAAATTATGCGTTTCCAGGACCCGGGACCCGTCGCAATCGATTCTAAATGGCATATTACACTGAAAAACACGAATTTTTGGGAATGAAAAATCTCATAATTTTTCACGTTCCGACGTCAAAATCATGGAAATTATGCGTTTCCAGGACCCGGGACCCGTCGCAATCGATTTCAAATGGCATATTACACTCAAAAACACGAATTTTCGAAACTAAAAAATTGGATCATTTTTTACGTTTTCACGTCGATATCTCGGAAATTATGCGTTTCCAGGACCTGGGATCCGTCGCAATCGATTTTAAATGGCATATTACACTCAAAAACACGAATTTTCGAAGGTAAAAAATGAGATCATTTTTTACGTTTGCACGTCGATATCTCGAAAATTATGCGTTTCCGGGACCCGGGACCCGTCGCAATCGATTCTAAATGGCATATTACACTGAAAAACACGAATTTTTGGGAATGAAAAATCTCATAATTTTTCACGTTCCGACATCAAAATCATGGAAATTATGCGTTTCCAGGACCCAGGACCCGTCGCAATCGATTCTAAATGGCATATTACACTGAAAAACACGCATTTTTGGGAATGAAAAATCTCATAATTTTTCACGTTCCGACGTCCAAATCTCGGAAATTATGCGTTGCCAGGACCCGGGACCCGTCGCAATCGATTTCAAATGGCATATTACACTCAAAAACACGAATTTTCGAAACTAAAAAATTGGATGATTTTTTACGTTTTCACGTCGATATCTCGAAAATTATGCGTTTCCAGGACCCAGGACCCGCGCAATCGATTCTAAATGGCATATTACACTAAAAAACACGAATTTTCAAAGGTGAAAAATAAGATCATTTTCCACGTTTTCACGTCGATATCTCGAAAATTATGCGTTTCCAGGACCCAGGACCCGTCGCAATCGATTCTAAATGGCATATTACACTGAAAAACGCGAATCTTTGGAAATGAAAAATCTCATAATTTTTCACGTTCCGACGTCGAAATCTCGGAAATTATGCGTTTCCAGGACCCAGGACCAGTCGGAATTGATTCTGAGCCGCAAATTACACTGAAAAACACGAAATTTCGTAGAACGGAAAATTTCATTATTTTCACCTTCTAACATCGAAATCTCGATATTCATGCGTCCGAGGGGCGGAAAAACGGTCGGAATCGATTCTGGGTGGCATATTACACTCAAAAACACAAATTTTCGAAAGTGGAAGATTGAATCATTTTTCACGTTTTCACGTCGATATCTCGAAAATTATGCGTTTTCAGGACCCGGGACCCGTCGCAATCGATTCTAAATGGCATATTACACTCAAAAACACGAATTTCCGAAGGTGAAAAATTAGATCATTTTTCACGTTTCCACGTCGATATCTCGAAAGTTATGCGTTTGCAGGACCCAGGACCCGTCGCAATCGATTCTAAATGGCATATTGCACTGAAAAACACGAATTTTTCGAAAGTGAAAAATTGGATCATTTTTCGCGTTTCCACGTCGATATCTCGAAAATTATGCGTTTCCAGGACCCAGGACCCGTCGCAATCGATTCTAAATGGCAAATTACACTGAAAAACACGAATTTTCGGGAATGAAAAATCTCATAATTTTTCACGTTCCGACGTCAAAATCTCGGAAATTATGCGTTTCCAGGACCCGGGACCCGTCGCAATCGATTCTAAATGGCATATTACACTCAAAAACACGAATTTTCGAAACTAAAAAATTGGATCATTTTTTACGTTTTCACGTCGATATCTCGGAAATTATGCGTTTCCAGGACCTGGGATCCGTCGCAATCGATTTTAAATGGCATATTACACTCAAAAACACGAATTTTCGAAGGTAAAAAATGAGATCATTTTTTACGTTTCCACGTCGATATCTCGAAAATTATGCGTTTCCAGGACCCGGGACCCGTCGCAATCGATTCTAAATGGCATATTACACTGAAAAACACGAATTTTTGGGAATGAAAAATCTCATAATTTTTCACGTTCCGACGTCAAAATCATGGAAATTATGCGTTTCCAGGACCCAGGACCCGTCGCAATCGATTCTAAATGGCATATTACACTGGAAAACATGCATTTTTGGAAATGAAAAATCTCATAATTTTTCACGTTCCGACGTCAAAATCTCGGAAATTATGCGTTTCCAGGACCCGGGACCCGTCGCAATCGATTTCAAATGGCATATTACACTCAAAAACACGAATTTTCGAAACTGAAAAATTGGATCATTTTTTACGTTTTCACGTCGATATCTCGGAAATTATGCGTTTCCAGGACCCGGGGTCCGTCGCAATCGATTCCAAAAGGCATATTACACTGTAAAACACGAATTTTTGAGAACGAAAAATTAGATCATTTTTCACGTTTCCACGTCGATATCTCGAAAATTACGCGTTTCCAGGACCCGGGACCCGTCGCAATCGATTCTAAATGGCATATTACACTGAAAAACACGAATTTTTGAGAATGAAAAATGAGATCATTTTTTACGTTTCCACGTCGATATCTCGAAAATGATGCGTTTTCAGGACCCGGGGTCCGTCGCAATCGATTCTAAATGGCATATTACACTCAAAAACACGAATTTTCGAAGGTGAAAAATTAGATCATTTTTCCATTTCCACGTCGATATCTCGAAAATTACGCGTTTCCAGGACCCGGGGTCCGTCGCAATCGATTCCAAAAGGCATATTACACTGTAAAACACGAATTTTTGAGAACGAAAAATTAGATCATTTTTTACGTTTCCACGTCGATATCTCGAAAATGATGCGTTTCCAGGACCCGGGACCCGTCGCAATCGATTCTAAATGGCATATTACACTGAAAAACACGAATTTTTGGGAATGAAAAATCTCATAATTTTTCACGTTTTCACGTCGATATTTCGAAAATTATGCGTTTCCAGGACCTGGGACCCGTCACAATCGATTTAAATGGCATATTACACTCAAAAACACGTATTCTCGAAAGTGAAAAATTAGATCATTTTTCACGTTTCCACGTCGATATCTCGAAAATTATGCGTTTCCAGGACCTGGGATCCGTCGCAATCGATTTTAAATGGCATATTACACTCAAAAACACGAATTTTCAAAGGTAAAAAATGAGATCATTTTTTACGTTTCCACGTCAATATCTCGAAAATGATGCGTTTCCAGGACCCGGGGTCCGTCGCAATCGATTCTAAATGGCATATTACACTCAAAAACACGAATTTTCGAAGTTAAAAAATTAGATCATTTTTCACGTTTCCACGTCGATATCTCGGAAATTATGCGTTTACAGGACCCGGGACCCGTCGCAATCGATTCTAAATGGCATATTACACTGAAAAACAAGAATTTTCGAAAGCGAAAAATTGGATCATTTCTCACGTTTCCACGTCGATATTTCGAAAATTATGCTTTTCCAGGACCCAGGACCCGTCGCAATCGATTCTAAATGGCATATTATACTAAAAAACACGAATTTTCAAAAGTGAAAAATTGGATCATTTTTTACGTTTCCACGTTGATATCTCGAAAATTATGCGTTTCCAGGACCCAGGACCCGTCGCGATCGATTCTAAATGGCATATTACACTGAAAAACACGAATTTCCGGAGGTGGAAAATTAGATCATTTTTCACGTTTCCACGTCGATATCTCGAAAGTTATGCGTTTGCAGGACCCAGGACCCGTCGCAATCGATTCTAAATGGCATATTGCACTGAAAAACACGAATTTTTCGAAAGTCAAAAATTGGATCATTTTTCACGTTTCCACGTCGATATCTCGAAAATTATGCGTTTCCAGAACCCAGGACCCGTCGCAATCGATTCTAAATGGCATATTACACTAAAAAACACGAATTTCCGGAGGTGGAAAATTAGATCATTTTTCACGTCTCCACGTCGATATCTCGTGAATTATGCGTTTGCAGAACCAAGGACCCGTCGCAAACGATTCTAAATGGCATATTACACTCAAAAACACGAATTTTCGGAGGTGAAAAATTAGATCATTTTTCACGTTTCCACGTCGATATCTCGAAAATTATGCGTTTCCAGGACCCAGGACCCGCGCAATCGATTCTAAATGGCATATTACACTGAAAAACACGAATTTTTGGGAATGAAAAATCTCATAATTTTTCACGTTCCGACGTCAAAATCTCGGAAATTATGCGTTTCCGGGACCCGGGACCCGTCGCAATCGATTTCAAATGGCATATTACACTCAAAAACACGAATTTTTGAAACTAAAAAATTGGATCATTTTTTACGTTTTCACGTCGATATCTCGGAAATTATGCGTTTCCAGGAGCTGGGATCCGTCGCAATCGATTTTAAATGGCATATTACACTCAAAAACACGAATTTTCGAAGGTAAAAAATGAGATCATTTTTTACCTTTCCACGTCGATATCTCGAAAATTATGCGTTTCCAGGACCCGGGACCCGTCGCAATCGATTCGAAATGGCATATTACACTGGAAAACACGAATTTTTGGGAATGAAAAATCTCATAATTTTTCACGTTTTCACGTCGATATCTCGAAAATTGTGCGTTTTCAGGACCCAGGAACCGTCGCAATCGATTCTAAATGGCATATTACACTCAAAAACACGAATTACCGAAGGTGAAAAATTAGATCATTTTTCACGTTTCCACGTCGATATCTCGAAAATTATGCGTTTTCAGGACCCAGGACCCGTCGCAATCGATTATAAATGGCATATTACACTAAAAAACACGAATTTCCGGAGGTGGAAAATGACATCATTTTTCACGTCTCCACGTCGATATCTCGTGAATTATGCGTTTCCAGAACCAAGGACCCGTCGCAAACGATTCTAAATGGCATATTACACTCGAAAACACGAATTTTTGAGAACGAAAAATTACATCATTTTTCACGTTTCCACGTCGATATCTCGGAAATCACGCGTTTCCAGGACCCGGGACTCGTCGCAATCGATTCTCAATGGCATATTACACTGAAAAACACGAATTTTTGAGAATGAAAAATTAGATCAATTTTTACGTTTCCACGTCGATATCTCGAAAATGATGCGTTTCCAGGACCCGGGACCCGTCGCAATCGATTCTAAATGGCATATTACACTGAAAAACACGAATCTTTGGGAATGAAAAATCTCATAATTTTTCACGTTTTCACGTCGATATCTCGAAAATAATGCGTTTCCAGGACCTGGGACCCGTCACAATCGATTTTAAATGGCATATTACACTCAAAAACACGTATTCTCGAAAGTGAAAAATTAGATCATTTTTCACGTTTCCACGTCGATATCTCGAAAATTATGCGTTTGCAGGACCCAGGACCCGTCGCAATCGATTTTAAATGGCATATTATACTCAAAAACACGAATTTTCGAAGGTAAAAAATGAGATCATTTTTTACGTTTCCACGTCGATATCTCGAAAATGATGCGTTTCCAGGACCCGGGGTCCGTCGCAATCGATTCTAAATGGCATATTACACTCAAAAACACGAATTTTCGAAGGTGAAAAATTAGATCATTTTTCACGTTTCCACGTCGATATCTCGGAAATTATGCGTTTACAGGACCCGGGACCCGTCGCAATCGATTCTAAATGGCATATTACACTGAAAAACAAGAATTTTCGAAAGCGAAAAATTGGATCATTTCTCACGTTTCCACTTCGATATTTCGAAAATTATGCTTTTCCAGGACCCAGGACCCGTCGCAATCGATTCTTAATGGCATATTATACTAAAAAACACGAATTTTCGAAAGTGAAAAATTGGATCATTTTTTTGTTTCCACGTTGACATCTCGAAAATTATGCGTTTCCAGGACCCGGGACCCGTCGCACCCGATTCTGAATGGCATATTACACTGTAAAACACGAATTTTTGAGAACGAAAAATTCGATCATTTTTTACGTTTCCACGTCGATATCTCGAAAATTATGCGTTTTCAGGACCCAGGACCCGTCGCAATCGATTCTAAATGGCATATTACACTAAAAAACACGAATTTCCGGAGGTGGAAAATTACATCATTTTTCACGTCTCCACGTCGATATCTCGTGAATTATGCGTTTCCAGAACCAAGGACCCGTCGCAAACGATTCTAAATGGCATATTACACTCGAAAACACGAATTTTCGGAGGTGAAAAATTAGATCATTTTTCACGTTTCGACGTCGATATCTCGAAAATCATGCGTTTCCAGGACCCAGGACCCGCGCAATCGATTCTAAATGGCATATTACACTGAAAAACACGAATTCTTGGGAATGAAAAATCTCATAATTTTTCACGTTCCGACGTCAAAATTTCGGAAATTATGCGTTTCCAATACCCGGGACCCGTCGCAATCGATTTTAAATGGCATATTACACTCAAAAACACGAATTTTCGAAACTAAAAAATTGAATCATTTTTTACGTTTTCACGTCGATATCTCGGAAATTATGCGTTTCCAGGACCCAGGGCCCGTCGCAATCGATTCTAAATGGCATATTACACTAAAAAACACGAATTTTCGAAGGTGAAAAATAAGATCATTTTCCACGTTTCCACGTCGATATCTCGAAAATTATGCGTTTCCAGGACCCAGGACCCGCGCAATCGATTCTAAATGGCATATTACACTAAAAAACACGAATTTTCAAAGGTGAAAAATAAGATCATTTTCCACGTTTTCACGTCGATATCTCGAAAATTATGCGTTTCCAGGACCCAGGACCCGTCGCAATCGATTCTAAATGGCATATTACACTGAAAAACGCGAATCTTTGGAAATGAAAAATCTCATAATTTTTCACGTTACGACGTCGAAATCTCGGAAATTATGCGTTTCCAGGACCCGGGACCAGTCGGAATTGATTCTGAGCCGCAAATTACACTGAAAAACACGAAATTTCGTAGAACGGAAAATTTCATTATTTTCACCTTCTAACATCGAAATCTCGATATTCATGCGTCCGAGGGGCGGAAAAACGGTCGGAATCGATTCTGGGTGGCATATTACACTCAAAAACACAAATTTTCGAAAGTGGAAGATTGAATCATTTTTCACGTTTTCACGTCGATATCTCGAAAATTATGCGTTTTCAGGACCCGGGACCCGTCGCAATCGATTCTAAATGGCATATTACACTCAAAAACACGAATTTCCGAAGGTGAAAAATTAGATCATTTTTCACGTTTCCACGTCGATATCTCGAAAGTTATGCGTTTGCAGGACCCAGGACCCGTCGCAATCGATTCTAGATGGCATATTGCACTGGAAAACACGAATTTTTCGAAAGTGAAAAATTGGATCATTTTTCACGTTTCCACGTCGATATCTCGAAAATTATGCGTTTCCAGGACCCAGGACCCGTCGCAATCGATTCTAAATGGCATATTACACTGAAAAACGCGAATCTTTGGAAATGAAAAATCTCATAATTTTTCACGTTCCGACGTCGAAATCTCGGAAATTATGCGTTTCCAGGACCCGGGACCAGTCGGAATTGATTCTGAGCCGCAAATTACACTGAAAAACACGAAATTTCGTGGAACGGAAAATTTCATTATTTTCACCTTCCAACATCGAAATCTCGATATTCATGCGTCCGAGGGGCCGAAAAACGGTCGGAATCGATTCTGGGTGGCATATTTCACTCAGAAACACAAATTTTCGAAAGTGGAAGATTGAATCATTTTTCACGTTTTCACGTCGATATCTCGAAAATTATGCGTTTCCAGGACTCAGGACCCGTCGCAATCGATTCTAAATGGCAAATTACACTGAAAAACACGAATTTTTGGGAATGAAAAATCTCATAATTTTTAACGTTCCGACATCAAAATCTCGGAAATTATGCGTTTCCAGGACCCAGGACCCGTCGCAATCGATTTCAAATGGCATATTACACTCAAAAACACGAATTTTCGAAACTAAAAAATTGGATCATTTTTTACGTTTTCACGTCGATATCTCGGAAATTATGCGTTTCCAGGACCCGGGGTTCGTCGCAATCGATTCCAAAAGGCATATTACACTGTAAAACACGAATTTTTGAGAACGAAAAATTAGATCATTTTTCACGTTTCCACGTCGATATCTCGAAAATTACGCGTTTCCAGGACCCGGGACCCGTCGCAATCGATTCTAAATGGCATATTACACTAAAAAACGCGAATTTCCGAAGGTGAAAAATTAGATCATTTTTCCATTTCCACGTCGATATCTCGAAAATTATGCGTTTCCAGGACTCAGGACCCGCGCAATCGATTCTAAATGGCATATTACACTAAAAAACACGAATTTCCGAAGGTGAAAAATTAGATCATTTTTCCATTTCCACGTCGATATCTCGAAAATTACGCGTTTCCAGGACCCGGGGTCCGTCACAATCGATTCCAAAAGGCATATTACACTGTAAAACACGAATTTTCGGAGGTGAAAAATTAGATCATTTTTTACGTTTCCACGTCGATATCTCGAAAATTATGCGTTTCCAGGACCCAGGACCCGTCGCACCCGATTCTGAATGGCATATTACACTCAAAAACACGAATTTTCGAAGGTAAAAAACGAGATCATTTTTTACCTTTCCACGTCGATATCCCGAAAATTATGCGTTTCCAGGACCCGGGACCCGTCGCAATCGATTCTAAATGGCATATTACACTGAAAAACACGCATTTTTGGGAATGAAAAATCTCATAATTTTTCACGTTCCGACGTCCAAATCTCGGAAATTATGCGTTGCCAGGACCCGGGACCCGTCGCAATCGATTTCAAATGGCATATGACACTCAAAAACACGAATTTTCGAAACTAAAAAATTGGATTATTTTTTACGTTTCCACGTCGATATCTCGAAAATTATGCGTTTCCAGGACCCAGGACCCGCGCAATCGATTCTAAATGGCATATTACACTAAAAAACACGAATTTTCAAAGGTGAAAAATAAGATCATTTTCCACGGTTCCACGTCGATATCTCGAAAATTATGCGTTTCCAGGACCCAGGACCCGTCGCAATCGATTCTAAATGGCATATTACACTGAAAAACGCGAATCTTTGGAAATGAGAAATCTCATAATTTTTCACGTTCCGACGTCGAAATCTCGGAAATTATGCGTTTCCAGGACCCGGGACCAGTCGGAATTGATTCTGAGCCGCAAATTACACTGAAAAACACGAAATTTCGTAGAACGGAAAATTTCATTATTTTCACCTTCTAACATCGAAATCTCGATATTCATGCGTCCGAGGGGCGGAAAAACGGTCGGAATCGATTCTGGGTGGCATATTACACTCAAAAACACAAATTTTCGAAAGTGGAAGATTGAATCATTTTTCACGTTTTCACGTCGATATCTCGAAAATTATGCGTTTTTAGGAACCCGGGACCCGTCGCAATCGATTCTAAATGGCATATTACACTCAAAAACACGAATTTCCGAAGGTGAAAAATTAGATCATTTTTCACGTTTCCACGTCGATATCTCGAAAGTTATGCGTTTGCAGGACCCAGGACCCGTCGCAATCGATTCTAAATGGCATATTGCACTGAAAAACACGAATTTTTCGAAAGTCAAAAATTGGATCATTTTTCACGTTTCCACGTCGATATCTCGAAAATTATGCGTTTCCAGAACCCAGGACCCGTCGCAATCGATTCTAAATGGCATATTACACTAAAAAACACGAATTTCCGAAGGTGAAAAATTAGATCATTTTTCCATTTCCACGTCGATATCTCGAAAATTATGCGTTTCCAGAACCAAGGACCCGTCGCAAACGATTCTAAACGGCATATTACACTCAGAAACACGAATTTTCAAAGGTGAAAAATAAGATCATTTTCCACGTTTTCACGTCGATATCTCGAAAATTATGCGTTTCCAGGACCCAGGACCCGTCGCAATCGATTCTAAATGGCAAATTACACTGAAAAACACGAATTTTTGGGAATGAAAAATCTCATAATTTTTCACGTTCCGACGTCAAAATCTCGGAAATTATGCGTTTCCAGGACCCGGGACCCGTCGCAATCGATTTCAAATGGCATATTACACTCAAAAACACGAATTTTCGAAACTAAAAAATTGGATCATTTTTTACGTTTTCACGTCGATATCTCGGAAATTATGCGTTTCCAGGACCTGGGATCCGTCGCAATCGATTTTAAATGGCATATTACACTCAAAAACACGAATTTTCGAAGGTAAAAAATGAGATCAGTTTTTACGTTTCCACGTCGATATCTCGAAAATTATGCGTTTCCAGGACCCGGGACCCGTCGCAATCGATTCTAAATGGCATATTACACTGAAAAACACGAATTTTTGGGAATGAAAAATCTCATAATTTTTCACGTTCCGACGTCAAAATCATGGAAATTATGCGTTTCCAGGACCCAGGACCCGTCGCAATCGATTCTAAATGGCATATTACACTGAAAAACACGCATTTTTGGAAATGAAAAATCTCATAATTTTTCACGTTCCGACGTCAAAATCTCGGAAATTATGCGTTTCCAGGACCCGGGACCCGTCGCAATCGATTTCAAATGGCATATTACACTCAAAAACACGAATTTTCGAAACTGAAAAATTGGATCATTTTTTACGTTTTCACGTCGATATCTCGAAAATTATGCGTTTCCAGGACTCAGGACCCGCGCAATCGATTCTAAATGGCATATTACACTAAAAAACACGAATTTCCGAAGGTGAAAAATTAGATCATTTTTCCATTTCCACGTCGATATCTCGAAAATTACGCGTTTCCAGGACCCGGGGTCCGTCGCAATCGATTCCAAAAGGCATATTACACTGTAAAACACGAATTTTCGGAGGTGAAAAATTAGATCATTTTTTACGTTTCCACGTCGATATCTCGAAAATTATGCGTTTCCAGGACCCAGGACCCGTCGCACCCGATTCTGAATGGCATATTACACTCAAAAACACGAATTTTCGAAGGTAAAAAACGAGATCATTTTTTACCTTTCCACGTCGATATCCCGAAAATTATGCGTTTCCAGGACCCGGGACCCGTCGCAATCGATTCTAAATGGCATATTACACTGAAAAACACGCATTTTTGGGAATGAAAAATCTCATAATTTTTCACGTTCCGACGTCCAAATCTCGGAAATTATGCGTTGCCAGGACCCGGGACCCGTCGCAATCGATTTCAAATGGCATATGACACTCAAAAACACGAATTTTCGAAACTAAAAAATTGGATTATTTTTTACGTTTCCACGTCGATATCTCGAAAATTATGCGTTTCCAGGACCCAGGACCCGCGCAATCGATTCTAAATGGCATATTACACTAAAAAACACGAATTTTCAAAGGTGAAAAATAAGATCATTTTCCACGGTTCCACGTCGATATCTCGAAAATTATGCGTTTCCAGGACCCAGGACCCGTCGCAATCGATTCTAAATGGCATATTACACTGAAAAACGCGAATCTTTGGAAATGAGAAATCTCATAATTTTTCACGTTCCGACGTCGAAATCTCGGAAATTATGCGTTTCCAGGACCCGGGACCAGTCGGAATTGATTCTGAGCCGCAAATTACACTGAAAAACACGAAATTTCGTAGAACGGAAAATTTCATTATTTTCACCTTCTAACATCGAAATCTCGATATTCATGCGTCCGAGGGGCGGAAAAACGGTCGGAATCGATTCTGGGTGGCATATTACACTCAAAAACACAAATTTTCGAAAGTGGAAGATTGAATCATTTTTCACGTTTTCACGTCGATATCTCGAAAATTATGCGTTTTTAGGAACCCGGGACCCGTCGCAATCGATTCTAAATGGCATATTACACTCAAAAACACGAATTTCCGAAGGTGAAAAATTAGATCATTTTTCACGTTTCCACGTCGATATCTCGAAAGTTATGCGTTTGCAGGACCCAGGACCCGTCGCAATCGATTCTAAATGGCATATTGCACTGAAAAACACGAATTTTTCGAAAGTCAAAAATTGGATCATTTTTCACGTTTCCACGTCGATATCTCGAAAATTATGCGTTTCCAGAACCCAGGACCCGTCGCAATCGATTCTAAATGGCATATTACACTAAAAAACACGAATTTCCGAAGGTGAAAAATTAGATCATTTTTCCATTTCCACGTCGATATCTCGAAAATTATGCGTTTCCAGAACCAAGGACCCGTCGCAAACGATTCTAAACGGCATATTACACTCAGAAACACGAATTTTCAAAGGTGAAAAATAAGATCATTTTCCACGTTTTCACGTCGATATCTCGAAAATTATGCGTTTCCAGGACCCAGGACCCGTCGCAATCGATTCTAAATGGCAAATTACACTGAAAAACACGAATTTTTGGGAATGAAAAATCTCATAATTTTTCACGTTCCGACGTCAAAATCTCGGAAATTATGCGTTTCCAGGACCCGGGACCCGTCGCAATCGATTTCAAATGGCATATTACACTCAAAAACACGAATTTTCGAAACTAAAAAATTGGATCATTTTTTACGTTTTCACGTCGATATCTCGGAAATTATGCGTTTCCAGGACCTGGGATCCGTCGCAATCGATTTTAAATGGCATATTACACTCAAAAACACGAATTTTCGAAGGTAAAAAATGAGATCAGTTTTTACGTTTCCACGTCGATATCTCGAAAATTATGCGTTTCCAGGACCCGGGACCCGTCGCAATCGATTCTAAATGGCATATTACACTGAAAAACACGAATTTTTGGGAATGAAAAATCTCATAATTTTTCACGTTCCGACGTCAAAATCATGGAAATTATGCGTTTCCAGGACCCAGGACCCGTCGCAATCGATTCTAAATGGCATATTACACTGAAAAACACGCATTTTTGGAAATGAAAAATCTCATAATTTTTCACGTTCCGACGTCAAAATCTCGGAAATTATGCGTTTCCAGGACCCGGGACCCGTCGCAATCGATTTCAAATGGCATATTACACTCAAAAACACGAATTTTCGAAACTGAAAAATTGGATCATTTTTTACGTTTTCACGTCGATATCTCGGAAATTATGCGTTTCCAGGACCCGGGGTCCGTCGCAATCGATTCCAAAGGGCATATTACACTCAAAAACACGAATTTTCGAAGGTGAAAAATTAGATCATTTTTCCATTTCCACGTCGATATCTCGAAAATTACGCGTTTCCAGGACCCGGGGTCCGTCGCAATCGATTCTAAATGGCATATTACACTCAAAAACACGAATTTTCGAAACTGAAAAATTGGATCATTTTTTACGTTTTCACGTCGATATCTCGAAAATTACGCGTTTCCAGGACCCGGGACCCGTCGCAATCGATTCTAAATGGCATATTACACTGAAAAACACGAATTTTTGGGAATGAAAAATCTCAGAATTTTTCACGTTCCGACGTCAAAATCTCGGAAATTATGCGTTTCCAGGACCCGGGACCCGTCGCAATCGATTTCAAATGGCATATTACACTCAAAAACACGAATTTTCGAAACTGAAAAATTGGATCATTTTTCACGTTTTCACGTCGATATCTCGGAAATTATGCGTTTCCAGGACCCGGGGTCCGTCGCAATCGATTCCAAAGGGCATATTACACTGAAAAACACGAATTTTTGAGAGTGAAAAATGAGATCATTTTTTACGTTTCCACGTCGATATCTCGAAAATGATGCGTTTTCAGGACCCGGGGTCCGTCGCAATCGATTCTAAATGGCATATTACACTCAAAAACACGAATTTTCGAAGGTGAAAAATTAGATCATTTTTCCATTTCCACGTCGATATCTCGAAAATTACGCGTTTCCAGGACCCGGGGTCCGTCGCAATCGATTCTAAATGGCATATTACACTCAAAAACACGAATTTTCGGAACTGAAAAATTGGATCATTTTTTACGTTTTCACGTCGATATCTCGAAAATTACGCGTTTCCAGGACCCGGGACCCGTCGCAATCGATTCTTAATGGCATATTACACTGAAAAACACGAATTTTTGAGAATGAAAAATGAGATCATTTTTTACGTTTCCACGTCGATATCTCGAAAATGAGGCGTTTTCAGGACCCGGGGTCCGTCGCAATCGATTCTAAATGGCATATTACACTCAAAAACACGAATTTTCGAAGGTGAAAAATTAGATCATTTTTCCATTTCCACGTCGATATCTCGAAAATTACGCGTTTCCAGGACCCGGGGTCCGTCGCAATCGATTCCAAAAGGCATATTACACTGTAAAACACGAATTTTTGAGAACGAAAAATTAGATCATTTTTCACGTTTCCACGTCGATATCTCGAAAATTACGCGTTTCCAGGACCCGGGACCCGTCGCAATCGATTCTAAATGGCATATTACACTGAAAAACACGAATTTTTGAGAATGAAAAATTAGATCATTTTTTACGTTTCCACGTCGATATCTCGAAAATGATGCGTTTCCAGGACCCGGGACCCGTCGCAATCGATTCTAAATGGCATATTACACTGAAAAACACGAATTTTTGGGAATGAAAAATCTCATAATTTTTTACGTTTTCACGTCGATATCTCGAAAATTATGCGTTTCCAGGACCTGGGACCCGTCACAATCGATTTTAAATGGCATATTACACTCAAAAACACGTATTCTCGAAAGTGAAAAATTAGATCATTTTTCACGTTTCCACGTCGATATCTCGAAAATTATGCGTTTCCAGGACCTGGGATCCGTCGCAATCGATTTTAAATGGCATATTACACTCAGAAACACGAATTTTCAAAGGTAAAAAATGAGATCATTTTTCACGTTTCCACGTCGATATCTCGAAAATGATGCGTTTCCAGGACCCGGGGTCCGTCGCAATCGATTCTAAATGGCATATTACACTCAAAAACACGAATTTTCGAAGGTGAAAAATTAGATCATTTTTCACGTTTCCACGTCGATATCTCGGAAATTATGCGTTTACAGGACCCGGGACCCGTCGCAATCGATTCTAAATGGCATATTACACTGAAAAACAAGAATTTTCGAAAGCGAAAAATTGGATCATTTCTCACGTTTCCACGTCGATATTTCGGAAATTATGCTTTTCCAGGACCCAGGACCCGTTGCAAACGATTCTAAATGGCATATTATACTGAAAAACACGAATTTTCAAAAGTGAAAAATTAGATCATTTTTTACGTTTTCACGTTGATATCTCGAAAATTATGCGTTTCCAGGACCCGGGACCCGTCGCACCCGATTCTGAATGGCATATTACACTGTAAAACACGAATTTTTGAGAACGAAAAATTCGATCATTTTTTACGTTTCCACGTCGATATCTCGAAAATTATGCGTTTCCAGGACCCAGGACCCGTCGCAATCGATTCTAAATGGCATATTACACTGAAAAACACGAATTTCCGGAGGTGGAAAATTAGATCATTTCTCACGTTTCCACGTCGATATCTCGAAAATTATGCGTTTCCAGGACCCAGGACCCGCGCAATCGATTCTAAATGGCATATTACACTGAAAAACACGGATTCTTGGGAATGAAAAATCTCATAATTTTTCACGTTCCGACGTCGAAATTTCGAAAATTATGCGTTTCCAATACCCGGGACCCGTCGCAATCGATTTCAAATGGCATATTACACTCAAAAACACGAATTTTCGAAACTAAAAAATTGAATCATTTTTTACGTTTTCACGTCGATATCTCGGAAATTATGCGTTTCCAGGACCCAGGACCCGTCGCAATCGATTCTAAATGGCATATTACACTCGAAAACACGAATTTTCGTATGTGAAAAATTAGATCATTTTTCACGTTTCCACGTCGATATCTCGAAAATTATGCGTTTTCAGGACCCGGGACCCGTCGCAATCGATTCTAAATGGCATATTACACTCAAAACCACGAATTTTCGAAGGTGAAAAATTAGATCATTTTTCACGTTTCCACGTCGATATCTCGAAAGTTATGCGTTCGCAGGACCCAGGACCCGTCGCAATCGATTCTAAATGGCATATTGCACTGAAAAACACGAATTTTTCGAAAGTCAAAAATTGGATCATTTTTCACGTTTCCACGTCGATATCTCGAAAATTATGCGTTTCCAGAACCCAGGACCCGTCGCAATCGATTCTAAATGGCATATTACACTAAAAAACACGAATTTCCGAAGGTGAAAAATTAGATCATTTTTCCATTTCCACGTCGATATCTCGAAAATTATGCGTTTCCAGAACCAAGGACCCGTCGTAAACGATTCTAAACGGCATATTACACTCAAAAACACGAATTTTCAAAGGTGAAAAATAAGATCATTTTCCACGTTTTCACGTCGATATCTCGAAAATTATGCGTTTCCAGGACCCAGGACCCGTCGCAATCGATTCTAAATGGCATATTACACTGAAAAACACGAATTTTTGGGAATGAAAAATCTCATAATTTTTCACGTTCCGACGTCGAAATTTCGGAAATTATGCGTTTCCAGGACCCGGGACCAGTCGGAATTGATTCTGAGCCGCAAATTACACTGAAAAACACGAAATTTCGTAGAACGGAAAATTTCATTATTTTCACCTTCCAACATCGAAATCTCGATATTCATGCGTCCGAGGGGCCGAAAAACGGTCGGAATCGATTCTGGGTGGCATATTTCACTCAGAAACACAAATTTTCGAAAGTGGAAGATTGAATCATTTTCCACGTTTTCACGTCGATATCTCGAAAATTATGCGTTTCCAGGACCCAGGACCCGTCGCAATCGATTCTAAATGGCGAATTACACTGAAAAACACGAATTTTTGGGAATGAAAAATCTCATAATTTTTCACGTTCCGACGTCAAAATCTCGGAAATTATGC
The DNA here is from genome assembly GCA_963978835.1 of Tenthredo scrophulariae. Classification (NCBI taxonomy): domain Eukaryota; kingdom Metazoa; phylum Arthropoda; class Insecta; order Hymenoptera; family Tenthredinidae; genus Tenthredo; species Tenthredo scrophulariae. The sequence continues at coordinate 21,267,734 of OZ022227.1, read as the reverse complement.
GTTTCCAGGACCCGGGACCCGTCGCAATCGATTTCAAATGGCATATTACACTCAAAAACACGAATTTTCGAAACTAAAAAATTGGATCATTTTTTACGTTTTCACGTCGATATCTCGGAAATTATGCGTTTCCAGGACCCAGGACCCGTCGCAATCGATTCTAAATGGCATATTACACTGAAAAACACGAATTTTTGGGAATGAAAAATCTCATAATTTTTCACGTTCCGACGTCGAAATTTCGGAAATTATGCGTTTCCAGGACCCGGGACCAGTCGGAATTGATTCTGAGCCGCAAATTACACTGAAAAACACGAAATTTCGTAGAACGGAAAATTTCATTATTTTCACCTTCCAACATCGAAATCTCGATATTCATGCGTCCGAGGGGCCGAAAAACGGTCGGAATCGATTCTGGGTGGCATATTTCACTCAAAAACACAAATTTTCGAAAGTGGAAGATTGAATCATTTTCCACGTTTTCACGTCGATATCTCGAAAATTATGCGTTTCCAGGACCCAGGACCCGTCGCAATCGATTCTAAATGGCAAATTACACTGAAAAACACGAATTTTTGGGAATGAAAAATCTCATAATTTTTCACGTTCCGACGTCAAAATCTCGGAAATTATGCGTTTCCAGGACCCGGGACCCGTCGCAATCGATTTCAAATGGCATATTACACTCAAAAACACGAATTTTCGAAACTAAAAAATTGGATCATTTTTTACGTTTCCACGTCGATATCTCGGAAATTATGCGTTTCCAGGACCCGGGGTCCGTCGCAATCGATTCCAAAGGGCATATTACACTGTAAAACACGAATTTTTGAGAACGAAAAATTAGATCATTTTTCACGTTTCCACGTCGATATCTCGAAAATTACGCGTTTCCAGGACCCGGGACCCGTCGCAATCGATTCTAAATGGCATATTACACTGAAAAACACGAATTTTTGAGAATGAAAAATGAGATCATTTTTTACGTTTCCACGTCGATATCTCGGAAATGATGCGTTTTCAGGACCCGGGGTCCGTCGCAATCGATTCTAAATGGCATATTACACTCAAAAACACGAATTTTCGAAGGTGAAAAATTAGATTATTTTTCCATTTCCACGTCGATATCTCGAAAATTACGCGTTTCCAGGACCCGGGGTCCGTCGCAATCGATTTCAAAAGGCATATTACACTGTAAAACACGAATTTTTGAGAACGAAAAATTAGATCATTTTTCACGTTTCCACGTCGATATCTCGAAAATTACGCGTTTCCAGGACCCGGGACCCGTCGCAATCGATTCTAAATGGCATATTAAACTGAAAAACACGAATTTTTGAGAATGAAAAATTAGATCATTTTTTACGTTTCCACGTCGATATCTCGAAAATGATGCGTTTCCAGGACCCGGGACCCGTCGCAATCGATTCTAAATGGCATATTACACTGAAAAACACGAATTTTTGGGAATGAAAAATCTCATAATTTTTCACGTTCTCACGTCGATATCTCGAAAATTATGCGTTTCCAGGACCTGGGACCCGTCACAATCGATTTTAAATGGCATATTACACTCAAAAACACGTATTCTCGAAAGTGAAAAATTAGATCATTTTTCACGTTTCCACGTCGATATCTCGAAAATTATGCGTTTCCAGGACCTGGGATCCGTCGCAATCGATTTTAAATGGCATATTACACTCAAAAACACGAATTTTCGAAGGTGAAAAATTAGATCATTTTTCACGTTTCCACGTCGATATCTCGAAAATGATGCGTTTCCAGGACCCGGGGTCCGTCGCAATCGATTCTAAATGGCATATTACACTCAAAAACACGAATTTTCGAAGGTGAAAAATTAGATCATTTTTCACGTTTCCACGTCGATATCTCGGAAATTATGCGTTTACAGGACCCGGGACCCGTCGCAATCGATTCTAAATGGCATATTACACTGAAAAACAAGAATTTTCGAAAGCGAAAAATTGGATCATTTCTCACGTTTCCACGTCGATATTTCGAAAATTATGCTTTTTCAGGACCCAGGACCCGTCGCAATCGATTCTAAATGGCATATTATACTAAAAAACACGAATTTTCAAAAGTGAAAAATTAGATCATTTTTTACGTTTCCACGTTGATATCTCGAAAATTATGCGTTTCCAGGACCCGGGACCCGTCGCACCCGATTCTGAATGGCATATTACACTGTAAAACACGAATTTTTGAGAACGAAAAATTCGATCATTTTTTACGTTTCCACGTCGATATCTCGAAAATTATGCGTTTCCAGGACCCAGGACCCGTCGCAATCGATTCTAAATGGCATATTACACTGAAAAACACGAATTTCCGGAGGTGGAAAATTAGATCATTTCTCACGTTTCCACGTCAAGATCTCGAAAATTATGCGTTTCCAGGACCCAGGACCCGCGCAATCGATTCTAAATGGCATATTACACTGAAAAACACGAATTCTTGGGAATGAAAAATCTCATAATTTTTCACGTTCCGACGTCAAAATTTCGAAAATTATGCGTTTCCAATACCCGGGACCCGTCGCAATCGATTTCAAATGGCATATTACACTCAAAAACACGAATTTTCGAAACTAAAAAATTGAATCATTTTTTACGTTTTCACGTCGATATCTCGGAAATTATGCGTTTCCAGGACCCAGGACCCGTCGCAATCGATTCTAAATGGCATATTACACTCGAAAACACGAATTTTCGTATGTGAAAAATTAGATCATTTTTCACGTTTCCACGTCGATATCTCGAAAATTATGCGTTTCCAGGACCCGGGACCAGTCGGAATTGATTCTGAGCCGCAAATTACACTGAAAAACACGGAATTTCGTAGAACGGAAAATTTCATTATTTTCACCTTCCAACATCGAAATCTCGATATTCATGCGTCCGAGGGGCCGAAAAACGGTCGGAATCGATTCTGGGTGGCATATTTCACTCAGAAACACAAATTTTCGAAAGTGGAAGATTGAATCATTTTCCACGTTTTCACGTCGATATCTCGAAAATTATGCGTTTCCAGGACCCAGGACCCGTCGCAATCGATTCTAAATGGCAAATTACACTGAAAAACACGAATTTTTGGGAATGAAAAATCTCATAATTTTTCACGTTCCGACGTCAAAATCTCGGAAATTATGCGTTTTCAGGACCCGGGACCCGTCGCAATCGATTTCAAATGGCATATTACACTCAAAAACACGAATTTTCGAAACTAAAAAATTGGATCATTTTTTACGTTTTCACGTCGATATCTCGGAAATTATGCGTTTCCAGGACCCAGGACCCGTCGCAATCGATTCTAAATGGCATATTACACTGAAAAACACGAATTTTTGGGAATGAAAAATCTCATAATTTTTCACGTTCCGACGTCGAAATTTCGGAAATTATGCGTTTCCAGGACCCGGGACCAGTCGGAATTGATTCTGAGCCGCAAATTACACTGAAAAACACGAAATTTCGTAGAACGGGAAATTTCATTATTTTCACCTTCCAACATCGAAATCTCGATATTCATGCGTCCGAGGGGCCGAAAAACGGTCGGAATCGATTCTGGGTGGCATATTTCACTCAGAAACACAAATTTTCGAAAGTGGAAGATTGAATCATTTTCCACGTTTTCACGTCGATATCTCGAAAATTATGCGTTTCCAGGACCCAGGACCCGTCGCAATCGATTCTAAATGGCAAATTACACTGAAAAACACGAATTTTTGGGAATGAAAAATCTCATAATTTTTCACGTTCCGACGTCAAAATCTCGGAAATTATGCGTTTCCAGGACCCGGGACCCGTCGCAATCGATTTCAAATGGCATATTACACTCAAAAACACGAATTTTCGAAACTAAAAAATTGGATCATTTTTTACGTTTCCACGTCGATATCTCGGAAATTATGCGTTTCCAGGACCCGGGGTCCGTCGCAATCGATTCCAAAGGGCATATTACACTGTAAAACACGAATTTTCGAGAACGAAAAATTAGATCATTTTTCACGTTTCCACGTCGATATCTCGAAAATTACGCGTTTCCAGGACCCGGGACCCGTCGCAATCGATTCTAAATGGCATATTACACTGAAAAACACGAATTTTTGAGAGTGAAAAATGAGATCATTTTTTACGTTTCCACGTCGATATCTCGGAAATGATGCGTTTTCAGGACCCGGGGTCCGTCGCAATCGATTCTAAATGGCATATTACACTCAAAAACACGAATTTTCGAAGGTGAAAAATTAGATCATTTTTCCATTTCCACGTCGATATCTCGAAAATTACGCGTTTCCAGGACCCGGGGTCCGTCGCAATCAATTCCAAAAGGCATATTACACTGTAAAACACGAATTTTTGAGAACGAAAAATTAGATCATTTTTCACGTTTCCACGTCGATATCTCGAAAATTACGCGTTTCCAGGACCCGGGACCCGTCGCAATCGATTCTAAATGGCATATTACACTGAAAAACACGAATTTTTGAGAATGAAAAATTAGATCATTTTTTACGTTTCCACGTCGATATCTCGAAAATGATGCGTTTCCAGGACCCGGGACCCGTCGCAATCGATTCTAAATGGCATATTACACTGAAAAACACGAATTTTTGGGAATGAAAAATCTCATAATTTTTCACGTTTTCACGTCGATATCTCGAAAATTATGCGTTTCCAGGACCTGGGACCCGTCACAATCGATTTTAAATGGCATATTACACTCAAAAACACGTATTCTCGAAAGTGAAAAATTAGATCATTTTTCACGTTTCCACGTCGATATCTCGAAAATTATGCGTTTCCAGGACCTGGGATCCGTCGCAATCGATTTTAAATGGCATATTACACTCAAAAACACGAATTTTCGAAGGTGAAAAATGAGATCATTTTTCACGTTTCCACGTCGATATCTCGAAAATGATGCGTTTCCAGGACCCGGGGTCCGTCGCAATCGATTCTAAATGGCATATTACACTCAAAAACACGAATTTTCGAAGGTGAAAAATTAGATCATTTTTCACGTTTCCACGTCGATATCTCGGAAATTATGCGTTTACAGGACCCGGGACCCGTCGCAATCGATTCTAAATGGCATATTACACTGAAAAACAAGAATTTTCGAAAGCGAAAAATTGGATCATTTCTCACGTTTCCACGTCGATATTTCGGAAATTATGCTTTTCCAGGACCCAGGACCCGTCGCAATCGATTCTAAATGGCATATTATACTAAAAAACACGAATTTTCAAAAGTGAAAAATTAGATCATTTTTTACGTTTCCACGTTGATATCTCGAAAATTATGCGTTTCCAGGACCCGGGACCCGTCGCACCCGATTCTGAATGGCATATTACACTGTAAAACACGAATTTTTGAGAACGAAAAATTCGATCATTTTTTACGTTTCCACGTCGATATCTCGAAAATTATGCGTTTCCAGGACCCAGGACCCGTCGCAATCGATTCTAAATGGCATATTACACTAAAAAACACGAATTTCCGGAGGTGGAAAATTAGATCATTTCTCACGTTTCCACGTCAAGATCTCGAAAATTATGCGTTTCCAGGACCCAGGACCCGCGCAATCGATTCTAAATGGCATATTACACTGAAAAACACGAATTCTTGGGAATGAAAAATCTCATAATTTTTCACGTTCCGACGTCAAAATTTCGAAAATTATGCGTTTCCAATACCCGGGACCCGTCGCAATCGATTTCAAATGGCATATTACACTCAAAAACACGAATTTTCGAAACTAAAAAATTGAATCATTTTTTACGTTTTCACGTCGATATCTCGGAAATTATGCGTTTCCAGGACCCAGGACCCGTCGCAATCGATTCTAAATGGCATATTACACTCGAAAACACGAATTTTCGTATGTGAAAAATTAGATCATTTTTCACGTTTCCACGTCGATATCTCGAAAATTATGCGTTTCCAGGACCCAGGACCCGTCGCAATCGATTCTAAACGGCATATTACACTGAAAAACATGAATTTTTCGAAAGTGAAAAATTGGATCATTTTTCACGTTTCCACGTCGATATCTCGGAAATGATGCGTTTCCAGGACCCGGGGTCCGTCGCAATCGATTCTGAATGGCATATTACACTCAAAAACACGAATTTTCGAAGGTGAAAAATTAGATCATTTTCCACGTTTCCACGTCGATATCTCGGAAATTATGCGTTTACAGGACCCGGGACCCGTCGCAATCGATTCTAAATGGCATATTACACTAAAAAACAAGAATTTTCGAAAGCGAAAAATTGGATCATTTCTCACGTTTCCACGTCGATATCTCGAAAATTGTGCGTTTCCAGGACCCAGGACCCGTCGCAATCGATTCTAAATGGCATATTACACTGAAAAACACGAATTTTTGGGAATGAAAAATCTCATAATTTTTCACGTTTTCACGTCGATATCTCGGAAATTATGCGTTTCCAGGACCTGGGATCCGTCGCAATCGATTCTAAATGGCATATTACACTCAAAAACACGAATTTTCAAAGGTAAAAAATGAGATCATTTTTTATGTTTCCACGTCGATATCTCGAAAATTATGCGTTTCCAGGACCCGGGACCCGTCGCAATTGATTCTAAATATCATATTACACTGAAAAACACGAATTTTTGGGAATGAAAAATCTCATAATTTTCCACGTTCCGACGTCAAAATCTCGGAAATTATGCGTTTCCAGGACCCGGGACCCGTCGCAATCGATCACAAATGGCATATTACACTCAAAAACACGAATTTTCGAAACTAAAAAATTAGATCATTTTTTACGTTTTCACGTCGATATCTCGGAAATTATGCGTTTCCAGGACCCAGGACCCGTCGCAATCGATTCTAAATGGCATATTACACTAAAAAACACGAATTTCCGAAAGTGAAAAATTAGATCATTTTTCCATTTCCACGTCGATATCTCGAGAATTATGCGTTTCCAGAACCAAGGACCCGTCGCAAACGATTCTAAACGGCATATTACACTCAAAAACACGAATTTTCAAAGGTGAAAAATAAGATCATTTTCCACGTTTTCACGTCGATATCTCGAAAATTATGCGTTTTCAGGACCCGGGACCCGTCGCAATCGATTCTAAATGGCATATTACACTCAAAACCACGAATTTTCGAAGGTGAAAAATTAGATCATTTTTCACTTTTCCACGTCGATATCTCGAAAGTTATGCGTTTGCAGGACCCAGGACCCGTCGCAATCGATTCTAAATGGCATATTACACTGAAAAACACGAATTTTTCGAAAGTGAAAAATTGGATCATTTTTCACGTTTACACGTCGATATCTCGAAAATTATGCGTTTCCAGGACCCAGGACTTGTCGCAATCGATTCTAAATAGCATATTACACTAAAAAACACGAATTTCCGAAGGTGAAAAATTAGATCATTTTTTCATTTCCACGTCGATATCTCGAAAATTATGCGTTTCCAGAACCAAGGACCCGTCGCAAACGATTCTAAACGGCATATTACACTTAAAAACACGAAGTTTCAAAGGTGAAAAATAAGATCATTTTCCACGTTTCCACGTCGATATCTCGAGAATTGTGCGTTTCCAGGACCCAGGACCCGTCGCAATCGATTCTAAATGGCATATTACACTAAAAAACACTAATTTCCGAAGGTGAAAAATTAGATCATTTTTCCATTTCCACGTCGATATCTCGAAAATTATGCGTTTTCAGGACCTGGGACCCGTCACAATCGATTTTAAATGGCATATTACACTCAAAAACACGTATTCTCGAAAGTGAAAAATTAGATTATTTTCCACGTTTCCACGTCGATATCTCGAAAATTATGCGTTTCCAGGACCTGGGATCCGTCGCAATCGATTCTGAATGGCATATGACACTGAAAAACACGAATTTTTGAAGGTGAAAAATTAGATCATTCTTCACGTTTCCACGTCGATATCTCGGAAATTATGCGTTTACAGGACCCAGGACCCGTCGCAATCGATTCTAAATGGCATATTACACTGAAAAACAAGAATTTTCGAAAGCGAAAAATTGGATCATTTCTCACGTTTCCACGTCAATATTTCGAAAATTATGCTTTTCCAGGACCCAGGACCCGTCGCGATCGATTCTAAATGGCATATTATACTAAAAAACACGAATTTTCGAAAGTGAAAAATTGGATCATTTTTTACGTTTCCACGTTGATATCTCGAAAATTATGCGTTTCCAGGACCCGGGACCCGTCGCACCCGATTCTGAATGGCATATTACACTGTAAAACACGAATTTTTGAGAACGAAAAATTCGATCATTTTTCACGTTTCCACGTCGATATCTCGAAAATTATGCGTTTCCAGGACCCAGGACCCGTCGCAATCGATTCTGAATGGCATATTACACTAAAAAACACGAATTTCCGGAGGTGGAAAATTAGATCATTTTCCACGTCTCCACGTCGATATCTCGTGAATTATGCGTTTGCAGGACCCAGGACCCGTCGCAATCGATTCTAAATGGCATATTACACTGAAAAACACGAATTTTTGGGAATGAAAAATCTCATAATTTTTCACGTTCCGACGTCGAAATCTCGGAAATTATGCGTTTCCAGGACCCGGGACCAGTCGGAATCGATTCTGAGCCGCAAATTACACTGAAAAACACGAAATTTCGTAGAACGGAAAATTTCATTATTTTCACCTTCCAACATCGAAAACTCGATATCCATGCGTCCGAGGGGCCGAAAAACGGTCGGAATCGATTCTGGGTGGCATATTACACTCAAAAACACAAATTTTCGAAAGTGGAAGATTGAATCATTTTTCACGTTTCCACGTCGATATCTCGAAAATTATGCGTTTCCAGGACCCAGGACCCGTCGCAATCGATTCTAAATGGCAAATTACACTGAAAAACACGAATTTTTGGGAATGAAAAATCTCATAATTTTTCACGTTCCGACGTCAAAATCTCGGAAATTATGCGTTTCCAGGACCCGGGACCCGTCGCAATCGATTTCAAATGGCATATTACACTCAAAAACACGAATTTTCAAAACTAAAAAATTGGATCATTTTTTACGTTTCCACGTCGATATCTCGAAAATGATGCGTTTCCAGGACCCGGGGTCCGTCGCAATCGATTCTAAATGGCATATTACACTCAAAAACACGAATTTTCGAAGGTGAAAAATTAGATCATTTTTTACGTTTCCACGTCGATATCTCGAAAATGATGCGTTTCCAGGACCCGGGGTCCGTCGCAATCGATTCTGAATGGCATGTGACACTGAAAAACACGAATTTTTGAAGGTGAAAAATTAGATCATTCTTCACGTTTCCACGTCGATATCTCGGAAATTATGCGTTTACAGGACCCAGGACCCGTCGCAATCGATTCTAAATGGCATATTACACTGAAAAACAAGAATTTTCGAAAGCGAAAAATTGGATCATTTCTCACGTTTCCACGTCAATATTTCGAAAATTATGCTTTTCCAGGACCCAGGACCCGTCGCAATCGATTCTAAATGGCATATTATACTAAAAAACACGAATTTTCGAAAGTGAAAAATTGGATCATTTTTTACGTTTCCACGTTGATATCTCGAAAATTATGCGTTTCCAGGACCCGGGACCCGTCGCACCCGATTCTGAATGGCATATTACACTGTAAAACACGAATTTTTGAGAACGAAAAATTCGATCATGTTTCACGTTTCCACGTCGATATCTCGAAAATTATGCGTTTCCAGGACCCAGGACCCGTCGCAATCGATTCTGAATGGCATATTACACTAAAAAACACGAATTTCCGGAGGTGGAAAATTAGATCATTTTCCACGTCTCCACGTCGATATCTCGTGAATTATGCGTTTGCAGGACCCAGGACCCGTCGCAATCGATTCTAAATGGCATATTACACTGAAAAACACGAATTTTTGGGAATGAAAAATCTCATAATTTTTCACGTTCCGACGTCGAAATCTCGGAAATTATGCGTTTCCAGGACCCGGGACCAGTCGGAATCGATTCTGAGCCGCAAATTACACTGAAAAACACGAAATTTCGTAGAACGGAAAATTTCATTATTTTCACCTTCCAACATCGAAAACTCGATATCCATGCGTCCGAGGGGCCGAAAAACGGTCGGAATCGATTCTGGGTGGCATATTACACTCAAAAACACAAATTTTCGAAAGTGGAAGATTGAATCATTTTTCACGTTTCCACGTCGATATCTCGAAAATTATGCGTTTCCAGGACCCAGGACCCGTCGCAATCGATTCTAAATGGCAAATTACACTGAAAAACACGAATTTTTGGGAATGAAAAATCTCATAATTTTTCACGTTCCGACGTCAAAATCTCGGAAATTATGCGTTTCCAGGACCCGGGACCCGTCGCAATCGATTTCAAATGGCATATTACACTCAAAAACACGAATTTTCAAAACTAAAAAATTGGATCATTTTTTACGTTTCCACGTCGATATCTCGAAAATGATGCGTTTCCAGGACCCGGGGTCCGTCGCAATCGATTCTAAATGGCATATTACACTCAAAAACACGAATTTTCGAAGGTGAAAAATTAGATCATTTTTTACGTTTCCACGTCGATATCTCGAAAATGATGCGTTTCCAGGACCCGGGGTCCGTCGCAATCGATTCTGAATGGCATGTGACACTGAAAAACACGAATTTTTGAAGGTGAAAAATTAGATCATTCTTCACGTTTCCACGTCGATATCTCGGAAATTATGCGTTTACAGGACCCAGGACCCGTCGCAATCGATTCTAAATGGCATATTACACTGAAAAACAAGAATTTTCGAAAGCGAAAAATTGGATCATTTCTCACGTTTCCACGTCAATATTTCGAAAATTATGCTTTTCCAGGACCCAGGACCCGTCGCAATCGATTCTAAATGGCATATTATACTAAAAAACACGAATTTTCGAAAGTGAAAAATTGGATCATTTTTTACGTTTCCACGTTGATATCTCGAAAATTATGCGTTTCCAGGACCCGGGACCCGTCGCACCCGATTCTGAATGGCATATTACACTGTAAAACACGAATTTTTGAGAACGAAAAATTCGATCATGTTTCACGTTTCCACGTCGATATCTCGAAAATTATGCGTTTCCAGGACCCGGGACCCGTCGCAATCGATTCTAAATGGCATATTACACTCAAAAACACGAATTTTTCGAAAGTGAAAAATTGGATCATTTTTCACGTTTCCACGTCGATATTTCGAAAATTATGCGTTTCCAGGACCCAGGACCCGTCGCAATCGATTCTAAATGGCATATTACACTGAAAAACAAGAATTTTCGAAAGCGAAAAATTGGATCATTTCTCACGTTTCCACGTCAATATCTCGAAAGTTATGCGTTTGCAGGACCCAGGACCCGTCGCAATCGATTCTAAATGGCATATTACACTGAGAAACACGAATTTTCCGAAAGTGAAAAATTGGATCATTTTTCACGTTTCCACGTCGATATCTCGAAAATTATGCGTTTCCAGGACCCAGGACCCGTCGCAATCGATTCTAAATGGCATATTACACTAAAAAACACGAATTTCCGAAGGTGAAAAATTAGATCATTTTTCCATTTCCACGTCGATATCTCGAAAATTATGCGTTTCCAGGACCTGGGACCCGTCACAATCGATTTTAAATGGCATATTACACTCGAAAACACGTATTCTCGAAAGTGAGAAATTAGATTATTTTCCACGTTTCCACGTCGATATCTCGAAAATTATGCGTTTCCAGGACCTGGGATCCGTCGCAATCGATTTTAAATGGCATATTACACTCAAAAACACGAATTTTCGAAGGTAAAAAATGATCTAATTTTTTACGTTTCCACGTCGATATCTCGAAAATTATGCGTTTCCAGGACCCGGGACCCGTCGCAATCGATTCTAAATGGCATATTACACTGAAAAACACGAATTTTTGGGAATGAAAAATCTCATAATTTTTCACGTTCCGACGTCTAAATCTCGGAAATTATGCGTTTCCAGGACCCGGGACCCGTCGCAATCGATTCTAAATGGCATATTACACTAAAAAACACGAATTTCCGAAGGTGAAAAATTAGATCATTTTTCCATTTCCACGTCGATATCTCGAAAATTATGCGTTTCCAGAACCAAGGACCCGTCGCAAACGATTCTAAACGGCATATTACACTCAAAAACACGAATTTTCAAAGGTGAAAAATAAGATCATTTTCCACGTTTCCACGTCGATATCTCGAAAATTATGCGTTTCCAGGACCCGGGACCAGTCGGAATCGATTCTGAGCCGCAAATTACACTGAAAAACACGAAATTTCGTAGAACGGAAAATTTCATTATTTTCACCTTCCAACATCGAAATCTCGATATTCATGCGTCCGAGGGGCCGAAAAACGGTCGGAATCGATTCTGGGTGGCATATTACACTCAAAAACACAAATTTTCGAAAGTGGAAGATTGAATCATTTTTCACGTTTTCACGTCGATATCTCGAAAATTATGCGTTTTCAGGACCCGGGACCCGTCGCAATCGATTCTAAATGGCATATTACACTCAAAACCACGAATTTTCGAAGGTGAAAACTTAGATCATTTTTCACTTTTCCACGTCGATATCTCGAAAGTTATGCGTTTGCAGGACCCAGGACCCGTCGCAATCGATTCTAAATGGCATATTACACTGAAAAACACGAATTTTTCGAAAGTGAAAAATTGGATCATTTTTCACGTTTACACGTCGATATCTCGAAAATTATGCGTTTCCAGGACCCAGGACTTGTCGCAATCGATTCTAAATGGCATATTACACTAAAAAACACGAATTTCCGAAGGTGAAAAATTAGATCATTTTTCCATTTCCACGTCGATATCTCGAAAATTATGCGTTTCCAGAACCAAGGACCCGTCGCAAACGATTCTAAACGGCATATTACACTCAAAAACACGAAGTTTCAAAGGTGAAAAATAAGATCATTTTCCACGTTTCGACGTCGATATCTCGAGAATTGTGCGTTTCCAGGACCCAGGACCCGTCGCAATCGATTCTAAATGGCATATTACACTAAAAAACACGAATTTCCGAAGGTGAAAAATTAGATCATTTTTCCATTTCCACGTCGATATCTCGAAAATTATGCGTTTCCAGGACCTGTGACCCGTCACAATCGATTTTAAATGGCATATTACACTCAAAAACACGTATTCTCGAAAGTGAAAAATTAGATTATTTTTCACGTTTCCACGTCGATATCTCGAAAATTATGCGTTTCCAGGACCTGGGATCCGTCGCAATCGATTTCAAATGGCATATTACACTCAAAAACACGAATTTTCGGAGGTAAAAAATGAGATCATTTTTTACGTTTTCACGTCGATATCTCGAAAATTATGCGTTTCCAGGACCCGGGACTCGTCGCAATCGATTCTAAATGGCATATTACACTGAAAAACATGAATTTTTGGGAATGAAAAATCTCATAATTTTTCACGTTCCGACGTCAAAATCATGGAAATTATGCGTTTCCAGGACCCAGGACCCGTCGCAATCAATTCTAAATGGCATATTAGACTGAAAAACACGCATTTTTGGGAATGAAAAATCTCATAATTTTTCACGTTCCGACGTCAAAATCTCGGAAATTATGCGTTTCCAGGACCCGGGACCCGTCGCAATCGATTTCAAATGGCATATTACACTCAAAAACACGAATTTTCGAAACTAAAAAATTGGATCATTTTTTACGTTTTCACGTCGATATCTCGGAAATTATGCGTTTCCAGGACCCAGGACCCGTCGCAATCGATTCTAAATGGCATATTACACTGAAAAACACGATTTTTGGGAATGAAAAATCTCATAATTTTTCACGTTCCGACGTCGAAATCTCGAAAATTATGCGTTTCCAGGACCCGGGACCAGTCGGAATTGATTCTGAGCCGCAAATTACACTGAAAAACACGAAATTTCGTAGAACGGAAAATTTCATTATTTTCACCTTCCAACATCGAAAACTCGATATTCATGCGTCCGAGGGGCCGAAAAACGGTCGGAATCGATTCTGGGTGGCATATTACACTCAAAAACACAAATTTTCGAAAGTGGAAGATTGAATCATTTTTCACGTTTCCACGTCGATATCTCGAAAATTATGCGTTTCCAGGACCCAGGACCCGTCGCAATCGATTCGAAATGGCAAATTACACTGAAAAACACGAATTTTTGGGAATGAAAAATCTCATAATTTTTCACGTTCCGACGTCAAAATCTCGGAAATTATGCGTTTCCAGGACCCGGGACCCGTCGCAATCGATTTCAAATGGCATATTACACTCAAAAACACGAATTTTCGAAACTAAATAATTGGATCATTTTTTACGTTTTCACGTCGATATCTCGGAAATTATGCGTTTCCAGGACCCAGGACCCGTCGCAATCGATTCTTAATGGCATATTACACTAAAAAACACGAATTTCCGAAGGTGAAAAATTAGATCATTTTTCCATTTCCACGTCGATATCTCGAAAATTACGCGTTTCCAGGACCCGGGGTCCGTCGCAATCGATTCCAAAAGGCATATTACACTGTAGAACACGAATTTTCGGAGGTGAAAAATTGGATCATTTTTTACGTTTCCACGTCGATATCTCGAAAATTATGCGTTTCCAGGACCCAGGACCCGTCGCACCCGATTCTGAATGGCATATTACACTCAAAAACACGAATTTTCGAGGGTAAAAAATGAGATCATTTTTTACCTTTCCACGTCGATATCCCGAAAATTATGCGTTTCCAGGACCCGGGACCCGTCGCAATCGATTCTAAATGGCATATTACACTGAAAAACACGCATTTTTAGGAATGCAAAATCTCATAATTTTTCACGTTCTGACGTCCAAATCTCGGAAATTATGCGTTGCCAGGACCCGGGGTCCGTCGCAATCGATTCTGAATGGCATATTACACTTAAAAACACGAATTTTTGAAGGTGAAAAATTAGATCATTTCTCACGTTTCCACGTCGATATCTCGGAAATTATGCGTTTACAGGACCCGGGACCCGTCGCAATCGATTTTAAATGGCATATTACACTGAAGAACAAGAATTTTCGAAAGCGAAAAATTGGATCATTTCTCACGTTTCCACGTCGATATCTCGAAAATGATGCGTTTCCAGGACCCGGGGTCCGTCGCAATCGATTCTGAATGGCATATTACACTTAAAAACACGAATTTTTGAAGGTGAAAAATTAGATCATTTCTCACGTTTCCACGTCGATATCTCGGAAATTATGCGTTTCCAGAACCCAGGACCCGTCGCAATCGATTCTAAATGGCATATTACACTAAAAAACACGAATTTCCGAAGGTGAAAAATTAGATCATTTTTCCATTTCCACGTCGATATCTCGAAAATTATGCGTTTCCAGAACCAAGGACCCGTCGTAAACGATTCTAAACGGCATATTACACTCAAAAACACGAATTTTCAAAGGTGAAAAATAAGATCATTTTCCACGTTTTCACGTCGATATCTCGAAAATTATGCGTTTCCAGGACCCAGGACCCGTCGCAATCGATTCTAAATGGCATATTACACTGAAAAACACGAATTCTTGGGAATGAAAAATCTCATAATTTTTCACGTTCCGACGTCGAAATTTCGAAAATTATGCGTTTCCAATACCCGGGACCCGTCGCAATCGATTTCAAATGGCATATTACACTCAAAAACACGAATTTTCGAAACTAAAAAATTGAATCATTTTTTACGTTTTCACGTCGATATCTCGGAAATTATGCGTTTCCAGGACCCAGGACCCGTCGCAATCGATTCTAAATGGCATATTACACTCGAAAACACGAATTTTCGTATGTGAAAAATTAGATCATTTTTCACGTTTCCACGTCGATATCTCGAAAATTATGCGTTTTCAGGACCCGGGACCCGTCGCAATCGATTCTAAATGGCATATTACACTCAAAACCACGAATTTTCGAAGGTGAAAAATTAGATCATTTTTCACGTTTCCACGTCGATATCTCGAAAGTGATGCGTTTGCAGGACCCAGGACCCGTCGCAATCGATTCTAAATGGCATATTGCACTGAAAAACACGAATTTTTCGAAAGTCAAAAATTGGATCATTTTTCACGTTTCCACGTCGATATCTCGAAAATTATGCGTTTCCAGAACCCAGGACCCGTCGCAATCGATTCTAAATGGCATATTACACTAAAAAACACGAATTTCCGAAGGTGAAAAATTAGATCATTTTTCCATTTCCACGTCGATATCTCGAAAATTATGCGTTTCCAGAACCAAGGACCCGTCGTAAACGATTCTAAACGGCATATTACACTCAAAAACACGAATTTTCAAAGGTGAAAAATAAGATCATTTTCCACGTTTTCACGTCGATATCTCGAAAATTATGCGTTTCCAGGACCCAGGACCCGTCGCAATCGATTCTAAATGGCATATTACACTGAAAAACACGAATTTTTGGGAATGAAAAATCTCATAATTTTTCACGTTTTCACGTCGATATCTCGGAAATTATGCGTTTTCAGGACCTGGGACCCGTCACAATCGATTTTAAATGGCATAATACACTCAAAAACACGTATTCTCGAAAGTGAAAAATGAGATCATTTTTCACGTTTCCACGTCGATATCTCGGAAATTATGCGTTTCCAGGACCTGGGATCCGTCGCAATCGATTTTAAATGGCATATTACACTCAAAAACACGAATTTTCAAAGGTAAAAAATGAGATCATTTTTTATGTTTCCACGTCGATATCTCGAAAATTATGTGTTTCCAGGACCCGGGACCCGTCGCAATCGATTCTAAATATCATATTACACTGAAAAACACGAATTTTTGGGAATGAAAAATCTCATAATTTTCCACGTTCCGACGTCAAAATCTCGGAAATTATGCGTTTCCAGGACCCGGGGCCCGTCGCAATCGATCACAAATGGCATATTACACTCAAAAACACGAATTTTCGAAACTAAAAAATTAGATCATTTTTTACGTTTTCACGTCGATATCTCGGAAATTATGCGTTTCCAGGACCCAGGACCCGTCGCAATCGATTCTAAATGGCATATTACACTGAAAAACACGATTTTTGGGAATGAAAAATCTCATAATTTTTCACGTTCCGACGTCGAAATCTCGAAAATTATGCGTTTCCAGGACCCGGGACCAGTCGGAATTGATTCTGAGCCGCAAATTACACTGAAAAACACGAATTTTTGGGAATGAAAAATCTCATAATTTTTCACGTTCCGACGTCAAAATCATGGAAATTATGCGTTTCCAGGACCCGGGACCCGTCGCAATCGATTCTAAATGGCATATTACACTGAAAAACACGCATTTTTGGGAATGAAAAATCTCATAATTTTTCACGTTCCGACGTCCAAATCTCGGAAATTATGCGTTGCCAGGACCCGGGGTCCGTCGCAATCGATTCTAAATGGCATATTACACTCAAAAACACGAATTTTCGAAGGTGAAAAATGAGATCATTTTTCACGTTTCCACGTCGATATCTCGAAAATGATGCGTTTCCAGGACCCGGGGTCCGTCGCAATCGATTTTGAATGGCATATGACACTAAAAAACACGAATTTTTGAAGGTGAAAAATTAGATCATTCTTCACGTTTCCACGTCGATATCTCGGAAATTATGCGTTTACAGGACCCAGGACCCGTCGCAATCGATTCTAAATGGCATATTACACTGAAAAACAAGAATTTTCGAAAGCGAAAAATTGGATCATTTCTCACGTTTCCACGTCAATATTTCGGAAATTATGCTTTTCCAGGACCCAGGACCCGTCGCAATCGATTCTAAATGGCATATTATACTAAAAAACACGAATTTTCGAAAGTGAAAAATTGGATCATTTTTTACGTTTCCACGTTGATATCTCGAAAATTATGCGTTTCCAGGACCCGGGACCCGTCGCACCCGATTATGAATGGCATATTACACTGTAAAACACGAATTTTTGAGAACGAAAAATTCGATCATTTTTCACGTTTCCACGTCGATATCTCGAAAATTATGCGTTTCCAGGACCCAGGACCCGTCGCAATCGATTCTGAATGGCATATTACACTAAAAAACACGAATTTCCGGAGGTGGAAAATTAGATCATTTTCCACGTCTCCACGTCGATATCTCGTGAATTATGCGTTTGCAGGACCCAGGACCCGTCGCAATCGATTCTAAATGGCATATTACACTGAAAAACACGAATTTTTGGGAATGAAAAATCTCATAATTTTTCACGTTCCGACGTCGAAATCTCGGAAATTATGCGTTTCCAGGACCCGGGACCAGTCGGAATTGATTCTGAGCCGCAAATTACACTGAAAAACACGAAATTTCGTAGAACGGAAAATTTCATTATTTTCACCTTCCAACATCGAAAACTCGATATCCATGCGTCCGAGGGGCCGAAAAACGGTCGGAATCGATTCTGGGTGGCATATTACACTCAAAAACACAAATTTTCGAAAGTGGAAGATTGAATCATTTTTCACGTTTCCACGTCGATATCTCGAAAGTTATGCGTTTGCAGGACCCAGGACCCGTCGCAATCGATTCTAAATGGCATATTACACTGAAAAACACGAACTTTTGGGAATGAAAAATCTCATAATTTTTCACGTTTCGACGTCAAAATCATGGTAATTATGCGTTTCCGGGACCCAGGACCCGTCGCAATCGATTCTAAATGGCATATTACACTGAAAAACACGCATTTTTGGAAATGAAAAATCTCATAATTTTTCACGTTCCGACGTCAAAATCTTGGAAATTATGCGTTTCCAGGACCCGGGGCCAGTCGCAATCGATTTCAAATGGCATATTACACTCAAAAACACGAATTTTCGAAACTAAAAAATTGGATCATTTTTTACGTTTTCACGTCGATATCTCGGAAATTATGCGTTTCCAGGACCCAGGACCCGTCGCAATCGATTCTAAATGGCATATTACACTCGAAAACACGAATTTTCGTATGTGAAAAATTAGATCATTTTTCACGTTTCCACGTCGATATCTCGAAAATTATGCGTTTTCAGGACCCGGGACCCGTCGCAATCGATTCTAAATGGCATATTACACTCAAAACCACGAATTTTCGAAGGTGAAAAATTAGATCATTTTTCACGTTTCCACGTCGATATCTCGAAAGTGATGCGTTTGCAGGACCCAGGACCCGTCGCAATCGATTCTAAATGGCATATTGCACTGAAAAACACGAATTTTTCGAAAGTCAAAAATTGGATCATTTTTCACGTTTCCACGTCGATATCTCGAAAATTATGCGTTTCCAGAACCCAGGACCCGTCGCAATCGATTCTAAATGGCATATTACACTAAAAAACACGAATTTCCGAAGGTGAAAAATTAGATCATTTTTCCATTTCCACGTCGATATCTCGAAAATTATGCGTTTCCAGAACCAAGGACCCGTCGTAAACGATTCTAAACGGCATATTACACTCAAAAACACGAATTTTCAAAGGTGAAAAATAAGATCATTTTCCACGTTTTCACGTCGATATCTCGAAAATTATGCGTTTCCAGGACCCAGGACCCGTCGCAATCGATTCTAAATGGCATATTACACTGAAAAACACGAATTTTTGGGAATGAAAAATCTCATAATTTTTCACGTTTTCACGTCGATATCTCGGAAATTATGCGTTTTCAGGACCTGGGACCCGTCACAATCGATTTTAAATGGCATAATACACTCAAAAACACGTATTCTCGAAAGTGAAAAATGAGATCATTTTTCACGTTTCCACGTCGATATCTCGGAAATTATGCGTTTCCAGGACCTGGGATCCGTCGCAATCGATTTTAAATGGCATATTACACTCAAAAACACGAATTTTCAAAGGTAAAAAATGAGATCATTTTTTATGTTTCCACGTCGATATCTCGAAAATTATGTGTTTCCAGGACCCGGGACCCGTCGCAATCGATTCTAAATATCATATTACACTGAAAAACACGAATTTTTGGGAATGAAAAATCTCATAATTTTCCACGTTCCGACGTCAAAATCTCGGAAATTATGCGTTTCCAGGACCCGGGGCCCGTCGCAATCGATCACAAATGGCATATTACACTCAAAAACACGAATTTTCGAAACTAAAAAATTAGATCATTTTTTACGTTTTCACGTCGATATCTCGGAAATTATGCGTTTCCAGGACCCAGGACCCGTCGCAATCGATTCTAAATGGCATATTACACTGAAAAACACGATTTTTGGGAATGAAAAATCTCATAATTTTTCACGTTCCGACGTCGAAATCTCGAAAATTATGCGTTTCCAGGACCCGGGACCAGTCGGAATTGATTCTGAGCCGCAAATTACACTGAAAAACACGAATTTTTGGGAATGAAAAATCTCATAATTTTTCACGTTCCGACGTCAAAATCATGGAAATTATGCGTTTCCAGGACCCGGGACCCGTCGCAATCGATTCTAAATGGCATATTACACTGAAAAACACGCATTTTTGGGAATGAAAAATCTCATAATTTTTCACGTTCCGACGTCCAAATCTCGGAAATTATGCGTTGCCAGGACCCGGGGTCCGTCGCAATCGATTCTAAATGGCATATTACACTCAAAAACACGAATTTTCGAAGGTGAAAAATGAGATCATTTTTCACGTTTCCACGTCGATATCTCGAAAATGATGCGTTTCCAGGACCCGGGGTCCGTCGCAATCGATTTTGAATGGCATATGACACTAAAAAACACGAATTTTTGAAGGTGAAAAATTAGATCATTCTTCACGTTTCCACGTCGATATCTCGGAAATTATGCGTTTACAGGACCCAGGACCCGTCGCAATCGATTCTAAATGGCATATTACACTGAAAAACAAGAATTTTCGAAAGCGAAAAATTGGATCATTTCTCACGTTTCCACGTCAATATTTCGGAAATTATGCTTTTCCAGGACCCAGGACCCGTCGCAATCGATTCTAAATGGCATATTATACTAAAAAACACGAATTTTCGAAAGTGAAAAATTGGATCATTTTTTACGTTTCCACGTTGATATCTCGAAAATTATGCGTTTCCAGGACCCGGGACCCGTCGCACCCGATTATGAATGGCATATTACACTGTAAAACACGAATTTTTGAGAACGAAAAATTCGATCATTTTTCACGTTTCCACGTCGATATCTCGAAAATTATGCGTTTCCAGGACCCAGGACCCGTCGCAATCGATTCTGAATGGCATATTACACTAAAAAACACGAATTTCCGGAGGTGGAAAATTAGATCATTTTCCACGTCTCCACGTCGATATCTCGTGAATTATGCGTTTGCAGGACCCAGGACCCGTCGCAATCGATTCTAAATGGCATATTACACTGAAAAACACGAATTTTTGGGAATGAAAAATCTCATAATTTTTCACGTTCCGACGTCGAAATCTCGGAAATTATGCGTTTCCAGGACCCGGGACCAGTCGGAATTGATTCTGAGCCGCAAATTACACTGAAAAACACGAAATTTCGTAGAACGGAAAATTTCATTATTTTCACCTTCCAACATCGAAAACTCGATATCCATGCGTCCGAGGGGCCGAAAAACGGTCGGAATCGATTCTGGGTGGCATATTACACTCAAAAACACAAATTTTCGAAAGTGGAAGATTGAATCATTTTTCACGTTTCCACGTCGATATCTCGAAAGTTATGCGTTTGCAGGACCCAGGACCCGTCGCAATCGATTCTAAATGGCATATTACACTGAAAAACACGAACTTTTGGGAATGAAAAATCTCATAATTTTTCACGTTTCGACGTCAAAATCATGGTAATTATGCGTTTCCGGGACCCAGGACCCGTCGCAATCGATTCTAAATGGCATATTACACTGAAAAACACGCATTTTTGGAAATGAAAAATCTCATAATTTTTCACGTTCCGACGTCAAAATCTTGGAAATTATGCGTTTCCAGGACCCGGGGCCAGTCGCAATCGATTTCAAATGGCATATTACACTCAAAAACACGAATTTTCGAAACTAAAAAATTGGATCATTTTTTACGTTTTCACGTCGATATCTCGGAAATTATGCGTTTCCAGGACCCAGGACCCGTCGCAATCGATTCTAAATGGCATATTACACTAAAAAACACGAATTTTCGAAGGTGAAAAATTAGATCATTTTTCACGTTTCCACGTCGATATCTCGAAAATGATGCGTTTCCAGGACCCGGGGTCCGTCGCAATCGATTCTAAATGGCATATTACACTAAAAAACACGAATTTCCGAAGGTGAAAAATGAGATCATTTTTCCATTTCCACGTCGATATCTCGAAAATTATGCGTTTCCAGGACCCAGGACCCGTCGCAATCGATTCTAAATGGCATATTACACTGAAAAACGCGAATCTTTGGAAATGAAAAATCTCATAATTTTTCACGTTCCGACGTCGAAATCTCGGAAATTATGCGTTTCCAGGACCCGGGACCAGTCGGAATTGATTCTGAGCCGCAAATTACACTGAAAAACACGGAATTTCGTAGAACGGAAAATTTCATTATTTTCACCTTCTAACATCGAAATCTCGATATTCATGCGTCCGAGGGGCCGAAAAACGGTCGGAATCGATTCTGGGTGGCATATTACACTCAAAAACACAAATTTTCGAAAGTGGAAGATTGAATCATTTTTCACGTTTTCACGTCGATATCTCGAAAATTATGCGTTTTCAGGACCCGGGACCCATCGCAATCGATTCTAAATGGCATATTACACTCAAAACCACGAATTTTCGAAGGTGAAAAATTAGATCATTTTTCACGTTTCCACGTCGATATCTCGAAAGTTATGCGTTTCCAGGACCCAGGACCCGTCGCAATCGATTCTAAAT
Source organism: Tenthredo scrophulariae (assembly GCA_963978835.1). Taxonomy (NCBI): domain Eukaryota; kingdom Metazoa; phylum Arthropoda; class Insecta; order Hymenoptera; family Tenthredinidae; genus Tenthredo; species Tenthredo scrophulariae. The sequence goes on along the minus strand of OZ022227.1, from coordinate 21,244,720 downwards.
GGCATATTACACTAAAAAACACGAATTTCCGAAGGTGAAAAATTAGATCATTTTTCCATTTCCACGTCGATATCTCGAAAATTATGCGTTTCCAGAACCAAGGACCCGTCGCAAACGATTCTAAACGGCATATTACACTCAAAAACACGAATTTTCAAAGGTGAAAAATAAGATTATTTTCCACGTTTCCACGTCGATATCTCGAAAATTATGCGTTTCCAGGACCCAGGACCCGTCGCAATCGATTCTAAATGGCATATTACACTGAAAAACACGATTTTTGGGAATGAAAAATCTCATAATTTTTCACGTTCCGACGTCGAAATCTCGAAAATTATGCGTTTCCAGGACCCGGGACCAGTCGGAATTGATTCTGAGCCGCAAATTACACTGAAAAACACGAATTTTTGGGAATGAAAAATCTCATAATTTTTCACGTTCCGACGTCAAAATCATGGAAATTATGCGTTTCCAGGACCCGGGACCCGTCGCAATCGATTCTAAATGGCATATTACACTGAAAAACACGCATTTTTGGGAATGAAAAATCTCATAATTTTTCACGTTCCGACGTCCAAATCTCGGAAATTATGCGTTGCCAGGACCCGGGGTCCGTCGCAATCGATTCTAAATGGCATATTACACTCAAAAACACGAATTTTCGAAGGTGAAAAATGAGATCATTTTTCACGTTTCCACGTCGATATCTCGAAAATGATGCGTTTCCAGGACCCGGGGTCCGTCGCAATCGATTTTGAATGGCATATGACACTAAAAAACACGAATTTTTGAAGGTGAAAAATTAGATCATTCTTCACGTTTCCACGTCGATATCTCGGAAATTATGCGTTTACAGGACCCAGGACCCGTCGCAATCGATTCTAAATGGCATATTACACTGAAAAACAAGAATTTTCGAAAGCGAAAAATTGGATCATTTCTCACGTTTCCACGTCAATATTTCGGAAATTATGCTTTTCCAGGACCCAGGACCCGTCGCAATCGATTCTAAATGGCATATTATACTAAAAAACACGAATTTTCGAAAGTGAAAAATTGGATCATTTTTTACGTTTCCACGTTGATATCTCGAAAATTATGCGTTTCCAGGACCCAAGACCCGTCGCACCCGATTCTGAATGGCATATTACACTGTAAAACACGAATTTTTGAGAACGAAAAATTCGATCATTTTTCACGTTTCCACGTCGATATCTCGAAAATTATGCGTTTCCAGGACCCAGGACCCATCGCAATCGATTCTGAATGGCATATTACACTAAAAAACACGAATTTCCGGAGGTGGAAAATTAGATCATTTTCCACGTCTCCACGTCGATATCTCGTGAATTATGCGTTTGCAGGACCCAGGACCCGTCGCAATCGATTCTAAATGGCATATTACACTGAAAAACACGAATTTTTGGGAATGAAAAATCTCATAATTTTTCACGTTCCGACGTCGAAATCTCGGAAATTATGCGTTTCCAGGACCCGGGACCAGTCGGAATTGATTCTGAGCCGCAAATTACACTGAAAAACACGAAATTTTGTAGAACGGAAAATTTCATTATTTTCACCTTCCAACATCGAAAACTCGATATCCATGCGTCCGAGGGGCCGAAAAACGGTCGGAATCGATTCTGGGTGGCATATTACACTCAAAAACACAAATTTTCGAAAGTGGAAGATTGAATCATTTTTCACGTTTCCACGTCGATATCTCGAAAATTATGCGTTTCCAGGACCCAGGACCCGTCGCAATCGATTCTGAATGGCAAATTACACTGAAAAACACGAATTTTTGGGAATGAAAAATCTCATAATTTTTCACGTTCCGACGTCAAAATCTCGGAAATTATGCGTTTCCAGGACCCGGGACCCGTCGCAATCGATTTCAAATGGCATATTACACTCAAAAACACGAATTTTCAAAACTAAAGAATTGGATCATTTTTTACGTTTCCACGTCGATATCTCGAAAATGATGCGTTTCCAGGACCCGGGGTCCGTCGCAATCGATTCTAAATGGCATATTACACTCAAAAACACGAATTTTCGAAGGTGAAAAATTAGATCATTTTTTACGTTTCCACGTCGATATCTCGAAAATGATGCGTTTCCAGGACCCGGGGTCCGTCGCAATCGATTCTGAATGGCATATGACACTGAAAAACACGAATTTTTGAAGGTGAAAAATTAGATCATTCTTCACGTTTCCACGTCGATATCTCGGAAATTATGCGTTTACAGGACCCAGGACCCGTCGCAATCGATTCTAAATGGCATATTACACTGAAAAACAAGAATTGTCGAAAGTGAAAAATTGGATCATTTCTCACGTTTCCACGTCAATATTTCGAAAATTATGCTTTTCCAGGACCCAGGACCCGTCGCAATCGATTCTAAATGGCATATTATACTAAAAAACACGAATTTTCGAAAGTGAAAAATTGGATCATTTTTTACGTTTCCACGTTGATATCTCGAAAATTATGCGTTTCCAGGACCCGGGACCCGTCGCACCCGATTCTGAATGGCATATTACACTGTAAAACACGAATTTTTGAGAACGAAAAATTCGATCATTTTTCACGTTTCCACGTCGATATCTCGAAAATTATGCGTTTCCAGGACCCAGGACCCGTCGCAATCGATTCTGAATGGCATATTACACTAAAAAACACGAATTTCCGGAGGTGGAAAATTAGATCATTTTCCACGTCTCCACGTCGATATCTCGTGAATTATGCGTTTGCAGGACCCAGGACCCGTCGCAATCGATTCTAAATGGCATATTACACTGAAAAACACGAATTTTTGGGAATGAAAAATCTCATAATTTTTCACGTTCCGACGTCGAAATCTCGGAAATTATGCGTTTCCAGGACCCGGGACCAGTCGGAATTGATTCTGAGCCGCAAATTACACTGAAAAACACGAAATTTCGTAGAACGGAAAATTTCATTATTTTCACCTTCCAACATCGGAAACTCGATATCCATGCGTCCGAGGGGCCGAAAAACGGTCGGAATCGATTCTGGGTGGCATATTACACTCAAAAACACAAATTTTCGAAAGTGGAAGATTGAATCATTTTTCACGTTTCCACGTCGATATCTCGAAAATTATGCGTTTCCAGGACCCAGGACCCGTCGCAATCGATTCTAAATGGCAAATTACACTGAAAAACACGAATTTTTGGGAATGAAAAATCTCATAATTTTTCACGTTCCGACGTCAAAATCTCGGAAATTATGCGTTTCCAGGACCCGGGACCCGTCGCAATCGATTTCAAATGGCATATTACACTCAAAAACACGAATTTTCGAAACTAAATAATTGGATCATTTTTTACGTTTTCACGTCGATATCTCGGAAATTATGCGTTTCCAGGACCCAGGACCCGTCGCAATCGATTCTTAATGGCATATTACACTAAAAAACACGAATTTCCGAAGGTGAAAAATTAGATCATTTTTCCATTTCCACGTCGATATCTCGAAAATTACGCGTTTCCAGGACCCGGGGTCCGTCGCAATCGATTCCAAAAGGCATATTACACTGTAGAACACGAATTTTCGGAGGTGAAAAATTGGATCATTTTTTACGTTTCCACGTCGATATCTCGAAAATTATGCGTTTCCAGGACCCAGGACCCGTCGCACCCGATTCTGAATGGCATATTACACTCAAAAACACGAATTTTCGAGGGTAAAAAATGAGATCATTTTTTACCTTTCCACGTCGATATCCCGAAAATTATGCGTTTCCAGGACCCGGGACCCGTCGCAATCGATTCTAAATGGCATATTACACTGAAAAACACGCATTTTTAGGAATGCAAAATCTCATAATTTTTCACGTTCTGACGTCCAAATCTCGGAAATTATGCGTTGCCAGGACCCGGGGTCCGTCGCAATCGATTCTGAATGGCATATTACACTTAAAAACACGAATTTTTGAAGGTGAAAAATTAGATCATTTCTCACGTTTCCACGTCGATATCTCGGAAATTATGCGTTTACAGGACCCGGGACCCGTCGCAATCGATTTTAAATGGCATATTACACTGAAGAACAAGAATTTTCGAAAGCGAAAAATTGGATCATTTCTCACGTTTCCACGTCGATATCTCGAAAATGATGCGTTTCCAGGACCCGGGGTCCGTCGCAATCGATTCTGAATGGCATATTACACTTAAAAACACGAATTTTTGAAGGTGAAAAATTAGATCATTTCTCACGTTTCCACGTCGATATCTCGGAAATTATGCGTTTCCAGAACCCAGGACCCGTCGCAATCGATTCTAAATGGCATATTACACTAAAAAACACGAATTTCCGAAGGTGAAAAATTAGATCATTTTTCCATTTCCACGTCGATATCTCGAAAATTATGCGTTTCCAGAACCAAGGACCCGTCGTAAACGATTCTAAACGGCATATTACACTCAAAAACACGAATTTTCAAAGGTGAAAAATAAGATCATTTTCCACGTTTTCACGTCGATATCTCGAAAATTATGCGTTTCCAGGACCCAGGACCCGTCGCAATCGATTCTAAATGGCATATTACACTGAAAAACACGAATTCTTGGGAATGAAAAATCTCATAATTTTTCACGTTCCGACGTCGAAATTTCGAAAATTATGCGTTTCCAATACCCGGGACCCGTCGCAATCGATTTCAAATGGCATATTACACTCAAAAACACGAATTTTCGAAACTAAAAAATTGAATCATTTTTTACGTTTTCACGTCGATATCTCGGAAATTATGCGTTTCCAGGACCCAGGACCCGTCGCAATCGATTCTAAATGGCATATTACACTCGAAAACACGAATTTTCGTATGTGAAAAATTAGATCATTTTTCACGTTTCCACGTCGATATCTCGAAAATTATGCGTTTTCAGGACCCGGGACCCGTCGCAATCGATTCTAAATGGCATATTACACTCAAAACCACGAATTTTCGAAGGTGAAAAATTAGATCATTTTTCACGTTTCCACGTCGATATCTCGAAAGTGATGCGTTTGCAGGACCCAGGACCCGTCGCAATCGATTCTAAATGGCATATTGCACTGAAAAACACGAATTTTTCGAAAGTCAAAAATTGGATCATTTTTCACGTTTCCACGTCGATATCTCGAAAATTATGCGTTTCCAGAACCCAGGACCCGTCGCAATCGATTCTAAATGGCATATTACACTAAAAAACACGAATTTCCGAAGGTGAAAAATTAGATCATTTTTCCATTTCCACGTCGATATCTCGAAAATTATGCGTTTCCAGAACCAAGGACCCGTCGTAAACGATTCTAAACGGCATATTACACTCAAAAACACGAATTTTCAAAGGTGAAAAATAAGATCATTTTCCACGTTTTCACGTCGATATCTCGAAAATTATGCGTTTCCAGGACCCAGGACCCGTCGCAATCGATTCTAAATGGCATATTACACTGAAAAACACGAATTTTTGGGAATGAAAAATCTCATAATTTTTCACGTTTTCACGTCGATATCTCGGAAATTATGCGTTTTCAGGACCTGGGACCCGTCACAATCGATTTTAAATGGCATAATACACTCAAAAACACGTATTCTCGAAAGTGAAAAATGAGATCATTTTTCACGTTTCCACGTCGATATCTCGGAAATTATGCGTTTCCAGGACCTGGGATCCGTCGCAATCGATTTTAAATGGCATATTACACTCAAAAACACGAATTTTCAAAGGTAAAAAATGAGATCATTTTTTATGTTTCCACGTCGATATCTCGAAAATTATGTGTTTCCAGGACCCGGGACCCGTCGCAATCGATTCTAAATATCATATTACACTGAAAAACACGAATTTTTGGGAATGAAAAATCTCATAATTTTCCACGTTCCGACGTCAAAATCTCGGAAATTATGCGTTTCCAGGACCCGGGGCCCGTCGCAATCGATCACAAATGGCATATTACACTCAAAAACACGAATTTTCGAAACTAAAAAATTAGATCATTTTTTACGTTTTCACGTCGATATCTCGGAAATTATGCGTTTCCAGGACCCAGGACCCGTCGCAATCGATTCTAAATGGCATATTACACTGAAAAACACGATTTTTGGGAATGAAAAATCTCATAATTTTTCACGTTCCGACGTCGAAATCTCGAAAATTATGCGTTTCCAGGACCCGGGACCAGTCGGAATTGATTCTGAGCCGCAAATTACACTGAAAAACACGAATTTTTGGGAATGAAAAATCTCATAATTTTTCACGTTCCGACGTCAAAATCATGGAAATTATGCGTTTCCAGGACCCGGGACCCGTCGCAATCGATTCTAAATGGCATATTACACTGAAAAACACGCATTTTTGGGAATGAAAAATCTCATAATTTTTCACGTTCCGACGTCCAAATCTCGGAAATTATGCGTTGCCAGGACCCGGGGTCCGTCGCAATCGATTCTAAATGGCATATTACACTCAAAAACACGAATTTTCGAAGGTGAAAAATGAGATCATTTTTCACGTTTCCACGTCGATATCTCGAAAATGATGCGTTTCCAGGACCCGGGGTCCGTCGCAATCGATTTTGAATGGCATATGACACTAAAAAACACGAATTTTTGAAGGTGAAAAATTAGATCATTCTTCACGTTTCCACGTCGATATCTCGGAAATTATGCGTTTACAGGACCCAGGACCCGTCGCAATCGATTCTAAATGGCATATTACACTGAAAAACAAGAATTTTCGAAAGCGAAAAATTGGATCATTTCTCACGTTTCCACGTCAATATTTCGGAAATTATGCTTTTCCAGGACCCAGGACCCGTCGCAATCGATTCTAAATGGCATATTATACTAAAAAACACGAATTTTCGAAAGTGAAAAATTGGATCATTTTTTACGTTTCCACGTTGATATCTCGAAAATTATGCGTTTCCAGGACCCGGGACCCGTCGCACCCGATTATGAATGGCATATTACACTGTAAAACACGAATTTTTGAGAACGAAAAATTCGATCATTTTTCACGTTTCCACGTCGATATCTCGAAAATTATGCGTTTCCAGGACCCAGGACCCGTCGCAATCGATTCTGAATGGCATATTACACTAAAAAACACGAATTTCCGGAGGTGGAAAATTAGATCATTTTCCACGTCTCCACGTCGATATCTCGTGAATTATGCGTTTGCAGGACCCAGGACCCGTCGCAATCGATTCTAAATGGCATATTACACTGAAAAACACGAATTTTTGGGAATGAAAAATCTCATAATTTTTCACGTTCCGACGTCGAAATCTCGGAAATTATGCGTTTCCAGGACCCGGGACCAGTCGGAATTGATTCTGAGCCGCAAATTACACTGAAAAACACGAAATTTCGTAGAACGGAAAATTTCATTATTTTCACCTTCCAACATCGAAAACTCGATATCCATGCGTCCGAGGGGCCGAAAAACGGTCGGAATCGATTCTGGGTGGCATATTACACTCAAAAACACAAATTTTCGAAAGTGGAAGATTGAATCATTTTTCACGTTTCCACGTCGATATCTCGAAAGTTATGCGTTTGCAGGACCCAGGACCCGTCGCAATCGATTCTAAATGGCATATTACACTGAAAAACACGAACTTTTGGGAATGAAAAATCTCATAATTTTTCACGTTTCGACGTCAAAATCATGGTAATTATGCGTTTCCGGGACCCAGGACCCGTCGCAATCGATTCTAAATGGCATATTACACTGAAAAACACGCATTTTTGGAAATGAAAAATCTCATAATTTTTCACGTTCCGACGTCAAAATCTTGGAAATTATGCGTTTCCAGGACCCGGGGCCAGTCGCAATCGATTTCAAATGGCATATTACACTCAAAAACACGAATTTTCGAAACTAAAAAATTGGATCATTTTTTACGTTTTCACGTCGATATCTCGGAAATTATGCGTTTCCAGGACCCAGGACCCGTCGCAATCGATTCTAAATGGCATATTACACTCGAAAACACGAATTTTCGTATGTGAAAAATTAGATCATTTTTCACGTTTCCACGTCGATATCTCGAAAATTATGCGTTTTCAGGACCCGGGACCCGTCGCAATCGATTCTAAATGGCATATTACACTCAAAACCACGAATTTTCGAAGGTGAAAAATTAGATCATTTTTCACGTTTCCACGTCGATATCTCGAAAGTGATGCGTTTGCAGGACCCAGGACCCGTCGCAATCGATTCTAAATGGCATATTGCACTGAAAAACACGAATTTTTCGAAAGTCAAAAATTGGATCATTTTTCACGTTTCCACGTCGATATCTCGAAAATTATGCGTTTCCAGAACCCAGGACCCGTCGCAATCGATTCTAAATGGCATATTACACTAAAAAACACGAATTTCCGAAGGTGAAAAATTAGATCATTTTTCCATTTCCACGTCGATATCTCGAAAATTATGCGTTTCCAGAACCAAGGACCCGTCGTAAACGATTCTAAACGGCATATTACACTCAAAAACACGAATTTTCAAAGGTGAAAAATAAGATCATTTTCCACGTTTTCACGTCGATATCTCGAAAATTATGCGTTTCCAGGACCCAGGACCCGTCGCAATCGATTCTAAATGGCATATTACACTGAAAAACACGAATTTTTGGGAATGAAAAATCTCATAATTTTTCACGTTTTCACGTCGATATCTCGGAAATTATGCGTTTTCAGGACCTGGGACCCGTCACAATCGATTTTAAATGGCATAATACACTCAAAAACACGTATTCTCGAAAGTGAAAAATGAGATCATTTTTCACGTTTCCACGTCGATATCTCGGAAATTATGCGTTTCCAGGACCTGGGATCCGTCGCAATCGATTTTAAATGGCATATTACACTCAAAAACACGAATTTTCAAAGGTAAAAAATGAGATCATTTTTTATGTTTCCACGTCGATATCTCGAAAATTATGTGTTTCCAGGACCCGGGACCCGTCGCAATCGATTCTAAATATCATATTACACTGAAAAACACGAATTTTTGGGAATGAAAAATCTCATAATTTTCCACGTTCCGACGTCAAAATCTCGGAAATTATGCGTTTCCAGGACCCGGGGCCCGTCGCAATCGATCACAAATGGCATATTACACTCAAAAACACGAATTTTCGAAACTAAAAAATTAGATCATTTTTTACGTTTTCACGTCGATATCTCGGAAATTATGCGTTTCCAGGACCCAGGACCCGTCGCAATCGATTCTAAATGGCATATTACACTGAAAAACACGATTTTTGGGAATGAAAAATCTCATAATTTTTCACGTTCCGACGTCGAAATCTCGAAAATTATGCGTTTCCAGGACCCGGGACCAGTCGGAATTGATTCTGAGCCGCAAATTACACTGAAAAACACGAATTTTTGGGAATGAAAAATCTCATAATTTTTCACGTTCCGACGTCAAAATCATGGAAATTATGCGTTTCCAGGACCCGGGACCCGTCGCAATCGATTCTAAATGGCATATTACACTGAAAAACACGCATTTTTGGGAATGAAAAATCTCATAATTTTTCACGTTCCGACGTCCAAATCTCGGAAATTATGCGTTGCCAGGACCCGGGGTCCGTCGCAATCGATTCTAAATGGCATATTACACTCAAAAACACGAATTTTCGAAGGTGAAAAATGAGATCATTTTTCACGTTTCCACGTCGATATCTCGAAAATGATGCGTTTCCAGGACCCGGGGTCCGTCGCAATCGATTTTGAATGGCATATGACACTAAAAAACACGAATTTTTGAAGGTGAAAAATTAGATCATTCTTCACGTTTCCACGTCGATATCTCGGAAATTATGCGTTTACAGGACCCAGGACCCGTCGCAATCGATTCTAAATGGCATATTACACTGAAAAACAAGAATTTTCGAAAGCGAAAAATTGGATCATTTCTCACGTTTCCACGTCAATATTTCGGAAATTATGCTTTTCCAGGACCCAGGACCCGTCGCAATCGATTCTAAATGGCATATTATACTAAAAAACACGAATTTTCGAAAGTGAAAAATTGGATCATTTTTTACGTTTCCACGTTGATATCTCGAAAATTATGCGTTTCCAGGACCCGGGACCCGTCGCACCCGATTATGAATGGCATATTACACTGTAAAACACGAATTTTTGAGAACGAAAAATTCGATCATTTTTCACGTTTCCACGTCGATATCTCGAAAATTATGCGTTTCCAGGACCCAGGACCCGTCGCAATCGATTCTGAATGGCATATTACACTAAAAAACACGAATTTCCGGAGGTGGAAAATTAGATCATTTTCCACGTCTCCACGTCGATATCTCGTGAATTATGCGTTTGCAGGACCCAGGACCCGTCGCAATCGATTCTAAATGGCATATTACACTGAAAAACACGAATTTTTGGGAATGAAAAATCTCATAATTTTTCACGTTCCGACGTCGAAATCTCGGAAATTATGCGTTTCCAGGACCCGGGACCAGTCGGAATTGATTCTGAGCCGCAAATTACACTGAAAAACACGAAATTTCGTAGAACGGAAAATTTCATTATTTTCACCTTCCAACATCGAAAACTCGATATCCATGCGTCCGAGGGGCCGAAAAACGGTCGGAATCGATTCTGGGTGGCATATTACACTCAAAAACACAAATTTTCGAAAGTGGAAGATTGAATCATTTTTCACGTTTCCACGTCGATATCTCGAAAGTTATGCGTTTGCAGGACCCAGGACCCGTCGCAATCGATTCTAAATGGCATATTACACTGAAAAACACGAACTTTTGGGAATGAAAAATCTCATAATTTTTCACGTTTCGACGTCAAAATCATGGTAATTATGCGTTTCCGGGACCCAGGACCCGTCGCAATCGATTCTAAATGGCATATTACACTGAAAAACACGCATTTTTGGAAATGAAAAATCTCATAATTTTTCACGTTCCGACGTCAAAATCTTGGAAATTATGCGTTTCCAGGACCCGGGGCCAGTCGCAATCGATTTCAAATGGCATATTACACTCAAAAACACGAATTTTCGAAACTAAAAAATTGGATCATTTTTTACGTTTTCACGTCGATATCTCGGAAATTATGCGTTTCCAGGACCCAGGACCCGTCGCAATCGATTCTAAATGGCATATTACACTAAAAAACACGAATTTTCGAAGGTGAAAAATTAGATCATTTTTCACGTTTCCACGTCGATATCTCGAAAATGATGCGTTTCCAGGACCCGGGGTCCGTCGCAATCGATTCTAAATGGCATATTACACTAAAAAACACGAATTTCCGAAGGTGAAAAATGAGATCATTTTTCCATTTCCACGTCGATATCTCGAAAATTATGCGTTTCCAGGACCCAGGACCCGTCGCAATCGATTCTAAATGGCATATTACACTGAAAAACGCGAATCTTTGGAAATGAAAAATCTCATAATTTTTCACGTTCCGACGTCGAAATCTCGGAAATTATGCGTTTCCAGGACCCGGGACCAGTCGGAATTGATTCTGAGCCGCAAATTACACTGAAAAACACGGAATTTCGTAGAACGGAAAATTTCATTATTTTCACCTTCTAACATCGAAATCTCGATATTCATGCGTCCGAGGGGCCGAAAAACGGTCGGAATCGATTCTGGGTGGCATATTACACTCAAAAACACAAATTTTCGAAAGTGGAAGATTGAATCATTTTTCACGTTTTCACGTCGATATCTCGAAAATTATGCGTTTTCAGGACCCGGGACCCATCGCAATCGATTCTAAATGGCATATTACACTCAAAACCACGAATTTTCGAAGGTGAAAAATTAGATCATTTTTCACGTTTCCACGTCGATATCTCGAAAGTTATGCGTTTCCAGGACCCAGGACCCGTCGCAATCGATTCTAAATGGCATATTACACTAAAAAACACGAATTTCCGAAGGTGAAAAATTAGATCATTTTTCCATTTCCACGTCGATATCTCGAAAATTATGCGTTTCCAGAACCAAGGACCCGTCGCAAACGATTCTAAACGGCATATTACACTCAAAAACACGAATTTTCAAAGGTGAAAAATCAGATTATTTTCCACGTTTCCACGTCGATATCTCGAAAATTATGCGTTTCCAGGACCCAGGACCCGTCGCAATCGATTCTAAATGGCATATTACACTGAAAAACACGATTTTTGGGAATGAAAAATCTCATAATTTTTCACGTTCCGACGTCGAAATCTCGAAAATTATGCGTTTCCAGGACCCGGGACCAGTCGGAATTGATTCTGAGCCGCAAATTACACTGAAAAACACGAATTTTTGGGAATGAAAAATCTCATAATTTTTCACGTTCCGACGTCAAAATCATGGAAATTATGCGTTTCCAGGACCCGGGACCCGTCGCAATCGATTCTAAATGGCATATTACACTGAAAAACACGCATTTTTGGGAATGAAAAATCTCATAATTTTTCACGTTCCGACGTCCAAATCTCGGAAATTATGCGTTGCCAGGACCCGGGGTCCGTCGCAATCGATTCTAAATGGCATATTACACTCAAAAACACGAATTTTCGAAGGTGAAAAATGAGATCATTTTTCACGTTTCCACGTCGATATCTCGAAAATGATGCGTTTCCAGGACCCGGGGTCCGTCGCAATCGATTTTGAATGGCATATGACACTAAAAAACACGAATTTTTGAAGGTGAAAAATTAGATCATTCTTCACGTTTCCACGTCGATATCTCGGAAATTATGCGTTTACAGGACCCAGGACCCGTCGCAATCGATTCTAAATGGCATATTACACTGAAAAACAAGAATTTTCGAAAGCGAAAAATTGGATCATTTCTCACGTTTCCACGTCAATATTTCGGAAATTATGCTTTTCCAGGACCCAGGACCCGTCGCAATCGATTCTAAATGGCATATTATACTAAAAAACACGAATTTTCGAAAGTGAAAAATTGGATCATTTTTTACGTTTCCACGTTGATATCTCGAAAATTATGCGTTTCCAGGACCCAAGACCCGTCGCACCCGATTCTGAATGGCATATTACACTGTAAAACACGAATTTTTGAGAACGAAAAATTCGATCATTTTTCACGTTTCCACGTCGATATCTCGAAAATTATGCGTTTCCAGGACCCAGGACCCATCGCAATCGATTCTGAATGGCATATTACACTAAAAAACACGAATTTCCGGAGGTGGAAAATTAGATCATTTTCCACGTCTCCACGTCGATATCTCGTGAATTATGCGTTTGCAGGACCCAGGACCCGTCGCAATCGATTCTAAATGGCATATTACACTGAAAAACACGAATTTTTGGGAATGAAAAATCTCATAATTTTTCACGTTCCGACGTCGAAATCTCGGAAATTATGCGTTTCCAGGACCCGGGACCAGTCGGAATTGATTCTGAGCCGCAAATTACACTGAAAAACACGAAATTTTGTAGAACGGAAAATTTCATTATTTTCACCTTCCAACATCGAAAACTCGATATCCATGCGTCCGAGGGGCCGAAAAACGGTCGGAATCGATTCTGGGTGGCATATTACACTCAAAAACACAAATTTTCGAAAGTGGAAGATTGAATCATTTTTCACGTTTCCACGTCGATATCTCGAAAATTATGCGTTTCCAGGACCCAGGACCCGTCGCAATCGATTCTGAATGGCAAATTACACTGAAAAACACGAATTTTTGGGAATGAAAAATCTCATAATTTTTCACGTTCCGACGTCAAAATCTCGGAAATTATGCGTTTCCAGGACCCGGGACCCGTCGCAATCGATTTCAAATGGCATATTACACTCAAAAACACGAATTTTCAAAACTAAAGAATTGGATCATTTTTTACGTTTCCACGTCGATATCTCGAAAATGATGCGTTTCCAGGACCCGGGGTCCGTCGCAATCGATTCTAAATGGCATATTACACTCAAAAACACGAATTTTCGAAGGTGAAAAATTAGATCATTTTTTACGTTTCCACGTCGATATCTCGAAAATGATGCGTTTCCAGGACCCGGGGTCCGTCGCAATCGATTCTGAATGGCATATGACACTGAAAAACACGAATTTTTGAAGGTGAAAAATTAGATCATTCTTCACGTTTCCACGTCGATATCTCGGAAATTATGCGTTTACAGGACCCAGGACCCGTCGCAATCGATTCTAAATGGCATATTACACTGAAAAACAAGAATTGTCGAAAGTGAAAAATTGGATCATTTCTCACGTTTCCACGTCAATATTTCGAAAATTATGCTTTTCCAGGACCCAGGACCCGTCGCAATCGATTCTAAATGGCATATTATACTAAAAAACACGAATTTTCGAAAGTGAAAAATTGGATCATTTTTTACGTTTCCACGTTGATATCTCGAAAATTATGCGTTTCCAGGACCCGGGACCCGTCGCACCCGATTCTGAATGGCATATTACACTGTAAAACACGAATTTTTGAGAACGAAAAATTCGATCATTTTTCACGTTTCCACGTCGATATCTCGAAAATTATGCGTCTCCAGGACCCAGGACCCGTCGCAATCGATTCTGAATGGCATATTACACTAAAAAACACGAATTTCCGGAGGTGGAAAATTAGATCATTTTCCACGTCTCCACGTCGATATCTCGTGAATTATGCGTTTGCAGGACCCAGGACCCGTCGCAATCGATTCTAAATGGCATATTACACTGAAAAACACGAATTTTTGGGAATGAAAAATCTCATAATTTTTCACGTTCCGACGTCGAAATCTCGGAAATTATGCGTTTCCAGGACCCGGGACCAGTCGGAATTGATTCTGAGCCGCAAATTACACTGAAAAACACGAAATTTCGTAGAACGGAAAATTTCATTATTTTCACCTTCCAACATCGGAAACTCGATATCCATGCGTCCGAGGGGCCGAAAAACGGTCGGAATCGATTCTGGGTGGCATATTACACTCAAAAACACAAATTTTCGAAAGTGGAAGATTGAATCATTTTTCACGTTTCCACGTCGATATCTCGAAAATTATGCGTTTCCAGGACCCAGGACCCGTCGCAATCGATTCTAAATGGCAAATTACACTGAAAAACACGAATTTTTGGGAATGAAAAATCTCATAATTTTTCACGTTCCGACGTCAAAATCTCGGAAATTATGCGTTTCCAGGACCCGGGACCCGTCGCAATCGATTCTAAATGGCATATTACACTAAAAAACGCGAATTTCCGAAGGTGAAAAATTAGATCATTTTTCCATTTCCACGTCGATATCTCGAAAATTATGCGTTTCCAGGACCCAGGACCCGTCGCAATCGATTCTAAATGGCATATTACACTAAAAAACGCGAATTTCCGAAGGTGAAAAATTAGATCATTTTTCCATTTCCACGTCGATATCTCGAAAATTATGCGTTTCCAGGACCCAGGACCCGCGCAATCGATTCTAAATGGCATATTACACTAAAAAACACGAATTTCCGAAGGTGAAAAATTAGATCATTTTTCCATTTCCACGTCGATATCTCGAAAATTATGCGTTTCCAGGACCCAGGACCCGTCGCAATCGATTCTAAATGGCATATTACACTGAAAAACGCTAATCTTTGGAAATGAAAAATCTCATAATTTTTCACGTTCCGACGTCGAAATCTCGGAAATTATGCGTTTCCAGGACCCGGGACCAGTCGGAATTGATTCTGAGCCGCAAATTACACTGAAAAACACGGAATTTCGTAGAACGGAAAATTTCATTATTTTCACCTTCTAACATCGAAATCTCGATATTCATGCGTCCGAGGGGCCAAAAAACGGTCGGAATCGATTCTGGGTGGCATATTACACTCAAGAACACAAATTTTCGAAAGTGGAAGATTGAATCATTTTTCACGTTTTCACGTCGATATCTCGAAAATTATGCGTTTTCAGGACCCGGGACCCGTCGCAATCGATTCTAAATGGCATATTACACTCAAAACCACGAATTTTCGAAGGTGAAAAATTAGATCATTTTTCACGTTTCCACGTCGATATCTCGAAAGTTATGCGTTTCCAGGACCCAGGACCCGTCGCAATCGATTCTAAATGGCATATTACACTAAAAAACACGAATTTCCGAAGGTGAAAAATTAGATCATTTTTCCATTTCCACGTCGATATCTCGAAAATTATGCGTTTCCAGAACCAAGGACCCGTCGCAAACGATTCTAAACGGCATATTACACTCAAAAACACGAATTTTCAAAGGTGAAAAATAAGATTATTTTCCACGTTTCCACGTCGATATCTCGAAAATTATGCGTTTCCAGGACCCAGGACCCGTCGCAATCGATTCTAAATGGCATATTACACTGAGAAACACGATTTTTGGGAATGAAAAATCTCATAATTTTTTCACGTTCCGACGTCGAAATTCGAAAATTATGCGTTTCCAGGACCCGGGACCAGTCGGAATTGATTCTGAGCCGCAAATTACACTGAAAAACACGAATTTTTGGGAATGAAAAATCTCATAATTTTTCACGTTCCGACGTCAAAATCATGGAAATTATGCGTTTCCAGGACCCGGGACCCGTCGCAATCGATTCTAAATGGCATATTACACTGAAAAACACGCATTTTTGGGAATGAAAAATCTCATAATTTTTCACGTTCCGACGTCCAAATCTCGGAAATTATGCGTTGCCAGGACCCGGGGTCCGTCGCAATCGATTCTAAATGGCATATTACACTCAAAAACACGAATTTTCGAAGGTGAAAAATGAGATCATTTTTCACGTTTCCACGTCGATATCTCGAAAATGATGCGTTTCCAGGACCCGGGGTCCGTCGCAATCGATTCTGAATGGCATATGACACTAAAAAACACGAATTTTTGAAGGTGAAAAATTAGATCATTCTTCACGTTTCCACGTCGATATCTCGGAAATTATGCGTTTACAGGACCCAGGACCCGTCGCAATCGATTCTAAATGGCATATTACAATGAAAAACAAGAATTTTCGAAAGCGAAAAATTGGATCATTTCTCACGTTTCCACGTCAATATTTCGAAAATTATGCTTTTCCAGGACCCAGGACCCGTCGCAATCGATTCTAAATGGCATATTATACTAAAAAACACGAATTTTCGAAAGTGAAAAATTGGATCATTTTTTACGTTTCCACGTTGATATCTCGAAAATTATGCGTTTCCAGGACCCAAGACCCGTCGCACCCGATTCTGAATGGCATATTACACTGTAAAACACGAATTTTTGAGAACGAAAAATTCGATCATTTTTCACGTTTCCACGTCGATATCTCGAAAATTATGCGTTTCCAGGACCCAGGACCCATCGCAATCGATTCTGAATGGCATATTACACTAAAAAACACGAATTTCCGGAGGTGGAAAATTAGATCATTTTCCACGTCTCCACGTCGATATCTCGTGAATTATGCGTTTGCAGGACCCAGGACCCGTCGCAATCGATTCTAAATGGCATATTACACTGAAAAACACGAATTTTTGGGAATGAAAAATCTCATAATTTTTCACGTTCCGACGTCGAAATCTCGGAAATTATGCGTTTCCAGGACCCGGGACCAGTAGGAATTGATTCTGAGCCGCAAATTACACTGAAAAACACGAAATTTTGTAGAACGGAAAAATTCATTATTTTCACCTTCCAACATCGAAAACTCGATATCCATGCGTCCGAGGGGCCGAAAAACGGTCGGAATCGATTCTGGGTGGCATATTACACTCAAAAACACAAATTTTCGAAAGTGGAAGATTGAATCATTTTTCACGTTTCCACGTCGATATCTCGAAAATTATGCGTTTCCAGGACCCAGGACCCGTCGCAATCGATTCTGAATGGCAAATTACACTGAAAAACACGAATTTTTGGGAATGAAAAATCTCATAATTTTTCACGTTCCGACGTCAAAATTTCGGAAATTATGCGTTTCCAGGACCCGGGACCCGTCGCAATCGATTTCAAATGGCATATTACACTCAAAAACACGAATTTTCAAAACTAAAGAATTGGATCATTTTTTACGTTTCCACGTCGATATCTCGAAAATGATGCGTTTCCAGGACCCGGGGTCCGTCGCAATCGATTCTAAATGGCATATTACACTCAAAAACACGAATTTTCGAAGGTGAAAAATTAGATCATTTTTTACGTTTCCACGTCGATATCTCGAAAATGATGCGTTTCCAGGACCCGGGGTCCGTCGCAATCGATTCTGAATGACATATGACACTGAAAAACACGAATTTTTGGAGGTGAAAAATTAGATCATTCTTCACGTTTCCACGTCGATATCTCGGAAATTATGCGTTTACAGGACCCAGGACCCGTCGCAATCGATTCTAAATGGCATATTACACTGAAAAACAAGAATTGTCAAAAGTGAAAAATTGGATCATTTCTCACGTTTCCACGTCAATATTTCGAAAATTATGCTTTTCCAGGACCCAGGACCCGTCGCAATCGATTCTAAATGGCATATTATACTAAAAAACACGAATTTTCGAAAGTGAAAAATTGGATCATTTTTTACGTTTCCACGTTGATATCTCGAAAATTATGCGTTTCCAGGACCCGGGACCCGTCGCACCCGATTCTGGATGGCATATTACACTGTAAAACACGAATTTTTGAGAACGAAAAATTCGATCATTTTTCACGTTTCCACGTCGATATCTCGAAAATTATGCGTTTCCAGGACCCAGGACCCGTCGCAATCGATTCTGAATGGCATATTACACTAAAAAACACGAATTTCCGGAGGTGGAAAATTAGATCATTTTCCACGTCTCCACGTCGATATCTCGTGAATTATGCGTTTGCAGGACCCAGGACCCGTCGCAATCGATTCTAAATGGCATATTACACTGAAAAACACGAATTTTTGGGAATGAAAAATCTCATAATTTTTCACGTTCCGACGTCGAAATCTCGGAAATTATGCGTTTCCAGGACCCGGGACCAGTCGGAATTGATTCTGAGCCGCAAATTACACTGAAAAACACGAAATTTCGTAGAACGGAAAATTTCATTATTTTCACCTTCCAACATCGGAAACTCGATATCCATGCGTCCGAGGGGCCGAAAAACGGTCGGAATCGATTCTGGGTGGCATATTACACTCAAAAACACAAATTTTCGAAAGTGGAAGATTGAATCATTTTTCACGTTTCCACGTCGATATCTCGAAAATTATGCGTTTCCAGGACCCAGGACCCGTCGCAATCGATTCTAAATGGCAAATTACACTGAAAAACACGAATTTTTGGGAATGAAAAATCTCATAATTTTTCACGTTCCGACGTCAAAATCTCGGAAATTATGCGTTTCCAGGACCCGGGACCCGTCGCAATCGATTCTAAATGGCATATTACACTAAAAAACGCGAATTTCCGAAGGTGAAAAATTAGATCATTTTTCCATTTCCACGTCGATATCTCGAAAATTATGCGTTTCCAGGACCCAGGACCCGTCGCAATCGATTCTAAATGGCATATTACACTAAAAAACGCGAATTTCCGAAGGTGAAAAATTAGATCATTTTTCCATTTCCACGTCGATATCTCGAAAATTATGCGTTTCCAGGACCCAGGACCCGCGCAATCGATTCTAAATGGCATATTACACTAAAAAACACGAATTTCCGAAGGTGAAAAATTAGATCATTTTTCCATTTCCACGTCGATATCTCGAAAATTATGCGTTTCCAGGACCCAGGACCCGTCGCAATCGATTCTAAATGGCATATTACACTGAAAAACGCTAATCTTTGGAAATGAAAAATCTCATAATTTTTCACGTTCCGACGTCGAAATCTCGGAAATTATGCGTTTCCAGGACCCGGGACCAGTCGGAATTGATTCTGAGCCGCAAATTACACTGAAAAACACGGAATTTCGTAGAACGGAAAATTTCATTATTTTCACCTTCTAACATCGAAATCTCGATATTCATGCGTCCGAGGGGCCAAAAAACGGTCGGAATCGATTCTGGGTGGCATATTACACTCAAAAACACAAATTTTCGAAAGTGGAAGATTGAATCATTTTTCACGTTTTCACGTCGATATCTCGAAAATTATGCGTTTTCAGGACCCGGGACCCGTCGCAATCGATTCTAAATGGCATATTACACTCAAAACCACGAATTTTCGAAGGTGAAAAATTAGATCATTTTTCACGTTTCCACGTCGATATCTCGAAAGTTATGCGTTTCCAGGACCCAGGACCCGTCGCAATCGATTCTAAATGGCATATTACACTAAAAAACACGAATTTCCGAAGGTGAAAAATTAGATCATTTTTCCATTTCCACGTCGATATCTCGAAAATTATGCGTTTCCAGAACCAAGGACCCGTCGCAAACGATTCTAAACGGCATATTACACTCAAAAACACGAATTTTCAAAGGTGAAAAATAAGATTATTTTCCACGTTTCCACGTCGATATCTCGAAAATTATGCGTTTCCAGGACCCAGGACCCGTCGCAATCGATTCTAAATGGCATATTACACTGAAAAACACGATTTTTGGGAATGAAAAATCTCATAATTTTTCACGTTCCGACGTCGAAATCTCGAAAATTATGCGTTTCCAGGACCCGGGACCAGTCGGAATTGATTCTGAGCCGCAAATTACACTGAAAAACACGAATTTTTGGGAATGAAAAATCTCATGATTTTTCACGTTCCGACGTCAAAATCATGGAAATTATGCGTTTCCAGGACCCGGGACCCGTCGCAATCGATTCTAAATGGCATATTACACTGAAAAACACGCATTTTTGGGAATGAAAAATCTCATAATTTTTCACGTTCCGACGTCCAAATCTCGGAAATTATGCGTTGCCAGGACCCGGGGTCCGTCGCAATCGATTCTAAATGGCATATTACACTCAAAAACACGAATTTTCGAAGGTGAAAAATGAGATCATTTTTCACGTTTCCACGTCGATATCTCGAAAATGATGCGTTTCCAGGACCCGGGGTCCGTCGCAATCGATTCTGAATGGCATATGACACTAAAAAACACGAATTTTTGAAGGTGAAAAATCAGATCATTCTTCACGTTTCCACGTCGATATCTCGGAAATTATGCGTTTACAGGACCCAGGACCCGTCGCAATCGATTCTGAATGGCATATTACAATGAAAAACAAGAATTTTCGAAAGCGAAAAATTGGATCATTTCTCACGTTTCCACGTCAATATTTCGAAAATTATGCTTTTCCAGGACCCAGGACCCGTCGCAATCGATTCTAAATGGCATATTATACTAAAAAACACGAATTTTCGAAAGTGAAAAATTGGATCATTTTTTACGTTTCCACGTTGATATCTCGAAAATTATGCGTTTCCAGGACCCAAGACCCGTCGCACCCGATTCTGAATGGCATATTACACTGTAAAACACGAATTTTTGAGAACGAAAAATTCGATCATTTTTCACGTTTCCACGTCGATATCTCGAAAATTATGCGTTTCCAGGACCCAGGACCCATCGCAATCGATTCTGAATGGCATATTACACTAAAAAACACGAATTTCCGGAGGTGGAAAATTAGATCATTTTCCACGTCTCCACGTCGATATCTCGTGAATTATGCGTTTGCAGGACCCAGGACCCGTCGCAATCGATTCTAAATGGCATATTACACTGAAAAACACGAATTTTTGGGAATGAAAAATCTCATAATTTTTCACGTTCCGACGTCGAAATCTCGGAAATTATGCGTTTCCAGGACCCGGGACCAGTCGGAATTGATTCTGAGCCGCAAATTACACTGAAAAACACGAAATTTTGTAGAACGGAAAAATTCATTATTTTCACCTTCCAACATCGAAAACTCGATATCCATGCGTCCGAGGGGCCGAAAAACGGTCGGAATCGATTCTGGGTGGCATATTACACTCAAAAACACAAATTTTCGAAAGTGGAAGATTGAATCATTTTTCACGTTTCCACGTCGATATCTCGAAAATTATGCGTTTCCAGGACCCAGGACCCGTCGCAATCGATTCTGAATGGCAAATTACACTGAAAAACACGAATTTTTGGGAATGAAAAATCTCATAATTTTTCACGTTCCGACGTCAAAATTTCGGAAATTATGCGTTTCCAGGACCCGGGACCCGTCGCAATCGATTTCAAATGGCATATTACACTCAAAAACACGAATTTTCAAAACTAAAGAATTGGATCATTTTTTACGTTTCCACGTCGATATCTCGAAAATGATGCGTTTCCAGGACCCGGGGTCCGTCGCAATCGATTCTAAATGGCATATTACACTCAAAAACACGAATTTTCGAAGGTGAAAAATTAGATCATTTTTTACGTTTCCACGTCGATATCTCGAAAATGATGCGTTTCCAGGACCCGGGGTCCGTCGCAATCGATTCTGAATGGCATATGACACTGAAAAACACGAATTTTTGAAGGTGAAAAATTAGATCATTCTTCACGTTTCCACGTCGATATCTCGGAAATTATGCGTTTACAGGACCCAGGACCCGTCGCAATCGATTCTAAATGGCATATTACACTGAAAAACAAGAATTGTCAAAAGTGAAAAATTGGATCATTTCTCACGTTTCCACGTCAATATTTCGAAAATTATGCTTTTCCAGGACCCAGGACCCGTCGCAATCGATTCTAAATGGCATATTATACTAAAAAACACGAATTTTCGAAAGTGAAAAATTGGATCATTTTTTACGTTTCCACGTTGATATCTCGAAAATTATGCGTTTCCAGGACCCGGGACCCGTCGCACCCGATTCTGGATGGCATATTACACTGTAAAACACGAATTTTTGAGAACGAAAAATTCGATCATTTTTCACGTTTCCACGTCGATATCTCGAAAATTATGCGTTTCCAGGACCCAGGACCCGTCGCAATCGATTCTGAATGGCATATTACACTAAAAAACACGAATTTCCGGAGGTGGAAAATTAGATCATTTTCCACGTCTCCACGTCGATATCTCGTGAATTATGCGTTTGCAGGACCCAGGACCCGTCGCAATCGATTCTAAATGGCATATTACACTGAAAAACACGAATTTTTGGGAATGAAAAATCTCATAATTTTTCACGTTCCGACGTCGAAATCTCGGAAATTATGCGTTTCCAGGACCCGGGACCAGTCGGAATTGATTCTGAGCCGCAAATTACACTGAAAAACACGAAATTTCGTAGAACGGAAAATTTCATTATTTTCACCTTCCAACATCGGAAACTCGATATCCATGCGTCCGAGGGGCCGAAAAACGGTCGGAATCGATTCTGGGTGGCATATTACACTCAAAAACACAAATTTTCGAAAGTGGAAGATTGAATCATTTTTCACGTTTCCACGTCGATATCTCGAAAATTATGCGTTTCCAGGACCCAGGACCCGTCGCAATCGATTCTAAATGGCAAATTACACTGAAAAACACGAATTTTTGGGAATGAAAAATCTCATAATTTTTCACGTTCCGACGTCAAAATCTCGGAAATTATGCGTTTCCAGGACCCGGGACCCGTCGCAATCGATTTCAAATGGCATATTACACTCAAAAACACGAATTTTCGAAACTAAAAAATTGGATCATTTTTTACGTTTTCACGTCGATATCTCGGAAATTATGCGTTTCCAGGACCCAGGACCCGTCGCAATCGATTCTAAATGGCATATTACACTAGAAAACACGAATTTTCGAAGGTGAAAAATTAGATCATTTTTCACGTTTCCACGTCGATATCTCGAAAATGATGCGTTTCCAGGACCCGGGGTCCGTCGCAATCGATTCTAAATGGCATATTACACTCAAAAACACGAATTTTCGAAGGTGAAAAATTAGATCATTTTTTACGTTTCCACGTCGATATCTCGAAAATGATGCGTTTCCAGGACCCGGGGTCCGTCGCAATCGATTCTGAATGACATATGACACTGAAAAACACGAATTTTTGAAGGTGAAAAATTAGATCATTCTTCACGTTTCCACGTCGATATCTCGGAAATTATGCGTTTACAGGACCCAGGACCCGTCGCAATCGATTCTAAATGGCATATTACACTGAAAAACAAGAATTGTCAAAAGTGAAAAATTGGATCATTTCTCACGTTTCCACGTCAATATTTCGAAAATTATGCTTTTCCAGGACCCAGGACCCGTCGCAATCGATTCTAAATGGCATATTATACTAAAAAACACGAATTTTCGAAAGTGAAAAATTGGATCATTTTTTACGTTTCCACGTTGATATCTCGAAAATTATGCGTTTCCAGGACCCGGGACCCGTCGCACCCGATTCTGGATGGCATATTACACTGTAAAACACGAATTTTTGAGAACGAAAAATTCGATCATTTTTCACGTTTCCACGTCGATATCTCGAAAATTATGCGTTTCCAGGACCCAGGACCCGTCGCAATCGATTCTGAATGGCATATTACACTAAAAAACACGAATTTCCGGAGGTGGAAAATTAGATCATTTTCCACGTCTCCACGTCGATATCTCGTGAATTATGCGTTTGCAGGACCCAGGACCCGTCGCAATCGATTCTAAATGGCATATTACACTGAAAAACACGAATTTTTGGGAATGAAAAATCTCATAATTTTTCACGTTCCGACGTCGAAATCTCGGAAATTATGCGTTTCCAGGACCCGGGACCAGTCGGAATTGATTCTGAGCCGCAAATTACACTGAAAAACACGAAATTTCGTAGAACGGAAAATTTCATTATTTTCACCTTCCAACATCGGAAACTCGATATCCATGCGTCCGAGGGGCCGAAAAACGGTCGGAATCGATTCTGGGTGGCATATTACACTCAAAAACACAAATTTTCGAAAGTGGAAGATTGAATCATTTTTCACGTTTCCACGTCGATATCTCGAAAATTATGCGTTTCCAGGACCCAGGACCCGTCGCAATCGATTCTAAATGGCAAATTACACTGAAAAACACGAATTTTTGGGAATGAAAAATCTCATAATTTTTCACGTTCCGACGTCAAAATCTCGGAAATTATGCGTTTCCAGGACCCGGGACCCGTCGCAATCGATTCTAAATGGCATATTACACTAAAAAACGCGAATTTCCGAAGGTGAAAAATTAGATCATTTTTCCATTTCCACGTCGATATCTCGAAAATTATGCGTTTCCAGGACCCAGGACCCGTCGCAATCGATTCTAAATGGCATATTACACTAAAAAACGCGAATTTCCGAAGGTGAAAAATTAGATCATTTTTCCATTTCCACGTCGATATCTCGAAAATTATGCGTTTCCAGGACCCAGGACCCGCGCAATCGATTCTGAATGGCATATTACACTCAAAAACACGAATTTTCGAAACTAAAAAATTGGATCATTTTTTACGTTTTCACGTCGATATCTCGGAAATTATGCGTTTCCAGGACCCAGGACCCGTCGCAATCGATTCTAAATGGCATATTACACTAGAAAACACGAATTTTCGAAGGTGAAAAATTAGATCATTTTTCACGTTTCCACGTCGATATCTCGAAAATGATGCGTTTCCAGGACCCGGGGTCCGTCGCAATCGATTCTAAATGGCATATTACACTCAAAAACACGAATTTTCGAAGGTGAAAAATTAGATCATTTTTCACGTTTCCACGTCGATATCTCGAAAATTATGCGTTTTCAGGACCCAGGACCCGTCGCAATCGATTCTAAATGGCATATTACACTAAAAAACGCGAATTTCCGAAGGTGAAAAATTAGATCATTTTTCCATTTCCACGTCGATATCTCGAAAATTATGCGTTTCCAGGACCCAGGACCCGCGCAATCGATTCTGAATGGCATATTACACTAAAAAACACGAATTTCCGAAGGTGAAAAATTAGATCATTTTTCCATTTCCACGTCGATATCTCGAAAATTATGCGTTTCCAGGACCCAGGACCCGTCGCAATCGATTCTAAATGGCATATTACACTGAGAAACGCGAATCTTTGGAAATGAAAAATCTCATAATTTTTCACGTTCCGACGTCGAAATCTCGGAAATTATGCGTTTCCAGGACCCGGGACCAGTCGGAATTGATTCTGAGCCGCAAATTACACTGAAAAACACGAAATTTCGTAGAACGGAAAATTTCATTATTTTCACCTTCTAACATCGAAATCTCGATATTCATGCGTCCGAGGGGCCGAAAAACGGTCGGAATCGATTCTGGGTGGCATATTACACTCAAAAACACAAATTTTCGAAAGTGGAAGATTGAATCATTTTTCACGTTTTCACGTCGATATCCCGAAAATTATGCGTTTTCAGGACCCGGGACCCGTCGCAATCGATTCTAAATGGCATATTACACTCAAAACCACGAATTTTCGAAGGTGAAAAATGAGATCATTTTTCACGTTTCCACGTCGATATCTCGAAAGTTATGCGTTTCCAGGACCCAGGACCCGTCGCAATCGATTCTAAATGGCATATTACACTAAAAAACACGAATTTCCGAAGGTGAAAAATTAGATCATTTTTCCATTTCCACGTCGATATCTCGAAAATTATGCGTTTCCAGAACCAAGGACCTGTCGCAAACGATTCTAAACGGCATATTACACTCAAAAACACGAATTTTCAAAGGTGAAAAATAAGATTATTTTCCACGTTTCCACGTCGATATCTCGAAAATTATGCGTTTCCAGGACCCGGGGTCCGTCGCAATCGATTCTGAATGGCATATTACACTTAAAAACACGAATTTTTGAAGGTGAAAAATGAGATCATTTTTCACGTTTCCACGTCGATATCTCGGAAATTATGCGTTTACAGGACCCGGGACCCGTCGCAATCGATTCTAAATGGCATATTATACTAAAAAACACGAATTTTCGAAAGTGAAAAATTGGATCATTTTTTACGTTTCCACGTCGATATCTCGAAAGTTATGCGTTTCCAGAACCAAGGACCCGTCGCAAACGATTCTAAACGGCATATTACACTCAAAAACACGAATTTTCAAAGGTGAAAAATAAGATTATTTTCCACGTTTCCACGTCGATATTGCGAAAATTATGCTTTTCCAGGACCCAGGACCCGTCGCAATCGATTCTAAATGGCATATTATACGAAAAAACACGAATTTTCGAAAGTGAAAAATTGGATCATTTTTTACGTTTTTACGTTTGCGAAAATTATGCTTTTCCAGGACCCAGGACCCGTCGCAATCGATTCTAAATGGCATATTATACGAAAAAACACGAATTTTCGAAAGTGAAAAATTGGATCATTTTTTACGTTTCCACGTCGATATCTCGAAAGTTATGCGTTTGCAGGACCCAGGACCCGTCGCAATCGATTCTAAATGGCATATTGCACTGAAAAACACAAATTTTTCGAAATTCAAAAATTGGATCATTTTTCACGTTTCCACGTCGATATTGCGAAAATTATGCTTTTCCAGGACCCAGGACCCGTCGCAATCGATTCTAAATGGCATATTATACTAAAAAACACGAATTTTCGAAAGTGAAAAATTGGATCATTTTTTACGTTTCCACGTCGATATCTCGAAAGTTATGCGTTTGCAGGACCCAGGACCCGTCGCACCCGATTCTGAATGGCATATTACACTCAAAAACACGAATTTTCGAAGGTAAAAGATGAGATCATTTTTTACCTTTCCACGTCGATATCCCGAAAATTATGCGTTTCCAGGACCCGGGACCCGTCGCAATCGATTCTAAATGGCATATTACACTGAAAAACACGAATTTTTGGGAATGAAAAATCTCATAATTTTTCACGTTCCGACGTCAAAATCATGGAAATTATGCGTTTCCAGGACCCAGGACCCGTCGCAATCGATTCTAAATGGCATATTACACTGAAAAACACGCATTTTTGGGAATGAAAAATCTCATAATTTTTCACGTTCCGACGTCCAAATCTCGGAAATTATGCGTTGCCAGGACCCGGGACCCGTCGCAATCGATTTCAAATGGCATATTACACTCAAAAACACGAATTTTCGAAACTAAAAAATTGGATCATTTTTTACGTTTTCACGTCGATATCTCGAAAATTATGCGTTTCCAGGACCCAGGACCCGCGCAATCGATTCTGAATGGCATATTACACTAAAAAACACGAATTTTCAAAGGTGAAAAATAAGATCATTTTCCACGTTTCCACGTCAATATCTCGAAAATTATGCGTTTCCAGGACCCAGGACCCGTCGCAATCGATTCTAAATGGCATATCACACTGAAAAACGCGAATCTTTGGAAATGAAAAATCTCATAATTTTTCACGTTCCGACGTCGAAAACTCGGAAATTATGCGTTTCCAGGACCCGGGACCAGTCGGAATTGATTCTGAGCCGCAAATTACACTGAAAAACACGAAATTTCGTAGAACGGAAAATTTCATTATTTTCACCTTCCAACATCGAAATCTCGATATTCATGCGTCCGAGGGGCGGAAAAACGATCGGAATCGATTCTGGGTGGCATATTACACTCGAAAACACAAATTTTCGAAAGTGGAAGATTGAATCATTTTTCACGTTTTCACGTCGATATCTCGAAAATTATGCGTTTTCAGGACCCGGGACCCGTCGCAATCGATTCTAAATGGCATATTACACTCAAAAACACGAATTTCCGAAGGTGAAAAATTAGATCATTTTTCACGTTTCCACGTCGATATTTCGAAAGTTATGCGTTTGCAGGACCCAGGACCCGTCGCAATCGATTCTAAATGGCATATTGCACTGAAAAACACGAATTTTTCGAAAGTGAAAAATTGGATCATTTTTCACGTTTCCACGTCGATATCTCGAAAATTATGCGTTTCCAGGACCCAGGACCCATCGCAATCGATTCTAAATGGCATATTACACTGAAAAACACGAATTTTTGGGAATGAAAAATCTCATAATTTTTCACGTTCCGACGTCGAAATCTCGGAAATTATGCGTTTCCAGGACCCGGGACCAGTCGGAATTGATTCTGAGCCGCAAATTACACTGAAAAACACGAAATTTCGTAGAACGGAAAATTTCATTATTTTCACCTTCCAACATCGAAATCTCGATATTCATGCGTCCGAGGGGCCGAAAAACGGTCGGAATCCATTCTGGGTGGCATATTTCACTCAGAAACACAAATTTTCGAAAGTGGAAGATTGAATCATTTTCCACGTTTTTACGTCGATATCTCGAAAATTATGCGTTTCCAGGACCCAGGACCCGTCGCAATCGATTCTAAATGGCAAATTACACTGAAAAACACGCATTTTTGGGAATGAAAAATCTCATAATTTTTCACGTTCCGACGTCTAAATCTCGGAAATTATGCGTTGCCAGGACCCGGGACCCGTCGCAATCGATTTCAAATGGCATATTACACTCAAAAACACGAATTTTCGTAGGTAAAAAATGAGATCATTTTTTACGTTTGCACGTCGATATCTCGAAAATTATACGTTTCCAGGACCCGGGACCCGTCGCAATCGATTCGAAATGGCATATTACACTGAAAAACACGAATTTTTGGGAATGAAAAATCTCATAATTTTTCACGTTCCGACGTCAAAATCATGGAAATTATGCGTTTCCAGGACCCAGGACCCGTCGCAATCGATTCTAAATGGCATATTACACTGAAAAACACGCATTTTTGGGAATGAAAAATCTCATAATTTTTCACGTTCCGACGTCCAAATCTCGGTAATTATGCGTTGCCAGGACCCGGGACCCGTCGCAATCGATTTCAAATGGCATATTACACTCAAAAACACGAATTTTCGAAACTAAAAAATTGGATCATTTTTTACGTTTTCACGTCGATATCTCGAAAATTATGCGTTTCCAGGACCCAGGACCCGCGCAATCGATTCTAAATGGCATATTACACTAAAAAACACGAATTTTCAAAGGTGAAAAATAAGATCATTTTCCACGTTTTCACGTCGATATCTCGAAAATTATGCGTTTCCAGGACCCAGGACCCGTCGCAATCGATTCTAAATGGCATATTACACTGAAAAACGCGAATCTTTGGAAATGAAAAATCTCATAATTTTTCACGTTACGACGTCGAAATCTCGGAAATTATGCGTTTCCAGGACCCGGGACCAGTCGGAATTGATTCTGAGCCGCAAATTACACTGAAAAACACGAAATTTCGTAGAACGGAAAATTTCATTATTTTCACCTTCTAACATCGAAATCTCGATATTCATGCGTCCGAGGGGCGGAAAAACGGTCGGAATCGATTCTGGGTGGCATATTACACTCGAAAACACAAATTTCCGAAAGTGGAAGATTGAATCATTTTTCACGTTTTCACGTCGATATCTCGAAAATTATGCGTTTTCAGGACCCGGGACCCGTCGCAATCGATTCTAAATGGCATATTACACTCAAAAACACGAATTTCCGAAGGTGAAAAATTAGATCATTTTTCACGTTTCCACGTCGATATCTCGAAAGTTATGCGTTTGCAGGACCCAGGACCCGTCGCAATCGATTCTAAATGGCATATTGCACTGAAAAACACGAATTTTTCGAAAGTGAAAAATTGGATCATTTTTCACGTTTCCACGTCGATATCTCGAAAATTATGCGTTTCCAGGACCCAGGACCCGTCGCAATCGATTCTAAATGGCATATTACACTGAAAAACACGAATTTTTGGGAATGAAAAATCTCATAATTTTTCACGTTCCGACGTCGAAATCTCGGAAATTATGCGTTTCCAGGACCCGAGACCAGTCGGAATTGATTCTGAGCCGCAAATTACACTGAAAAACACGAAATTTCGTAGAACGGAAAATTTCATTATTTTCACCTTCCAACATCGAAATCTCGATATTCATGCGTCCGAGGGGCCGAAAAACGGTCGGAATCGATTCTGGGTGGCATATTTCACTCAGAAACACAAATTTTCGAAAGTGGAAGATTGAATCATTTTCCACGTTTTCACGTCGATATCTCGAAAATTATGCGTTTCCAGGACCCAGGACCCGTCGCAATCGATTCTAAATGGCAAATTACACTGAAAAACACGAATTTTTGGGAATGAAAAATCTCATAATTTTTCACGTTCCGACGTCAAAATCATGGAAATTATGCGTTTCCAGGACCCAGGACCCGTCGCAATCGATTCTAAATGGCATATTACACTGAAAAACACGCATTTTTGGGAATGAAAAATCTCATAATTTTTCACGTTCCGACGTCCAAATCTCGGAAATTATGCGTTGCCAGGACCCGGGACCCGTCGCAATCGATTTCAAATGGCATATTACACTCAAAAACACGAATTTTCGAAACTAAAAAATTGGATCATTTTTTACGTTTTCACGTCGATATCTCGAAAATTATGCGTTTCCAGGACCCAGGACCCGCGCAATCGATTCTGAATGGCATATTACACTGAAAAACACGAATTTTCAAAGGTGAAAAATAAGATCATTTTCCACGTTTCCACGTCAATATCTCGAAAATTATGCGTTTCCAGGACCCAGGACCCGTCGCAATCGATTCTAAATGGCATATTACACTGAAAAACGCGAATCTTTGGAAATGAAAAATCTCATAATTTTTCACGTTCCGACGTCGAAAACTCGGAAATTATGCGTTTCCAGGACCCGGGACCAGTCGGAATTGATTCTGAGCCGCAAATTACACTGAAAAACACGAAATTTCGTAGAACGGAAAATTTCATTATTTTCACCTTCTAACATCGAAATCTCGATATTCATGCGTCCGAGGGGCGGAAAAACGATCGGAATCGATTCTGGGTGGCATATTACACTCGAAAACACAAATTTTCGAAAGTGGAAGATTGAATCATTTTTCACGTTTTCACGTCGATATCTCGAAAATTATGCGTTTTCAGGACCCGGGACCCGTCGCAATCGATTCTAAATGGCATATTACACTCAAAAACACGAATTTCCGAAGGTGAAAAATTAGATCATTTTTCACGTTTCCACGTCGATATTCCGAAAGTTATGCGTTTGCAGGACCCAGGACCCGTCGCAATCGATTCTAAATGGCATATTGCACTGAAAAACACGAATTTTTCGAAAGTGAAAAATTGGATCATTTTTCACGTTTCCACGTCGAAATCTCGGAAATTATGCGTTTCCAGGACCCGGGACCAGTCGGAATTGATTCTGAGCCGCAAATTACACTGAAAAACACGAAATTTCGTAGAACGGAAAATTTCATTATTTTCACCTTCCAACATCGAAATCTCGATATTCATGCGTCCGAGGGGCCGAAAAACGGTCGGAATCCATTCTGAATGGCATATTTCACTCAGAAACACAAATTTTCGAAAGTGGAAGATTGAATCATTTTCCACGTTTTCACGTCGATATCTCGAAAATTATGCGTTTCCAGGACCCAGGACCCGTCGCAATCGATTCTAAATGGCATATTACACTGAAAAACACGCATTTTTGGGAATGAAAAATCTCATAATTTTTCACGTTCCGACGTCCAAATCTCGGAAATTATGCGTTGCCAGGACCCGGGACCCGTCGCAATCGATTTCAAATGGCATATTACACTCAAAAACGGGAATTTTCGAAACTAAAAAATTGGTTCATTTTTTACGTTTTCACGTCGATATTTCGAAAATTATGCGTTTCCAGGACCCAGGACCCGCGCAATCGATTCTAAATGGCATATTACACTAAAAAACACGAATTTTCAAAGGTGAAAAATAAGATCATTTTCCACGTTTTCACGTCGATATCTCGAAAATTATGCGTTTCCAGGACCCAGGACCCGTCGCAATCGATTCTAAATGGCATATTACACTGAAAAACGCGAATCTTTGGAAATGAAAAATCTCATAATTTTTCACGTTACGACGTCGAAATCTCGGAAATTATGCGTTTCCAGGACCCGGGACCAGTCGGAATTGATTCTGAGCCGCAAATTACACTGAAAAACACGAAATTTCGTAGAACGGAAAATTTCATTATTTTCACCTTCTAACATCGAAATCTCGATATTCATGCGTCCGAGGGGCGGAAAAACGGTCGGAATCGATTCTGGGTGGCATATTACACTCAAAAACACAAATTTTCGAAAGTGGAAGATTGAATCATTTTTCACGTTTTCACGTCGATATCTCGAAAATTATGCGTTTTCAGGACCCGGGACCCGTCGCAATCGATTCTAAATGGCATATTACACTCAAAAACACGAATTTCCGAAGGTGAAAAATTAGATCATTTTTCACGTTTCCACGTCGATATCTCGAAAGTTATGCGTTTGCAGGACCCAGGACCTGTCGCAATCGATTCTAAATGGCATATTGCACTGAAAAACACGAATTTTTCGAAAGTGAAAAATTGGATCATTTTTCACGTTTCCACGTCGATATCTCGAAAATTATGCGTTTCCAGGACCCAGGACCCGTCGCAATCGATTCTAAATGGCATATTACACTGAAAAACACGAATTTTTGGGAATGAAAAATCTCATAATTTTTTACGTTCCGACGTCGGAATCTCGGAAATTATGCGTTTCCAGGACCCGAGACCAGTCGGAATTGATTCTGAGCCGCAAATTACACTGAAAAACACGAAATTTCGTAGAACGGAAAATTTCATTATTTTCACCTTCCAACATCGAAATCTCGATATTCATGCGTCCGAGGGGCCGAAAAACGGTCGGAATCGATTCTGGGTGGCATATTTCACTCAGAAACACAAATTTTCGAAAGTGGAAGATTGAATCATTTTCCACGTTTTCACGTCGATATCTCGAAAATTATGCGTTTCCAGGACCCAGGACCCGTCGCAATCGATTCTAAATGGCAAATTACACTGAAAAACACGAATTTTTGGGAATGAAAAATCTCATAATTTTTCACGTTCCGACGTCAAAATCTCGGAAATTATGCGTTTCCAGGACCCGGGACCCGTCGCAATCGATTTCAAATGGCATATTACACTCAAAAACACGAATTTTCGAAACTAAAAAATTGGATCATTTTTTACGTTTTCACGTCGATATCTCGGAAATTATGCGTTTCCAGGACCTAGGATCCGTCGCAATCGATTTTAAATGGCATATTACACTCAAAAACACGAATTTTCGAAGGTAAAAAATGAGATCATTTTTTACGTTTGCACGTCGATATCTCGAAAATTATGCGTTTCCAGGACCCGGGACCCGTCGCAATCGATTCTAAATGGCATATTACACTGAAAAACACGAATTTTTGGGAATGAAAAATCTCATAATTTTTCACGTTCCGACGTCAAAATCATGTAAATTATGCGTTTCCAGGACTCAGGACCCGTCGCAATCGATTCTAAATGGCATATTACACTGATAAACACGCATTTTTGGGAATGAAAAATCTCATAATTTTTCACGTTCCGACGTCCAAATCTCGGAAATTATGCGTTGCCAGGACCCGGGACCCGTCGCAATCGATTTCAAATGGCATATTACACTCAAAAACACGAATTTTCGAAACTAAAAAATTGGATCATTTTTTACGTTTTCACGTCGATATCTCGAAAATTATGCGTTTCCAGGACCCAGGACCCGCGCAATCGATTCTAAATGGCATATTACACTAAAAAACACGAATTTTCAAAGGTGAAAAATAAGATCATTTTCCACGTTTTCACGTCGATATCTCGAAAATTATGCGTTTCCAGGACCCAGGACCCGTCGCAATCGATTCTAAATGGCATATTACACTGAAAAACGCGAATCTTTGGAAATGAAAAATCTCATAATTTTTCACGTTCCGACGTCGAAATCTCGGAAATTATGCGTTTCCAGGACCCGGGACCAGTCGGAATTGATTCTGAGCCGCAAATTACACTGAAAAACACGAAATTTCGTAGAACGGAAAATTTCATTATTTTCACCTTCTAACATCGAAATCTCGATATTCATGCGTCCGAGGGGCGGAGAAACGGTCGGAATCGATTCTGGGTGGCATATTACACTCAAAAACACAAATTTTCGAAAGTGGAAGATTGAATCATTTTTCACGTTTTCACGTCGATATCTCGAAAATTATGCGTTTTCAGGACCCGGGACCCGTCGCAATCGATTCTAAATGGCATATTACACTCAAAAACACGAATTTCCGAAGGTGAAAAATTAGATCATTTTTCACGTTTCCACGTCGATATCTCGAAAGTTATGCGTTTGCAGGACCCAGGACCCGTCGCAATCGATTCTAAATGGCATATTGCACTGAAAAACACGAATTTTTCGAAAGTGAAAAATTGGATCATTTTTCACGTTTCCACGTCGATATCTCGAAAATTATGCGTTTCCAGGACCCAGGACCCGCGCAATCGATTCTAAATGGCATATTACACTGAAAAACACGCATTTTTGGAAATGAAAAATCTCATAATTTTTCACGTTCCGACGTCAAAATCTCGGAAATTATGCGTTTCCAGGACCCGGGACCCGTCGCAATCGATTCTAAATGGCAAATTACACTGAAAAACACGAATTTTTGGGAATGAAAAATCTCATAATTTTTCACGTTCCGACGTCAAAATCTCGGAAATTATGCGTTTCCAGGACCCGGGACCCGTCGCAATCGATTTCAAATGGCATATTACACTCAAAAACACGAATTTTCGAAACTAAAAAATTGGATCATTTTTTACGTTTTCACGTCGATATCTCGGAAATTATGCGTTTCCAGGACCTGGGATCCGTCGCAATCGATTTTAAATGGCATATTACACTTAAAAACACGAATTTTCGAAGGTAAAAAATGAGATCATTTTTTACGTTTGCACGTCGATATCTCGAAAATTACGCGTTTCCAGGACCCGGGGTCCGTCGCAATCGATTCCAAAAGGCATATTACACTGTAAAACACGAATTTTCGGAGGTGAAAAATTAGATCATTTTTTACGTTTCCACGTCGATATCTCGAAAATTATGCGTTTCCAGGACCCAGGACCCGTCGCACCCGATTCTGAATGGCATATTACACTGAAAAACACGAATTTTTGGGAATGAAAAATCTCATAATTTTTCACGTTCCGACGTCAAAATCATGGAAATTATGCGTTTCCAGGACCCAGGACCCGTCGCAATCGATTCTAAATGGCATATTACACTGAAAAACACGCATTTTTGGGAATGAAAAATCTCATAATTTTTCACGTTCCGACGTCCAAATCTCGGAAATTATGCGTTGCCAGGACCCGGGACCCGTCGCAATCGATTTCAAATGGCATATTACACTCAAAAACACGAATTTTCGAAACTAAAAAATTGGATGATTTTTTACGTTTTCACGTCGATATCTCGAAAATTATGCGTTTCCAGGACCCAGGACCCGCGCAATCGATTCTAAATGGCATATTACACTAAAAAACACGAATTTTCAAAGGTGAAAAATAAGATCATTTTCCACGTTTTCACGTCGATATCTCGAAAATTATGCGTTTCCAGGACCCAGGACCCGTCGCAATCGATTCTAAATGGCATATTACACTGAAAAACGCGAATCTTTGGAAATGAAAAATCTCATAATTTTTCACGTTCCGACGTCGAAATCTCGGAAATTATGCGTTTCCAGGACCCGGGACCAGTCGGAATTGATTCTGAGCCGCAAATTACACTGAAAAACACGAAATTTCGTAGAACGGAAAATTTCATTATTTTCACCTTCTAACATCGAAATCTCGATATTCATGCGTCCGAGGGGCGGAAAAACGGTCGGAATCGATTCTGGGTGGCATATTACACTTGTTACGGACACCCGAGCTGAAGGCTCCGAGTGTTGTTGTTATATATAACTTTTGAGAGAGATCCCCGAGCGGCAGAAGATTACTCTCATAGGTCCGCTTGAACTAAGTCCTAAGGACACCTGCGCAATCTGTGAATGGACTAGGAGGAACAATTGACGTGTATCTTTTAGTGCATGCGTTTTATTCGATTATTTCCTATAACACGACTAGCTAACGACTATGCACAGTAACTATTACTATATTGAATGTTATTGAGAAGGAAATATAGAAAAACATAAAACGATTGTGGGTTGAATTTGAATGATTAAGAACTAAAAGAAGATAGAGGAGGGAACGAGCCTACCGAATTAACTCCGAACGTCACTCGAGCCGACTCCAAGAACCCACCGACTCAAGACACCTCGCGCTGGATTCGATAAGTGCAGCTTATGCCGGGCGTCTCAGTTAACGTCAGCTGTCGCGTTGACCTTCTGTTATTTCACGCCCTGGACTGCTTCACTCCTTCGTCCTTCTGGCAGAGTCTTGTAGTCGGTTAGGTGCGGCTAGTGAGTGAGGCTGGAGGGTGATCACTTTGCTCACTTTCGGTATTAGAAAACGACTGTCGAGCAATCACCTCGGTTTCGACAAAGAAACCTCGGGTTGATCGTGGGTGGGGTTTTTGCAAAGTGCTGAATCCGTTGTTTCGGGGGTCATCACACCCGCTGATTCGTTTCCTCCTCTACTTCCGGCCGAGCGCGCGCGTGTAGGAATGCGCTGACTGCACTACTTGCAGTGAAATAAACTTAGAAAAAAATAAGGGAATAGGGCCGTTCGTAACACCCTCCCCCAAGACGCTGGCTCCGGTATCGGAGTCAAGCGTATGAACATTAGAATGGACCCAAAAGTGTCGCGCATTCCTTCCACGCGGTCGCTTTTCCGTTTCTCTAAAGCTAAACTACTTCTAAATTATTTCTATGTTACAGACTAGGCTTAACATTAGGGTTACAATCTTCTTAGGTTTGGTCCGGTTGTTGATTCATCTGGCAGGATGACACCAATCGTTGGGTAAGCCCACGGGTGGGGGTGGATATAGCCTGTCATTGGCTAACTCCCTTTGGCCCGCAGTCCTTCAGTTTGAGCTTGTCTAGATGTTTCAGCTTTCGTTTTCCACATCGATCGGAGATGATCGCGGTGTTCAGGCTAAGGAGCTCCACGATCTCATATGGACCTTCGTAGTAAGGGTCTAGTTTCCCTCGGACCTCACGTTTTGCGTATACTTGATCGCCCACCTGGAATTTGACGGGATTAACCTTCGCGTCATACCTGCGTTTTGAAGCACGTTTTGCATCGTTCAAGTTGTTTCCCCCAACTTCGGCTAATTCATCCAGCCGAGTGACCAGATTTGCCAAGTATTTGGTAGTGGTCGGTACATGTTTGGCCATCGGTAGCGATTCCGTCGTCCGTTTCGGTTTGCCGAAAGCCATTTCATGGGGGGTGAATTTCGTCCCTTCGTGGATGACTGAGTTGTAGCACTGCATGGCGTCAGGCAGCAGCGCATCCCATTCCCGTTGGTCGTGGGCATAGTGACGCAAATAGTCTACCAGACCCGTGTGACTCCGCTCCAGCGATCCGTTCGTCTGGGGGTGGTATCCTGAGGTCATCACGTGGTTAACTTTGTTGATCTTCAGGAATTCCTTCATGTTTTCGCTGGTGAAACTTCTTCCTCGATCGCTGAGTAGAATCAGCGGAATGCTGTAGGGTTTGAAGTAGCCCTGGCCAAGGGCTCTGATGATCGAGACTGAGGTCTGGTCCGGTAGAGCGAATGCGTGGCCCAGTTTCGTGAGTAGGTCCAGAACGGTGAGTATGTATTTATTTCCGCTTCTGGTGGTCGGGAGTGGTCCGACAATATCCACAGCTATTTTCTCCCACGCTTCCACCGGGGTATCTGTAATGATCATGGGTTCTCGGGTTTTAATTCGGGTTACCTTCTGCTTTTGGCAGCTGGTGCAGCATCGGATGACATCCTGCACCTCGTTTCTCATCCCAGGCCAGTGGTATCTTTGTCTTAGCCGTTTATAGGTCTTGGTTACGCCCTTGTGTCCTCCAGTGGTCCCTTCGTGCCATCTTCTCACGATGTTGAGCCTTTCCTCGGGTGCGGGAGTTTCAATTTCCCCCGTACAGAGGTGTATTTGGCACGGGTAGTCTCGAAAGATGGTTTCCACAAGAGATTTCACGATCACAGGCTGCCAAGTCTCTAAGGCGTCTCCCCGTGTGGGGATCCGAACTTCGGTGACCCCTTCGGCTCTCATGGCGGCTTTTAGTAGTTCTAATCCGTCTATGAAGTCTTCAGGAGTCATTCGGTGATAATATTGGTCCATACAGCCGACTGAGAATATGGTCCCCCTTTTTCTTCTGGTAATAGCCACCGCACCTTTCTCCGATATTTTTTCCAAGAGGTCGTCAGGGTGAATGTACTGCATCTCGCGTAGTTGTTTGCCTACCGGAGTAGTAAATATACAATCAGCTGATATGAAATGTGCATAGTTACCCCTTCGCATCGTCAGCGTGTCTGTGATTACGTCCACCTTGAGCGTACGGTCGTCCTCGTTTCTATCGTGGCCGAGTCTCGTCTTACGCGTAGCGCATCGGCCTACCTCCTTGCCTCTAGTGTCATTGGCCTCGCTGACGTCATCTACGTATGGTACTGTTGTTGTTTCTTCCGGCTGTTCTGGTTCCTCCGCGGATGTCTCTGCGTCCGAAGTAGTCGTTGAGGTGGGCGGCGATCCGTACGGGGTCGATCTTCCCGTGGGCAACAGCGACTTGCGTGGGGTTGGTAGGAATGAGACTCGGTTTTTACTGACCTGCCTCATGGGTTGTAAGCCAGTGGGAGTCTGTTGACACTTGCTGACAGCTGTGTCCTGGTTAGCGGTAATTCCAGGCAGACACGATTGGTTGAGGGATTTTGAGAGTTCCAGAAGTTGTTCTCTTGCAGTCTCTATGGTAAGTGGTTGGGCCTCAATCCATAGGTTATCGGCCTTTTGGTTTAACCGTTGTTGCGTAGTTTCTGCGGGTTGTAAGTCCGAGTGGTTTAGGGCAGCCGCCTTCATAGCTCCGTCTGCGTCATTTTCGTGGCTGTTGTCTCCTGAATCCATCTCTCTGGGATCGTACCTACTCCTCGGGGTCCATGGCCCAGGGTATTCTCTCTGTAACAGATCTTGAATTACCTGGCTGGTGGTTGGGTCCCTCTCCTGGAGCATCTCTTGGAATTCCACCCGATCAGTCGTCAACTCGCATGGCTCGTTGGTCACATCATGGCTAGGACCTGGCCCGTAGCTCGCTTGAACGGTAGTGTCCAAGGAAGTGTCGTCACTTTCCTCGTCTTCCGTATCGTCTTTCCGTTCCTCAGGAATCGCCGAGGTAGTTAGGTCATTCTGCGTGGATGACAGCTGATCCTGTATGCTGGTTCCCAGGTCCACGGATGTAGCGCTGCTTTCGTCGGCACTCACGTAGGTGAGTGGGGCAACCGTAGTGTTACGTGACTGGCTGATTATTGGGCTCAAGTTCGAGTAGGTGATTGGCCCAACTCTCGGGTTGTTACGTAATCGGCTGGCTACTGAGCTGGTATTCGCGTCCTGTTTTGGTACAGGCGGTGGTTTATAGTCCGGATCTGCACCTTTCTTCAGCTTCGCGGGTAGACACGTCATGATAGGGTTACGTGAAAGGGCGTCAGCGTTTGCATTAGCTGTCCCCTTCTTGTAGACGATCTTAAAGTCGTATTCGGCCAACCGCAATCTCCAGCGGGTCAACCTCGAGCTCGGATCCCGATGGTTGTGGAGCCAAACGAGAGCCTGATGATCCGTGTAGAGGGTGAACTCTCTGCCATACAGGTAAGGCCTAAAATAATTAATAGCGAATATTACAGCCAGGCACTCCTTCTCGGAGGTAGAATAGTTGATCTCCGCTTTGTTCAGAAGGCGGGAGGCGTAGTTCACGGGTTGTTCTTCCCCCTTGCCACCCTGACTAAGCACAGCGCCCAGTGCGTAGTCGGAGGCATCGGTCGTCAACACAAATTTTTCGTTGAAATCCGGGTATCTAAGCACAGGTTCCTCACAGAGAGCGTTTCTGAGATCCTCGAAGCTCTGCTGCTGCGCCTCCCCCCATATGAAGGCTGCGCTCTTTTTTAATAAGCTGGTCATTGGTCTAGCACGATCTGCAAAATTGGGTATGAACCGCCTGTAATAACCGGCTAGACCGAGAAATTGTTTAATGTTTTTTTTATCAGTCGGGGCCGGAAATCTTTTGACGGCTTCCAGGTTCTTCGGGTTAGGTTTAACCCCGAACTCTCCGAGAATATGGCCTAGGTACGTCACCTCCGTGCGAAGAAATTCGCACTTATCCGTTTGCAGCTTGAGTCCGTGTTCTCTCAGCCGTTGCAATAGTCGCCTGACCTTGTACCCGTGTTGTTGCAGGTTTGAGGAATATATCACGATGTCGTCCAGGTATACGAATAACTCGGTTCCTTGTAGGCCACTCAACACCAGGTCCATCAAGCGCTGGAACGTGGCAGGAGCATTTTTCAGGCCAAATGGCATACGTGTGTATTCGTAATGCCCGTTGGCCGTGGAGAATGCCGTTTTCTGTTGGTCGTTCGGATTCATGCCGATCTGGTGGAAGCCGCTGGCGAGGTCGAATACGGAGAAATACTTCGCACCACCTACTCTGTCCAATATATCAGTGATATTAGGGAGTGGATAGCTATCTCCTACCGTCTTCTCGTTGAGTGCCCGATAGTCAGCCACCATTCTCCACCGTTTGTTCCCTTGAGAGTCCGGTTTCTTAGGGACGATCCACAGGGGTGAGTTGTATGGCGAAGATGATGGTTGCACAATACCGTCCCCGATTAGTCCGGTTACTTGTCTTTGGATCTCTTGTTGGTGGATCGGAGGAAAGCGGTACTGCCTGGTGTGGATAGGCACATCATCAGTAGTAATAATCTTGTGTGTCAGCGTACCTGTTTTTCCCAACTTGTCTCCGGCCAGGTGAAAACGGTCAGAGAATTCTTCGATGATGTCGATCACATGCTTCCTTTCTTCTGCGTTGAGATGTTCGGTACGGAGGCCCCCGATGATCCTGGTGACCCGGTCCTTGCCCAAACTTTCCTCAGGTTCCTCGTCGGATTTAATGTCTTCCATATCTAGATCGTAGGGCTCTAATGGTTGCGGAGCGATGGTGATTTCCACGTCCTCGTCGTTGGCGTTAGTGACCATAGTGTAGCATTTTCCATCGTGATTTCTTACTGCTACTTCCCCGATGTAAACCTGAGGAGGTGTGGCGATACGAGGCAGGTATCCTTCTCGTATACCGTTGTTCTCAACCGGGATCGAGACTTGCGTTCTACTACGGGCGGCTAGTCGCAGAGTTGTTTGGCGGAACTCTTTTTCCACGACGTCTATCTCTCGCCTATTACAGAAAGGAATTGGTTTAATAGGAGCCTCACAAGAAACGATCGTTTTGTGGTGGAAAGAAATTTCTGCCTGATGCTCTAAGCAGAACGGTGATCCAAGAAGTCCAGCTCCGTCGATGTTGGGGTTATCGTGAACGTAAAACAGACTAGTCTTACCCAAGGTAGTAAGGGTCGTGGTTCCAAGGGTGTACAATGGTTCTTGTGATACTCCTATGACTGCTGCCACAAACCTCTCGATGACAGGGGCAGCTTCCCCGAGCGCATCGATGTGCACAAGGTTCACTCCGGCTCCAGTGTCTACGGTGAATTGTCCCTCGCCTTTCTCCAGTTCT
The DNA here is from genome assembly GCA_963978835.1 of Tenthredo scrophulariae. NCBI lineage: Eukaryota > Metazoa > Arthropoda > Insecta > Hymenoptera > Tenthredinidae > Tenthredo > Tenthredo scrophulariae. The sequence goes on along the minus strand of OZ022227.1, from coordinate 21,202,135 downwards.
GGCGCCCTGATCCTGATTCTCGGGGCTGGGGCTTGAGCAATATGGCACTGGGTTTGAGTTCCGGCTGGGTTTTCCTCCTGTCCTCGTCCTCGAATCGTACGTTCTTCTTGCCTTGCGCTGGATCCGTGTCGTGTCGTCCGCCCTCGTAGTTTAAAGACCCAGTAGAGGAAACGGGAGAGTCACATCGGGCGGTTTCTCGTGAGATAGGCCGGTGAAATGGGTCCTGTACTTCCCGTTGTTTGCGCATCAAGGTTCGACAGTACTCGATCGCATGGCCACTGCGATTACAATAAAGACAGGGCGCATTCTTTTCGCCTGAAGGTGATCGTTCCCTGGAAGGAGAGCGGGAAGGATTAATGTTGAGTACTTTCATTCCTGCACTGAAAACTCTCGCCAGTGCAGTCGGACTGAAATCGTAACGGCTGGATCGTCGTCGACGATCTGCACCCGATGACGTAGTACTATCTTCCGTGGTGGTCATCACAATGTTGTCTCGCCGGCTTTGGTTTCGGCTCTCGTGCTCTCCCCTCGCATCGTGTGACGGCTTCCTAGCCGGGCTGTCATCTCGGTCGCAGTCTTGGTAATTTCCCATGGCCTGTCTCCGATTTCTGCGCGCCCGATTCTCTTCGATGACGAGATCATATGCTTCGTCCAGTGTTCTCGGTGCTTTCGGGACTATAGTGTAGTATATTCTTTCTGGCAGCCCCCGGAGAAAGTTGTCTAAAGCGGTTTTTTCCATATTAGTGATGTACTCACCGCTATTTTGGTAGGCAGCTCGAATGGCGGCGCGTGCCTTGTGTACCAGCTTAGAGGTCCGCCCGACGTATCCTGCCAGGGTCTCTCTGTCTTGTATTTGGAGCCTACCGAGCTCAGCGAGATACGAAGCGGGATCCCTTCCAGGGGCATACCTTTTTTTTAGATGATTGGTCAGTTGCAGGATAGTTGTGAAGTCTTTTCCTTCGACACTGACTCTCGCTGCGTCTACCAATCTGGTTAACACCAATTTGACATATTCCTGTTCTTCTTCTGGTTCGATTAACGTGAAACCGTCCGCGATCTTCCGCAGAACCTCTCCAAGGGGCGGGTGTTCGCCGTCGAACTCTGGTATCCGATCCACTACCTTGAAGAGCGTATCCTGTTGCCTAGAGGACCGAGTATACTCGATGAGAGTAGTTAGCAGCTGGTCGGTATTAGCCATGGTGACGTTGTTATCTGGTTGAGCCCTGGTAGTGGTCCCTGGCGTCGACTCAACTCCGGTATCTGGCGGAAGGTCGTCACCCGATACTCCTTCTGTCGCTGCGTCTGCGTCTCGTGCCGCTGCGGCCAAGCTTAAATGCAGGCTATGCTTTTGACTGGGGGAAAGTACACCGATTATAGGTGATCTCCGACCGAAAGTTATTTCACCCTCTAGGGTTGGTGTGATTGGCGAGTCTAAGGATGTCGAACGGGTAAGTCCGCCCGGCATCAGACTTTGTGTATCGCGCTCTTCACCACTTTAGCCCGGTGATAGGTTTCAAGGCAGTCGGCCCGAATTGACTCGAGAGTTAACCGAAAGGGAGTACGGGAAGGGTGAATGAGGGATCGCAGACAAGGATTGAACTATTATCAATAAAACTATAATGAACAAAATAATAAAAAGGAATAAAACTACACTCACTGCGTATCGCGTGATTGGAATGTACCGCGTCAGCAGGTTCGTTACTTCGCGACGTTTCCTAAGGCCGTTGACGTACGGCGGCTCAGATTCTCACTAGGTCGAGTCACAGAATGCACAGTTTAAGCGAACCCCACACCTAGCACCATTTGTTACGGACACCCGAGCTGAAGGCTCCGAGTGTTGTTGTTATATATAACTTTTGAGAGAGATCCCCGAGCGGCAGAAGATTACTCTCATAGGTCCGCTTGAACTAAGTCCTAAGGACACCTGCGCAATCTGTGAATGGACTAGGAGGAACAATTGACGTGTATCTTTTAGTGCATGCGTTTTATTCGATTATTTCCTATAACACGACTAGCTAACGACTATGCACAGTAACTATTACTATATTGAATGTTATTGAGAAGGAAATATAGAAAAACATAAAACGATTGTGGGTTGAATTTGAATGATTAAGAACTAAAAGAAGATAGAGGAGGGAACGAGCCTACCGAATTAACTCCGAACGTCACTCGAGCCGACTCCAAGAACCCACCGACTCAAGACACCTCGCGCTGGATTCGATAAGTGCAGCTTATGCCGGGCGTCTCAGTTAACGTCAGCTGTCGCGTTGACCTTCTGTTATTTCACGCCCTGGACTGCTTCACTCCTTCGTCCTTCTGGCAGAGTCTTGTAGTCGGTTAGGTGCGGCTAGTGAGTGAGGCTGGAGGGTGATCACTTTGCTCACTTTCGGTATTAGAAAACGACTGTCGAGCAATCACCTCGGTTTCGACAAAGAAACCTCGGGTTGATCGTGGGTGGGGTTTTTGCAAAGTGCTGAATCCGTTGTTTCGGGGGTCATCACACCCGCTGATTCGTTTCCTCCTCTACTTCCGGCCGAGCGCGCGCGTGTAGGAATGCGCTGACTGCACTACTTGCAGTGAAATAAACTTAGAAAAAAATAAGGGAATAGGGCCGTTCGTAACACACTCAAAAACACAAATTTTCGAAAGTGGAAGATTGAATCATTTTTCACGTTTTCACGTCGATATCTCGAAAATTATGCGTTTTCAGGACCCGGGACCCGTCGCAATCGATTCTAAATGGCATATTACACTCAAAACCACGAATTTTCGAAGGTGAAAAATTGGATCATTTTTCACGTTTCCACGTCGATATCTCGAAAGTTATGCGTTTGCAGGACCCAGGACCCGTCGCAATCGATTCTAAATGGCATATTGCACTGAAAAACACGAATTTTTCGAAAGTGAAAAATTGGATCATTTTTCACGTTTCCACGTCGATATCTCGAAAATTATGCGTTTCCAGGACCCAGGACCCGTCGCAATCGATTCTGAATGGCATATTACACTGAAAAACACGAATTTTTGGGAATGAAAAATCTCATAATTTTTCACGTTCCGACGTCGAAATCTCGGAAATTATGCGTTTCCAGGACCCGGGACCAGTCGGAATTGATTCTGAGCCGCAAATTACACTGAAAAACACGAAATTTCGTAGAACGGAAAATTTCATTATTTTCACCTTCCAACATCGAAATCTCGATATTCATGCGTCCAAGGGGCCGAAAAACGGTCGGAATCGATTCTGGGTGGCATATTTCACTCAGAAACACAAATTTTCGAAAGTGGAAGATTGAATCATTTTCCACGTTTTCACGTCGATATCTCGAAAATTATGCGTTTCCAGGACCCAGGACCCGTCGCAATCGATTCTAAATGGCAAATTACACTGAAAAACACGAATTTTTGGGAATGAAAAATCTCATAATTTTTCACGTTCCGACGTCGAAATTTCGGAAATTATGCGTTTCCAGGACCCGGGACCAGTCGGAATTGATTCTGAGCCGCAAATTACACTGAAAAACACGAAATTTCGTAGAACGGAAAATTTCATTATTTTCACCTTCCAACATCGAAATCTCGATATTCATGCGTCCGAGGGGCCGAAAAACGGTCGGAATCGATTCTGGGTGGCATATTTCACTCAGAAACACAAATTTTCGAAAGTGGAAGATTGAATCATTTTCCACGTTTTCACGTCGATATCTCGAAAATTATGCGTTTCCAGGACCCAGGACCCGTCGCAATCGATTCTAAATGGCAAATTACACTGAAAAACACGAATTTTTGGGAATGAAAAATCTCATAATTTTTCACGTTCCGACGTCAAAATCTCGGAAATTATGCGTTTCCAGGACCCGGGACCCGTCGCAATCGATTTCAAATGGCATATTACACTCAAAAACACGAATTTTCGAAACTAAAAAATTGGATCATTTTTTACGTTTTCACGTCGATATCTCGGAAATCATGCGTTTCCAGGACCTGGGATCCGTCGCAATCGATTTTAAATGGCATATTACACTCAAAAACACGAATTTTCGAAGGTAAAAAATGAGATCATTTTTTACGTTTGCACGTCGATATCTCGAAAATTATGCGTTTCCAGGACCCGGGACCCGTCGCAATCGATTCTAAATGGCATATTACACTGAAAAACACGAATTTTTGGGAATGAAAAATCTCATAATTTTTCACGTTCCGACGTCAAAATCATGGAAATTATGCGTTTCCAGGACCCGGGACCCGTCGCAATCGATTTCAAATGGCATATTACACTCAAAAACACGAATTTTCGAAACTAAAAAATTGGATCATTTTTTACGTTTTCACGTCGATATCTCGGAAATTATGCGTTTCCAGGACCTGGGATCCGTCGCAATCGATTTTAAATGGCATATTACACTCAAAAACACGAATTTTCGAAGGTAAAAAATGAGATCATTTTTTACGTTTGCACGTCGATATCTCGAAAATTATGCGTTTCCGGGACCCGGGACCCGTCGCAATCGATTCTAAATGGCATATTACACTGAAAAACACGAATTTTTGGGAATGAAAAATCTCATAATTTTTCACGTTCCGACGTCAAAATCATGGAAATTATGCGTTTCCAGGACCCAGGACCCGTCGCAATCGATTCTAAATGGCATATTACACTGAAAAACACGCATTTTTGGGAATGAAAAATCTCATAATTTTTCACGTTCCGACGTCCAAATCTCGGAAATTATGCGTTGCCAGGACCCGGGACCCGTCGCAATCGATTTCAAATGGCATATTACACTCAAAAACACGAATTTTCGAAACTAAAAAATTGGATGATTTTTTACGTTTTCACGTCGATATCTCGAAAATTATGCGTTTCCAGGACCCAGGACCCGCGCAATCGATTCTAAATGGCATATTACACTAAAAAACACGAATTTTCAAAGGTGAAAAATAAGATCATTTTCCACGTTTTCACGTCGATATCTCGAAAATTATGCGTTTCCAGGACCCAGGACCCGTCGCAATCGATTCTAAATGGCATATTACACTGAAAAACGCGAATCTTTGGAAATGAAAAATCTCATAATTTTTCACGTTCCGACGTCGAAATCTCGGAAATTATGCGTTTCCAGGACCCAGGACCAGTCGGAATTGATTCTGAGCCGCAAATTACACTGAAAAACACGAAATTTCGTAGAACGGAAAATTTCATTATTTTCACCTTCTAACATCGAAATCTCGATATTCATGCGTCCGAGGGGCGGAAAAACGGTCGGAATCGATTCTGGGTGGCATATTACACTCAAAAACACAAATTTTCGAAAGTGGAAGATTGAATCATTTTTCACGTTTTCACGTCGATATCTCGAAAATTATGCGTTTTCAGGACCCGGGACCCGTCGCAATCGATTCTAAATGGCATATTACACTCAAAAACACGAATTTCCGAAGGTGAAAAATTAGATTATTTTTCACGTTTCCACGTCGATATCTCGAAAGTTATGCGTTTGCAGGACCCAGGACCCGTCGCAATCGATTCTAAATGGCATATTGCACTGAAAAACACGAATTTTTCGAAAGTGAAAAATTGGATCATTTTTCACGTTTCCACGTCGATATCTCGAAAATTATGCGTTTCCAGGACCCAGGACCCGTCGCAATCGATTCTAAATGGCATATTACACTGAAAAACACGAATTTTTGGGAATGAAAAATCTCATAATTTTTCACGTTCCGACGTCGAAATCTCGGAAATTATGCGTTTCCAGGACCCGGGACCAGTCGGAATTGATTCTGAGCCGCAAATTACAGTGAAAAACACGAAATTTCGTAGAACGGAAAATTTCATTATTTTCACCTTCCAACATCGAAATCTCGATATTCATGCGTCCGAGGGGCCGAAAAACGGTCGGAATCGATTCTGGGTGGCATATTTCACTCAGAAACACAAATTTTCGAAAGTGGAAGACTGAATCATTTTCCACGGTTTCACGTCGATATCTCGAAAATTATGCGTTTCCAGGACCCAGGACCCGTCGCAATCGATTCTAAATGGCAAATTACACTGAAAAACACGAATTTTTGGGAATGAAAAATCTCATAATTTTTCACGTTTCGACGTCAAAATCTCGGAAATTATGCGTTTCCAGGACCCGGGACCCGTCGCAATCGATTTCAAATGGCATATTACACTCAAAAACACGAATTTTCGAAACTAAAAAATTGGATCATTTTTTACGTTTTCACGTCGATATCTCGGAAATTATGCGTTTCCAGGACCTGGGATCCGTCGCAATCGATTTTGAATGGCATATTACACTCAAAAACACGAATGTTCGAAGGTAAAAAATGGGATCATTTTTTACGTTTGCACGTCGATATGTCGAAAATTATGCGTTTTCAGGACCCGGGACCCGTCGCAATCGATTCTAAATGGCATATTACACTGAAAAACACGAATTTTCGGGAATGAAAAATCTCATAATTTTTCACGTTCCGACGTCAAAATCATGGAAATTATGCGTTTCCAGGACCCAGGACCCGTCGCAATCGATTCTAAATGGCATATTACACTGAAAAACACGCATTTTTGGGAATGAAAAATCTCATAATTTTTCACGTTCCGACGTCCAAATCTCGGAAATTATGCGTTGCCAGGACCCGGGACCCGTCGCAATCGATTTCAAATGGCATATTACACTCAAAAACACGAATTTTCGAAACTAAAAAATTGGATCATTTTTTACGTTTTCACGTCGATATCTTGAAAATTATGCGTTTCCAGGACCCGGGACCCGTCGCAATCGATTCTAAATGGCATATTACACTCAAAAACACGAATTTCCGAAGGTGAAAAATTAGATCATTCTTCACGTTTCCACGTCGATATCTCGAAAGTTATGCGTTTGCAGGACCCAGGACCCGTCGCAATCGATTCTAAATGGCATATTGCACTGAAAAACACGAATTTTTCGAAAGTGAAAAATTGGATCATTTTTCACGTTTCCACGTCGATATCTCGAAAATTATGCGTTTCCAGGACCCAGGACCCGTCGCAATCGATTCTAAATGGCATATTACACTCAAAAACACGAATTTCCGAAGGTGAAAAATTAGATCATTTTTCACGTTTCCACGTCGATATCTCGAAAGTTATGCGTTTGCAGGACCCAGGACCCGTCGCAATCGATTCTAAATGGCATATTACACCAAAAAACACGAATTTCCGAAAGTGAAAAATTAGATCATTTTTCCATTTCCACGTCGATATCTCGAAAATTATGCGTTTCCAGAACCAAGGACCCGTCGCAAACGATTCTAAACGGCATATTACACTAAAAAACACGAATTTTCAAAGGTGAAAAATAAGATCATTTTCCACGTTTCCACGTCGATATCTCGAAAATTATGCGTTTCCAGGACCCAGGACCCGTCGCAATCGATTCGAAATGGCATATTACACTGAAAAACGCGAATCTTTGGAAATGAAAAATCTCATAATTTTTCACGTTCCGACGTCGAAATCTCGGAAATTATGCGTTTCCAGGACCCGGGACCAGTCGGAATTGATTCTGAGCCGCAAATTACACTGAAAAACACGAAATTTCGTAGAACGGAAAATTCCATTATTTTCACTTTCTAACATCGAAATCTCGATATTCATGCGTCCGGGGGGCGGAAAAACGGTCGGAATCGATGCTGGGTGGCATATTACACTCAAAAACACAAATTTTCGAAAGTGGAAGATTGAATCATTTTTCACGTTTTCACGTCGATATCTCGAAAATTATGCGTTTTTAGGAACCCGGGACCCGTCGCAATCGATTCTAAATGGCATATTACACTCAAAAACACGAATTTCCGAAGGTGAAAAATTAGATCATCCTTCACGTTTCCACGTCGATATCTCGAAAGTTATGCGTTTGCAGGACCCAGGACCCGTCGCAATCGATTCTAAATGGCATATTGCACTGAAAAACACGAATTTTTCGAAAGTGAAAAATTGGATCATTTTTCACGTTTCCACGTCGATATCTCGAAAATTATGCGTTTCCAGGACCCAGGACCCGTCGCAATCGATTCTAAATGGCATATTACACTCAAAAACACGAATTTCCGAAGGTGAAAAATTAGATCATTTTTCACGTTTCCACGTCGATATCTCGAAAGTTATGCGTTTGCAGGACCCAGGACCCGTCGCAATCGATTCTAAATGGCATATTGCACTGAAAAACACGAATTTTTCGAAAGTCAAAAATTGGATCATTTTCCACGTTTCCACGTCGATATCTCGAAAATTATGCGTTTCCAGAACCCAGGGCCCGTCGCAATCGATTCTAAATGGCATATTACACTAAAAAACACGAATTTCCGAAGGTGAAAAAGTAGATCATTTTTCCATTTCCACGTCGATATCTCGAAAATTAGGCGTTTCCAGAACCAAGGACCCGTCGCAAACGATTCTAAACGGCATATTACACTCAAAAACACGAATTTTCAAAGGCGAAAAATGAGATCATTTTCCACGTTTTCACGTCGATATCTCGAAAATTATGCGTTTCCAGGACCCAGGACCCGTCGCAATCGATTCTAAATGGCATATTACACTGAAAAACACGAATTTTTGGGAATGAAAAATCTCATAATTTTTCACGTTCCGACGTCGAAATCTCGGAAATTATGCGTTTCCAGGACCCGGGACCAGTCGGAATTGATTCTGAGCCGCAAATTACACTGAAAAACACGAAATTTCGTAGAACGGAAAATTTCATTATTTTCACCTTCCAACATCGAAATCTCGATATTCATGCGTCCGAGGGGCCGAAAAACGGTCGGAATCGATTCTGGGTGGCATATTTCACTCGGAAACACAAATTTTCGAAAGTGGAAGATTGAATCATTTTCCACGTTTTCACGTCGATATCTCGAAAATTATACGTTTCCAGGACCCAGGACCCGTCGCAATCGATTCTAAATGGCAAATTACACTGAAAAACACGAATTTTTGGGAATGAAAAATCTCATAATTTTTCACGTTCCGACGTCAAAATCTCGGAAATTATGCGTTTCCAGGACCCGGGACCCGTCGCAATCGATTCTAAATGGCATATTACACTCAAAAACACGAATTTTCGAAACTAAAAAATTGGATCATTTTTTACGTTTTCACGTCGATATCTCGGAAATTATGCGTTTCCAGGACCTGGGATCCGTCGCAATCGATTTTAAATGGCATATTACACTCAAAAACACGAATTTTCGAAGGTAAAAAATGAGATCATTTTTTACGTTTCCACGTCGATATCTCGAAAATTATGCGTTTCCAGGACCCGGGACCCGTCGCAATCGATTCTAAATGGCATATTACACTGAAAAACACGAATTTTTGGGAATGAAAAATCTCATAATTTTTCACGTTCCGACGTCAAAATCTCGGAAATTATGCGTTTCCAGGACCCGGGACCCGTCGCAATCGATTTCAAATGGCATATTACACTCAAAAACACGAATTTTCGAAACTGAAAAATTGGATCATTTTTTACGTTTTCACGTCGATATCTCGGAAATTATGCGTTTCCAGGACCCGGGGTCCGTCGCAATCGATTCCAAAAGGCATATTACACTGTAAAACACGAATTTTTGAGAACGAAAAATTAGATCATTTTTCACGTTTCCACGTCGATATCTCGAAAATTACGCGTTTCCAGGACCCGGGACCCGTCGCAATCGATTCTAAATGGCATATTACACTGAAAAACACGAATTTTTGAGAATGAAAAATGAGATCATTTTTTACGTTTCCACGTCGATATCTCGAAAATGATGCGTTTTCAGGACCCGGGGTCCGTCGCAATCGATTCTAAATGGCATATTACACTCAAAAACACGAATTTTCGAAGGTGAAAAATTAGATCATTTTTCCATTTCCACGTCGATATCTCGAAAATTACGCGTTTTCAGGACCCGGGGTCCGTCGCAATCGATTCCAAAAGGCATATTACACTGTAAAACACGAATTTTTGAGAACGAAAAATTAGATCATTTTTTACGTTTCCACGTCGATATCTCGAAAATGATGCGTTTCCAGGACCCGGGACCCGTCGCAATCGATTCTAAATGGCATATTACACTGAAAAACACGAATTTTTGGGAATGAAAAATCTCATAATTTTTCACGTTTTCACGTCGATATCTCGAAAATTATGCGTTTCCAGGACCTGGGACCCGTCACAATCGATTTAAATGGCATATTACACTCAAAAACACGTATTCTCGAAAGTGAAAAATTAGATCATTTTTCACGTTTCCACGTCGATATCTCGAAAATTATGCGTTTCCAGGACCTGGGATCCGTCGCAATCGATTTTAAATGGCATTTTACACTCAAAAACACGAATTTTTCGAAAGTCAAAAATTGGATCATTTTTCACGTTTCCACGTCGATATCTCGAAAATTATGCGTTTCCAGGACCCAGGACCCGTCGCAATCGATTCCAAATGGCATATTACACTCAAAAACACGAATTTCCGAAGGTGAAAAATTAGATCATTTTTCACGTTTCCACGTCGATATCTCGAAAGTTATGCGTTTGCAGGACCCAGGACCCGTCGCAATCGATTCTAAATGGCATATTGCACTGAAAAACACGAATTTTTCGAAAGTCAAAAATTGGATCATTTTTCACGTTTCCACGTCGATATCTCGAAAATTATGCGTTTCCAGAACCCAGGACCCGTCGCAATCGATTCTAAATGGCATATTACACTAAAAAACACGAATTTCCGAAGGTGAAAAATTAGATCATTTTTCCATTTCCACGTCGATATCTCGAAAATTATGCGTTTCCAGAACCAAGGACCCGTCGCAAACGATTCTAAACGGCATATTACACTAAAAAACACGAATTTTCAAAGGTGAAAAATAAGATCATTTTCCACGTTTCCACGTCGATATCTCGAAAATTATGCGTTTCCAGGACCCAGGACCCGTCGCAATCGATTCTAAATGGCATATTACACTGAAAAACGCGAATCTTTGGAAATGAAAAATCTCATAATTTTTCACGTTCCGACGTCGAAATCTCGGAAATTATGCGTTTCCAGGACCCGGGACCAGTCGGAATTGATTCTGAGCCGCAAATTACACTGAAAAACACGAAATTTCGTAGAACGGAAAATTTCATTATTTTCACTTTCTAACATCGAAATCTCGATATTCATGCGTCCGGGGGGCGGAAAAACGGTCGGAATCGATGCTGTGTGGCATATTACACTCAAAAACACAAATTTTCGAAAGTGGAAGATTGAATCATTTTTCACGTTTTCACTTCGATATCTCGAAAATTATGCGTTTTTAGGAACCCGGGACCCGTCGCAATCGATTCTAAATGGCATATTACACTGAAAAACACGCATTTTTGGGAATGAAAAATCTCATAATTTTTCACGTTCCGACGTCCAAATCTCGGAAATTATGCGTTGCCAGGACCCGGGACCCGTCGCAATCGATTTCAAATGGCATATTACACTCAAAAACACGAATTTTCGAAACTAAAAAATTGGATCATTTTTTACGTTTTCACGTCGATATCTTGAAAATTATGCGTTTCCAGGACCCGGGACCCGTCGCAATCGATTCTAAATGGCATATTACACTCAAAAACACGAATTTCCGAAGGTGAAAAATTAGATCATTCTTCACGTTTCCACGTCGATATCTCGAAAGTTATGCGTTTGCAGGACCCAGGACCCGTCGCAATCGATTCTAAATGGCATATTGCACTGAAAAACACGAATTTTTCGAAAGTGAAAAATTGGATCATTTTTCACGTTTCCACGTCGATATCTCGAAAATTATGCGTTTCCAGGACCCAGGACCCGTCGCAATCGATTCTAAATGGCATATTACACTCAAAAACACGAATTTCCGAAGGTGAAAAATTAGATCATTTTTCACGTTTCCACGTCGATATCTCGAAAGTTATGCGTTTGCAGGACCCAGGACCCGTCGCAATCGATTCTAAATGGCATATTACACCAAAAAACACGAATTTCCGAAAGTGAAAAATTAGATCATTTTTCCATTTCCACGTCGATATCTCGAAAATTATGCGTTTCCAGAACCAAGGACCCGTCGCAAACGATTCTAAACGGCATATTACACTAAAAAACACGAATTTTCAAAGGTGAAAAATAAGATCATTTTCCACGTTTCCACGTCGATATCTCGAAAATTATGCGTTTCCAGGACCCAGGACCCGTCGCAATCGATTCGAAATGGCATATTACACTGAAAAACGCGAATCTTTGGAAATGAAAAATCTCATAATTTTTCACGTTCCGACGTCGAAATCTCGGAAATTATGCGTTTCCAGGACCCGGGACCAGTCGGAATTGATTCTGAGCCGCAAATTACACTGAAAAACACGAAATTTCGTAGAACGGAAAATTTCATTATTTTCACTTTCTAACATCGAAATCTCGATATTCATGCGTCCGGGGGGCGGAAAAACGGTCGGAATCGATGCTGGGTGGCATATTACACTCAAAAACACAAATTTTCGAAAGTGGAAGATTGAATCATTTTTCACGTTTTCACGTCGATATCTCGAAAATTATGCGTTTTTAGGAACCCGGGACCCGTCGCAATCGATTCTAAATGGCATATTACACTCAAAAACACGAATTTCCGAAGGTGAAAAATTAGATCATTCTTCACGTTTCCACGTCAATATCTCGAAAGTTATGCGTTTGCAGGACCCAGGACCCGTCGCAATCGATTCTAAATGGCATATTGCACTGAAAAACACGAATTTTTCGAAAGTGAAAAATTGGATCATTTTTCACGTTTCCACGTCGATATCTCGAAAATTATGCGTTTCCAGGACCCAGGACCCGTCGCAATCGATTCTAAATGGCATATTACACTCAAAAACACGAATTTCCGAAGGTGAAAAATTAGATCATTTTTCACGTTTCCACGTCGATATCTCGAAAGTTATGCGTTTGCAGGACCCAGGACCCGTCGCAATCGATTCTAAATGGCATATTGCACTGAAAAACACGAATTTTTCGAAAGTCAAAAATTGGATCATTTTTCACGTTTCCACGTCGATATCTCGAAAATTATGCGTTTCCAGAACCCAGGGCCCGTCGCAATCGATTCTAAATGGCATATTACACTAAAAAACACGAATTTCCGAAGGTGAAAAAGTAGATCATTTTTCCATTTCCACGTCGATATCTCGAAAATTATGCGTTTCCAGAACCAAGGACCCGTCGCAAACGATTCTAAACGGCATATTACACTCAAAAACACGAATTTTCAAAGGCGAAAAATGAGATCATTTTCCACGTTTTCACGTCGATATCTCGAAAATTATGCGTTTCCAGGACCCAGGACCCGTCGCAATCGATTCTAAATGGCATATTACACTGAAAAACACGAATTTTTGGGAATGAAAAATCTCATAATTTTTCACGTTCCGACGTCGAAATCTCGGAAATTATGCGTTTCCAGGACCCGGGACCAGTCGGAATTGATTCTGAGCCGCAAATTACACTGAAAAACACGAAATTTCGTAGAACGGAAAATTTCATTATTTTCACCTTCCAACATCGAAATCTCGATATTCATGCGTCCGAGGGGCCGAAAAACGGTCGGAATCGATTCTGGGTGGCATATTTCACTCGGAAACACAAATTTTCGAAAGTGGAAGATTGAATCATTTTCCACGTTTTCACGTCGATATCTCGAAAATTATACGTTTCCAGGACCCAGGACCCGTCGCAATCGATTCTAAATGGCAAATTACACTGAAAAACACGAATTTTTGGGAATGAAAAATCTCATAATTTTTCACGTTCCGACGTCAAAATCTCGGAAATTATGCGTTTCCAGGACCCGGGACCCGTCGCAATCGATTCTAAATGGCATATTACACTCAAAAACACGAATTTTCGAAACTAAAAAATTGGATCATTTTTTACGTTTTCACGTCGATATCTCGAAAATTATGCGTTTCCAGGACCTGGGATCCGTCGCAATCGATTTTAAATGGCATATTACACTCAAAAACACGAATTTTCGAAGGTAAAAAATGAGATCATTTTTTACGTTTCCACGTCGATATCTCGAAAATTATGCGTTTCCAGGACCCGGGACCCGTCGCAATCGATTCTAAATGGCATATTACACTGAAAAACACGAATTTTTGGGAATGAAAAATCTCATAATTTTTCACGTTCCGACGTCAAAATCATGAAAATTATGCGTTTCCAGGACCCAGGACCCGTCGCAATCGATTCTAAATGGCATATTACACTGGAAAACATGCATTTTTGGAAATGAAAAATCTCATAATTTTTCACGTTCCGACGTCAAAATCTCGGAAATTATGCGTTTCCAGGACCCGGGACCCGTCGCAATCGATTTCAAATGGCATATTACACTCAAAAACACGAATTTTCGAAACTGAAAAATTGGATCATTTTTTACGTTTTCACGTCGATATCTCGGAAATTATGCGTTTCCAGGACCCGGGGTCCGTCGCAATCGATTCCAAAAGGCATATTGGACTGTAAAACACGAATTTTTGAGAACGAAAAATTAGATCATTTTTCACGTTTCCACGTCGATATCTCGAAAATTACGCGTTTCCAGGACCCGGGACCCGTCGCAATCGATTCTAAATGGCATATTACACTGAAAAACACGAATTTTTGAGAATGAAAAATGAGATCATTTTTTACGTTTCCACGTCGATATCTCGAAAATGATGCGTTTTCAGGACCCGGGGTCCGTCGCAATCGATTCTAAATGGCATATTACACTCAAAAACACGAATTTTCGAAGGTGAAAAATTAGATCATTTTTCCATTTCCACGTCGATATCTCGAAAATTACGCGTTTTCAGGACCCGGGGTCCGTCGCAATCGATTCCAAAAGGCATATTACACTGTAAAACACGAATTTTTGAGAACGAAAAATTAGATCATTTTTTACGTTTCCACGTCGATATCTCGAAAATGATGCGTTTCCAGGACCCGGGACCCGTCGCAATCGATTCTAAATGGCATATTACACTGAAAAACACGAATTTTTGGGAATGAAAAATCTCATAATTTTTCACGTTTTCACGTCGATATCTCGAAAATTATGCGTTTCCAGGACCTGGGACCCGTCACAATCGATTTAAATGGCATATTACACTCAAAAACACGTATTCTCGAAAGTGAAAAATTAGATCATTTTTCACGTTTCCACGTCGATATCTCGAAAATTATGCGTTTCCAGGACCTGGGATCCGTCGCAATCGATTTTAAATGGCATTTTACACTCAAAAACACGAATTTTTCGAAAGTCAAAAATTGGATCATTTTTCACGTTTCCACGTCGATATCTCGAAAATTATGCGTTTCCAGGACCCAGGACCCGTCGCAATCGATTCCAAATGGCATATTACACTCAAAAACACGAATTTCCGAAGGTGAAAAATTAGATCATTTTTCACGTTTCCACGTCGATATCTCGAAAGTTATGCGTTTGCAGGACCCAGGACCCGTCGCAATCGATTCTAAATGGCATATTGCACTGAAAAACACGAATTTTTCGAAAGTCGAAAATTGGATCATTTTTCACGTTTCCACGTCGATATCTCGAAAATTATGCGTTTCCAGAACCCAGGACCCGTCGCAATCGATTCTAAATGGCATATTACACTAAAAAACACGAATTTCCGAAGGTGAAAAATTAGATCATTTTTCCATTTCCACGTCGATATCTCGAAAATTATGCGTTTCCAGAACCAAGGACCCGTCGCAAACGATTCTAAACGGCATATTACACTCAAAAACACGAATTTTCAAAGGCGAAAAATGAGATCATTTTCCACGTTTTCACGTCGATATCTCGAAAATTATGCGTTTCCAGGACCCAGGACCCGTCGCAATCGATTCTAAATGGCATATTACACTGAAAAACGCGAATCTTTGGAAATGAAAAATCTCATAATTTTTCACGTTCCGACGTCGAAATCTCGGAAATTATGCGTTTCCAGGACCCGGGACCAGTCGGAATTGATTCTGAGCCGCAAATTACACTGAAAAACACGAAATTTCGTAGAACGGAAAATTTCATTATTTTCACTTTCTAACATCGAAATCTCGATATTCATGCGTCCGGGGGGCGGAAAAACGGTCGGAATCGATGCTGGGTGGCATATTACACTCAAAAACACAAATTTTCGAAAGTGGAAGATTGAATCATTTTTCACGTTTTCACGTCGATATCTCGAAAATTATGCGTTTTTAGGAACCCGGGACCCGTCGCAATCGATTCTAAATGGCATATTACACTCAAAAACACGAATTTCCGAAGGTGAAAAATTAGATCATTCTTCACGTTTCCACGTCGATATCTCGAAAGTTATGCGTTTGCAGGACCCAGGACCCGTCGCAATCGATTCTAAATGGCATATTGCACTGAAAAACACGAATTTTTCGAAAGTGAAAAATTGGATCATTTTTCACGTTTCCACGTCGATATCTCGAAAATTATGCGTTTCCAGGACCCAGGACCCGTCGCAATCGATTCTAAATGGCATATTACACTCAAAAACACGAATTTCCGAAGGTGAAAAATTAGATCATTTTTCACGTTTCCACGTCGATATCTCGAAAGTTATGCGTTTGCAGGACCCAGGACCCGTCGCAATCGATTCTAAATGGCATATTGCACTGAAAAACACGAATTTTTCGAAAGTCAAAAATTGGATCATTTTTCACGTTTCCACGTCGATATCTCGAAAATTATGCGTTTCCAGAACCCAGGGCCCGTCGCAATCGATTCTAAATGGCATATTACACTAAAAAACACGAATTTCCGAAGGTGAAAAAGTAGATCATTTTTCCATTTCCACGTCGATATCTCGAAAATTATGCGTTTCCAGAACCAAGGACCCGTCGCAAACGATTCTAAACGGCATATTACACTCAAAAACACGAATTTTCAAAGGCGAAAAATGAGATCATTTTCCACGTTTTCACGTCGATATCTCGAAAATTATGCGTTTCCAGGACCCTGGACCCGTCGCAATCGATTCTAAATGGCATATTACACTGAAAAACACGAATTTTTGGGAATGAAAAATCTCATAATTTTTCACGTTCCGACGTCAAAATCTCGGAAATTATGCGTTTCCAGGACCCGGGACCCGTCGCAATCGATTCTAAATGGCATATTACACTCAAAAACACGAATTTTCGAAACTAAAAAATTGGATCATTTTTTACGTTTTCACGTCGATATCTCGGAAATTATGCGTTTCCAGGACCTGGGATCCGTCGCAATCGATTTTAAATGGCATATTACACTCAAAAACACGAATTTTCGAAGGTAAAAAATGAGATCATTTTTTACGTTTCCACGTCGATATCTCGAAAATTATGCGTTTCCAGGACCCGGGACCCGTCGCAAACGATTCTAAACGGCATATTACACTCAAAAACACGAATTTTCAAAGGTGAAAAATGAGATCATTTTTTACGTTTCCACGTCGATATCTCGAAAATTATGCGTTTCCAGGACCCGGGACCCGTCGCAATCGATTCTAAATGGCATATTACACTGAAAAACACGAATTTTTGGGAATGAAAAATCTCATAATTTTTCACGTTCCGACGTCAAAATCATGGAAATTATGCGTTTCCAGGACCCAGGACCCGTCGCAATCGATTCTAAATGGCATATTACACTGGAAAACATGCATTTTTGGAAATGAAAAATCTCATAATTTTTCACGTTCCGACGTCAAAATCTCGGAAATTATGCGTTTCCAGGACCCGGGACCCGTCGCAATCGATTTCAAATGGCATATTACACTCAAAAACACGAATTTTCGAAACTGAAAAATTGGATCATTTTTTACGTTTTCACGTCGATATCTCGGAAATTATGCGTTTCCAGGACCCGGGGTCCGTCGCAATCGATTCCAAAAGGCATATTACACTGTAAAACACGAATTTTTGAGAACGAAAAATTAGATCATTTTTCACGTTTCCACGTCGATATCTCGAAAATTACGCGTTTCCAGGACCCGGGACCCGTCGCAATCGATTCTAAATGGCATATTACACTGAAAAACACGAATTTTTGAGAATGAAAAATGAGATCATTTTTTACGTTTCCACGTCGATATCTCGAAAATGATGCGTTTTCAGGACCCGGGGTCCGTCGCAATCGATTCTAAATGGCATATTACACTCAAAAACACGAATTTTCGAAGGTGAAAAATTAGATCATTTTTCCATTTTCACGTCGATATCTCGAAAATTACGCGTTTCCAGGACCCGGGGTCCGTCGCAATCGATTCCAAAAGGCATATTACACTGTAAAACACGAATTTTTGAGAACGAAAAATTAGATCATTTTTTACGTTTCCACGTCGATATCTCGAAAATGATGCGTTTCCAGGACCCGGGACCCGTCGCAATCGATTCTAAATGGCATATTACACTGAAAAACACGAATTTTTGGGAATGAAAAATCTCATAATTTTTCACGTTTTCACGTCGATATCTCGAAAATTATGCGTTTCCAGGACCTGGGACCCGTCACAATCGATTTGAATGGCATATTACACTCAAAAACACGTATTCTCGAAAGTGAAAAATTAGATCATTTTTCACGTTTCCACGTCGATATCTCGAAAATTATGCGTTTCCAGGACCTGGGATCCGTCGCAATCGATTTTAAATGGCATTTTACACTCAAAAACACGAATTTTTCGAAAGTCAAAAATTGGATCATTTTTCACGTTTCCACGTCGATATCTCGAAAATTATGCGTTTCCAGGACCCAGGACCCGTCGCAATCGATTCCAAATGGCATATTACACTCAAAAACACGAATTTCCGAAGGTGAAAAATTAGATCATTTTTCACGTTTCCACGTCGATATCTCGAAAGTTATGCGTTTGCAGGACCCAGGACCCGTCGCAATCGATTCTAAATGGCATATTGCACTGAAAAACACGAATTTTTCGAAAGTCAAAAATTGGATCATTTTTCACGTTTCCACGTCGATATCTCGAAAATTATGCGTTTCCAGAACCCAGGACCCGTCGCAATCGATTCTAAATGGCATATTACACTAAAAAACACGAATTTCCGAAGGTGAAAAATTAGATCATTTTTCCATTTCCACGTCGATATCTCGAAAATTATGCGTTTCCAGAACCAAGGACCCGTCGCAAACGATTCTAAACGGCATATTACACTAAAAAACACGAATTTTCAAAGGTGAAAAATAAGATCATTTTCCACGTTTCCACGTCGATATCTCGAAAATTATGCGTTTCCAGGACCCAGGACCCGTCGCAATCGATTCTAAATGGCATATTACACTGAAAAACGCGAATCTTTGGAAATGAAAAATCTCATAATTTTTCACGTTCCGACGTCGAAATCTCGGAAATTATGCGTTTCCAGGACCCGGGACCAGTCGGAATTGATTCTGAGCCGCAAATTACACTGAAAAACACGAAATTTCGTAGAACGGAAAATTTCATTATTTTCACTTTCTAACATCGAAATCTCGATATTCATGCGTCCGGGGGGCGGAAAAACGGTCGGAATCGATGCTGTGTGGCATATTACACTCAAAAACACAAATTTTCGAAAGTGGAAGATTGAATCATTTTTCACGTTTTCACTTCGATATCTCGAAAATTATGCGTTTTTAGGAACCCGGGACCCGTCGCAATCGATTCTAAATGGCATATTACACTCAAAAACACGAATTTCCGAAGGTGAAAAATTAGATCATTCTTCACGTTTCCACGTCGATATCTCGAAAGTTATGCGTTTGCAGGACCCAGGACCCGTCGCAATCGATTCTAAATGGCATATTGCACTGAAAAACACGAATTTTTCGAAAGTGAAAAATTGGATCATTTTTCACGTTTCCACGTCGATATCTCGAAAATTATGCGTTTCCAGGGCCCAGGACCCGTCGCAATCGATTCTAAATGGCATATTACACTCAAAAACACGAATTTCCGAAGGTGAAAAATTAGATCATTTTTCACGTTTCCACGTCGATATCTCGAAAGTTATGCGTTTGCAGGACCCAGAACCCGTCGCAATCGATTCTAAATGGCATATTGCACTGAAAAACACGAATTTTTCGAAAGTCAAAAATTGGATCATTTTTCACGTTTCCACGTCGATATCTCGAAAATTATGCGTTTCCAGAACCCAGGACCCGTCGCAATCGATTCTAAATGGCATATTACACTAAAAAACACGAATTTCCGAAGGTGAAAAATTAGATCATTTTTCCATTTCCACGTCGATATCTCGAAAATTATGCGTTTCCAGAACCAAGGACCCGTCGCAAACGATTCTAAACGGCATATTACACTCAAAAACACGAATTTTCAAAGGTGAAAAATGAGATCATTTTCCACGTTTTCACGTCGATATCTCGAAAATTATGCGTTTCCAGGACCCAGGACCCGTCGCAATCGATTCTAAATGGCATATTACACTGAAAAACACGAATTTTTGGGAATGAAAAATCTCATAATTTTTCACGTTCCGACGTCGAAATCTCGGAAATTATGCGTTTCCAGGACCCGGGACCAGTCGGAATTGATTCTGAGCCGCAAATTACACTGAAAAACACGAAATTTCGTAGAACGGAAAATTTCATTATTTTCACCTTCCAACATCGAAATCTCGATATTCATGCGTCCGAGGGGCCGAAAAACGGTCGGAATCGATTCTGGGTGGCATATTTCACTCAGAAACACAAATTTTCGAAAGTGGAAGATTGAATCATTTTCCACGTTTTCACGTCGATATCTCGAAAATTATACGTTTCCAGGACCCAGGACCCGTCGCAATCGATTCTGAATGGCAAATTACACTGAAAAACACGAATTTTTGGGAATGAAAAATCTCATAATTTTTCACGTTCCGACGTCAAAATCTCGGAAATTATGCGTTTCCAGGACCCGGGACCCGTCGCAATCGATTCTAAATGGCATATTACACTCAAAAACACGAATTTTCGAAACTAAAAAATTAGATCATTTTTTACGTTTTCACGTCGATATCTCGGAAATTATGCGTTTCCAGGACCTGGGATCCGTCGCAATCGATTTTAAATGGCATATTACACTCAAAAACACGAATTTTCGAAGGTAAAAAATGAGATCATTTTTTACGTTTCCACGTCGATATCTCGAAAATTATGCGTTTCCAGGACCCGGGACCCGTCGCAATCGATTCTAAATGGCATATTACACTGAAAAACACGAATTTTTGGGAATGAAAAATCTCATAATTTTTCACGTTCCGACGTCAAAATCATGGAAATTATGCGTTTCCAGGACCCAGGACCCGTCGCAATCGATTCTAAATGGCATATTACACTGGAAAACATGCATTTTTGGAAATGAAAAATCTCATAATTTTTCACGTTCCGACGTCAAAATCTCGGAAATTATGCGTTTCCAGGACCCGGGACCCGTCGCAATCGATTTCAAATGGCATATTACACTCAAAAACACGAATTTTCGAAACCGAAAAATTGGATCATTTTTTACGTTTTCACGTCGATATCTCGGAAATTATGCGTTTCCAGGACCCGGGGTCCGTCGCAATCGATTCCAAAAGGCATATTACACTGTAAAACACGAATTTTTGAGAACGAAAAATTAGATCATTTTTCACGTTTCCACGTCGATATCTCGAAAATTACGCGTTTCCAGGACCCGGGACCCGTCGCAATCGATTCTAAATGGCATATTACACTGAAAAACACGAATTTTTGAGAATGAAAAATGAGATCATTTTTTACGTTTCCACGTCGATATCTCGAGAATGATGCGTTTTCAGGACCCGGGGTCCGTCGCAATCGATTCTAAATGGCATATTACACTCAAAAACACGAATTTTCGAAGGTGAAAAATTAGATCATTTTTCCATTTCCACGTCGATATCTCGAAAATTACGCGTTTCCAGGACCCGGGGTCCGTCGCAATCGATTCCAAAAGGCATATTACACTGTAAAACACGAATTTTTGAGAACGAAAAATTAGATCATTTTTTACGTTTCCACGTCGATATCTCGAAAATAATGCGTTTCCAGGACCCGGGACCCGTCGCAATCGATTCTAAATGGCATAATACACTGAAAAACACGAATTTTTGGGAATGAAAAATCTCATAATTTTTCACGTTTTCACGTCGATATCTCGAAAATTATGCGTTTCCAGGACCTGGGACCCGTCACAATCGATTTAAATGGCATATTACACTCAAAAACACGTATTCTCGAAAGTGAAAAATTAGATCATTTTTCACGTTTCCACGTCGATATCTCGAAAATTATGCGTTTCCAGGACCTGGGATCCGTCGCAATCGATTTTAAATGGCATATTACACTCAAAAACACGAATTTTCAAAGGTAAAAAATGAGATCATTTTTTACGTTTCCACGTCGATATCTCGAAAATGATGCGTTTCCAGGACCCGGGGTCCGTCGCAATCGATTCTAAATGGCATATTACACTCAAAAACACGAATTTTCGAAGGTAAAAAATTAGATCATTTTTCACGTTTCCACGTCGATATCTCGGAAATTATGCGTTTACAGGACCCGGGACCCGTCGCAATCGATTCTAAATGGCATATTACACTGAAAAACAAGAATTTTCGAAAGCGAAAAATTGGATCATTTCTCACGTTTCCACGTCGATATTTCGAAAATTATGCTTTTCCAGGACCCAGGACCCGTCGCAATCGATTCTAAATGGCATATTATACTAAAAAACACGAATTTTCAAAAGTGAAAAATTGGATCATTTTTTACGTTTCCACGTTGATATCTCGAAAATTATGCGTTTCCAGGACCCAGGACCCGTCGCGATCGATTCTAAATGGCATATTACACTGAAAAACACGAATTTCCGGAGGTGGAAAATTAGATCATTTTTCACGTTTCCACGTCGATATCTCGAAAGTTATGCGTTTGCAGGACCCAGGACCCGTCGCAATCGATTCTAAATGGCATATTGCACTGAAAAACACGAATTTTTCGAAAGTCAAAAATTGGATCATTTTTCACGTTTCCACGTCGATATCTCGAAAATTATGCGTTTCCAGAACCCAGGTTCCGTCGCAATCGATTCTAAATGGCATATTACACTAAAAAACACGAATTTCCGGAGGTGGAAAATTAGATCATTTTTCACGTCTCCACGTCGATATCTCGTGAATTATGCGTTTGCAGAACCAAGGACCCGTCGCAAACGATTCTGAATGGCATATTACACTCAAAAACACGAATTTTCGGAGGTGAAAAATTAGATCATTTTTCACGTTTCCACGTCGATATCTCGAAAATTATGCGTTTCCAGGACCCAGGACCCGCGCAATCGATTCTAAATGGCATATTACACTGAAAAACACGAATTTTTGGGAATGAAAAATCTCATAATTTTTCACGTTCCGACGTCAAAATCTCGGAAATTATGCGTTTCCGGGACCCGGGACCCGTCGCAATCGATTTCAAATGGCATATTACACTCAAAAACACGAATTTTTGAAACTAAAAAATTGGATCATTTTTTACGTTTTCACGTCGATATCTCGGAAATTATGCGTTTCCAGGACCTGGGATCCGTCGCAATCGATTTTAAATGGCATATTACACTCAAAAACACGAATTTTCGAAGGTAAAAAATGAGATCATTTTTTACCTTTCCACGTCGATATCTCGAAAATTATGCGTTTCCAGGACCCGGGACCCGTCGCAATCGATTCGAAATGGCATATTACACTGGAAAACACGAATTTTTGGGAATGAAAAATCTCATAATTTTCCACGTTTTCACGTCGATATCTCGAAAATTATGCGTTTGCAGGACCCAGGACCCGTCGCAATCGATTTTAAATGGCATATTATACTCAAAAACACGAATCTTCGAAGGTAAAAAATGAGATCATTTTTTACGTTTCCACGTCGATATCTCGAAAATGATGCGTTTCCAGGACACGGGGTCCGTCGCAATCGATTCTAAATGGCATATTACACTCAAAAACACGAATTTTCGAAGGTGAAAAATTAGATCATTTTTCACGTTTCCACGTCGATATCTCGGAAATTATGCGTTTACGGGACCCAGGACCCGTCGCAATCGATTCTAAATGGCATATTGCACTGAAAAACACGAATTTTTCGAAAGTCAAAAATTGGATCATTTTTCACGTTTCCACGTCGATATCTCGAAAATTATGCGTTTCCAGAACCCAGGACCCGTCGCAATCGATTCTAAATGGCATATTACACGAAAAAACACGAATTTCCGAAGGTGAAAAATAGATCATTTTTCCATTTCCACGTCGATATCTCGAAAATTATGCGTTTCCAGAACCAAGGACCCGTCGCAGACGATTCTAAACGGCATATTACACTCAAAAACACGAATTTTCAAAGGTGAAAAATGAGATCATTTTCCACGTTTTCACGTCGATATCTCGAAAATTATGCGTTTCCAGGACCCAGGACCCGTCGCAATCGATTCTAAATGGCATATTACACTGAAAAACACGAATTTTTGGGAATGAAAAATCTCATAATTTTTCACGTTCCGACGTCGAAATCTCGGAAATTATGCGTTTCCAGGACCCGGGACCAGTCGGAATTGATTCTGAGCCGCAAATTACACTGAAAAACACGAAATTTCGTAGAACGGAAAATTTCATTATTTTCACCTTCCAACATCGAAATCTCGATATTCATGCGTCCGAGGGGCCGAAAAACGGTCGGAATCGATTCTGGGTAGCATATTACACTCAAAAACACAAATTTTCGAAAGTGGAAGATTGAATCATTTTTCACGTTTTCACGTCGATATCTCGAAAATTATGCGTTTCCAGGACCCGGGACCCGTCGCAATCGATTCTAAATGGCATATTACACTCAAAACCACGAATTTTCGAAGGTGAAAAATTAGATCATTTTTCACGTTTTCACGTCGATATCTCGAAAGTTATGCGTTTCCAGGACCCAGGACCCGTCGCAATCGATTCTAAATGGCATATTACACTAAAAAACACGAATTTTCAAAGGTGAAAAATAAGATCATTTTCCACGTTTCCACGTCGATATCTCGAAAATTATGCGTTTCCAGGACCCAGGACCCGTCGCAATCGATTCTAAATGGCATATTACACTGAAAAACGCGAATCTTTGGAAATGAAAAATCTCATAATTTTTCACGTTCCGACGTCGAAATCTCGGAAATTATGCGTTTCCAGGACCCGGGACCAGTCGGAATTGATTCTGAGCCGCAAATTACACTGAAAAACACGAAATTTCGTAGAACGGAAAATTTCATTATTTTCACTTTCTAACATCGAAATCTCGATATTCATGCGTCCGGGGGGCGGAAAAACGGTCGGAATCGATGCTGTGTGGCATATTACACTCAAAAACACAAATTTTCGAAAGTGGAAGATTGAATCATTTTTCACGTTTTCACGTCGATATCTCGAAAATTATGCGTTTTTAGGAACCCGGGACCCGTCGCAATCGATTCTAAATGGCATATTACACTCAAAAACACGAATTTCCGAAGGTGAAAAATTAGATCATTCTTCACGTTTCCACGTCGATATCTCGAAAGTTATGCGTTTGCAGGACCCAGGACCCGTCGCAATCGATTCTAAATGGCATATTGCACTGAAAAACACGAATTTTTCGAAAGTGAAAAATTGGATCATTTTTCACGTTTCCACGTCGATATCTCGAAAATTATGCGTTTCCAGGGCCCAGGACCCGTCGCAATCGATTCTAAATGGCATATTACACTCAAAAACACGAATTTCCGAAGGTGAAAAATTAGATCATTTTTCACGTTTCCACGTCGATATCTCGAAAGTTATGCGTTTGCAGGACCCAGGACCCGTCGCAATCGATTCTAAATGGCATATTGCACTGAAAAACACGAATTTTTCGAAAGTCAAAAATTGGATCATTTTTCACGTTTCCACGTCGATATCTCGAAAATTATGCGTTTCCAGAACCCAGGACCCGTCGCAATCGATTCTAAATGGCATATTACACTAAAAAACACGAATTTCCGAAGGTGAAAAATTAGATCATTTTTCCATTTCCACGTCGATATCTCGAAAATTATGCGTTTCCAGAACCAAGGACCCGTCGCAAACGATTCTAAACGGCATATTACACTCAAAAACACGAATTTTCAAAGGTGAAAAATGAGATCATTTTCCACGTTTTCACGTCGATATCTCGAAAATTATGCGTTTCCAGGACCCGGGACCCGTCGCAATCGATTCTAAATGGCATATTACACTCAAAAACACGAATTTTCGAAACTAAAAAATTGGATCATTTTTTACGTTTTCACGTCGATATCTCGGAAATTATGCGTTTCCAGGACCCGGGACCCGTCGCAATCGATTTCAAATGGCATATTACACTCAAAAACACGAATTTTCGAAACTGAAAAATTGGATCATTTTTTACGTTTTCACGTCGATATCTCGGAAATTATGCGTTTCCAGGACCCGGGGTCCGTCGCAATCGATTCCAAAAGGCATATTACACTGTAAAACACGAATTTTTGAGAACGAAAAATTAGATCATTTTTCACGTTTCCACGTCGATATCTCGAAAATTACGCGTTTCCAGGACCCGGGACCCGTCGCAATCGATTCTAAATGGCATATTACACTGAAAAACACGAATTTTTGAGAATGAAAAATGAGATCATTTTTTACGTTTCCACGTCGATATCTCGAGAATGATGCGTTTTCAGGACCCGGGGTCCGTCGCAATCGATTCTAAATGGCATATTACACTCAAAAACACGAATTTTCGAAGGTGAAAAATTAGATCATTTTTCCATTTCCACGTCGATATCTCGAAAATTACGCGTTTCCAGGACCCGGGGTCCGTCGCAATCGATTCCAAAAGGCATATTACTCTGTAAAACACGAATTTTTGAGAACGAAAAATTAGATCATTTTTTACGTTTCCACGTCGATATCTCGAAAATGATGCGTTTCCAGGACCCGGGACCCGTCGCAATCGATTCTAAATGGCATATTACACTGAAAAACACGAATTTTTGGGAATGAAAAATCTCATAATTTTTCACGTTTTCACGTCGATATCTCGAAAATTATGCGTTTCCAGGACCTGGGACCCGTCACAATCGATTTAAATGGCATATTACACTCAAAAACACGTATTCTCGAAAGTGAAAAATTAGATCATTTTTCACGTTTCCACGTCGATATCTCGAAAATTATGCGTTTCCAGGACCTGGGATCCGTCGCAATCGATTTTAAATGGCATATTACACTCAAAAACACGAATTTTCAAAGGTAAAAAATGAGATCATTTTTTACGTTTCCACGTCGATATCTCGAAAATGATGCGTTTCCAGGACCCGGGGTCCGTCGCAATCGATTCTAAATGGCATATTACACTCAAAAACACGAATTTTCGAAGGTAAAAAATTAGATCATTTTTCACGTTTCCACGTCGATATCTCGGAAATTATGCGTTTACAGGACCCGGGACCCGTCGCAATCGATTCTAAATGGCATATTACACTGAAAAACAAGAATTTTCGAAAGCGAAAAATTGGATCATTTCTCACGTTTCCACGTCGATATTTCGAAAATTATGCTTTTCCAGGACCCAGGACCCGTCGCAATCGATTCTAAATGGCATATTATACTAAAAAACACGAATTTTCAAAAGTGAAAAATTGGATCATTTTTTACGTTTCCACGTTGATATCTCGAAAATTATGCGTTTCCAGGACCCAGGACCCGTCGCGATCGATTCTAAATGGCATATTACACTGAAAAACACGAATTTCCGGAGGTGGAAAATGAGATCATTTTTCACGTTTCCACGTCGATATCTCGAAAGTTATGCGTTTGCAGGACCCAGGACCCGTCGCAATCGATTCTAAATGGCATATTGCACTGAAAAACACGAATTTTTCGAAAGTCAAAAATTGGATCATTTTTCACGTTTCCACGTCGATATCTCGAAAATTATGCGTTTCCAGAACCCAGGTTCCGTCGCAATCGATTCTAAATGGCATATTACACTAAAAAACACGAATTTCCGGAGGTGGAAAATTAGATCATTTTTCACGTCTCCACGTCGATATCTCGTGAATTATGCGTTTGCAGAACCAAGGACCCGTCGCAAACGATTCTGAATGGCATATTACACTCAAAAACACGAATTTTCGGAGGTGAAAAATTAGATCATTTTTCACGTTTCCACGTCGATATCTCGAAAATTATGCGTTTCCAGGACCCAGGACCCGCGCAATCGATTCTAAATGGCATATTACACTGAAAAACACGAATTTTTGGGAATGAAAAATCTCATAATTTTTCACGTTCCGACGTCAAAATCTCGGAAATTATGCGTTTCCGGGACCCGGGACCCGTCGCAATCGATTTCAAATGGCATATTACACTCAAAAACACGAATTTTTGAAACTAAAAAATTGGATCATTTTTTACGTTTTCACGTCGATATCTCGGAAATTATGCGTTTCCAGGACCTGGGATCCGTCGCAATCGATTTTAAATGGCATATTACACTCAAAAACACGAATTTTCGAAGGTAAAAAATGAGATCATTTTTTACCTTTCCACGTCGATATCTCGAAAATTATGCGTTTCCAGGACCCGGGACCCGTCGCAATCGATTCGAAATGGCATATTACACTGGAAAACACGAATTTTTGGGAATGAAAAATCTCATAATTTTTCACGTTTTCACGTCGATATCTCGAAAATTATGCGTTTGCAGGACCCAGGACCCGTCGCAATCGATTTTAAATGGCATATTATACTCAAAAACACGAATCTTCGAAGGTAAAAAATGAGATCATTTTTCACGTTTCCACGTCGATATCTCGAAAATGATGCGTTTCCAGGACCCGGGGTCCGTCGCAATCGATTCTAAATGGCATATTACACTCAAAAACACGAATTTTCGAAGGTGAAAAATTAGATCATTTTTCACGTTTCCACGTCGATATCTCGGAAATTATGCGTTTACGGGACCCGGACCCGTCGCAATCGATTCTAAATGGCATATTACACTGAAAAACAAGAATTTTCGAAAGCAAAAAATTGGATCATTTCTCACGTTTCCACGTCGATATTTCGAAAATTATGCTTTTCCAGGACCCAGGACCCGTCGCAATCGATTCTAAATGGCATATTATACTAAAAAACACGAATTTTCGAAAGTGAAAAATTAGATCATTTTTTACGTTTCCAGGTTGACATCTCGAAGATTATGCGTTTCCAGGACCCGGGACCCGTCGCACCCGATTCTGAATGGCATATTACACTGTAAAACACGAATTTTTGAGAACGAAAAATTCGATCATTTTTTACGTTTCCACGTCGATATCTCGAAAATTATGCGTTTTCAGGACCCAGGAACCGTCGCAATCGATTCTAAATGGCATATTACACTCAAAAACACGAATTACCGAAGGTGAAAAATTAGATCATTTTTCACGTTTCCACGTCGATATCTCGAAAATTATGCGTTTTCAGGACCCAGGACCCGTCGCAATCGATTCTAAATGGCATATTACACTAAAAAACACGAATTTCCGGAGGTGGAAAATTACATCATTTTTCACGTCTCCACGTCGATATCTCGTGAATTATGCGTTTCCAGAACCAAGGACCCGTCGCAAACGATTCTAAATGGCATATTACACTCGAAAACACGAATTTTTGAGAACGAAAAATTACATCATTTTTCACGTTTCCACGTCGATATCTCGGAAATCACGCGTTTCCAGGACCCGGGACTCGTCGCAATCGATTCTCAATGGCATATTACACTGAAAAACACGAATTTTTGAGAATGAAAAATTAGATCAATTTTTACGTTTCCACGTCGATATCTCGAAAATGATGCGTTTCCAGGACCCGGGACCCGTCGCAATCGATTCTAAATGGCATATTACACTGAAAAACACGAATCTTTGGGAATGAAAAATCTCATAATTTTTCACGTTTTCACGTCGATATCTCGAAAATAATGCGTTTCCAGGACCTGGGACCCGTCACAATCGATTTTAAATGGCATATTACACTCAAAAACACGAATTTTCGAAGGTAAAAAATGAGATCATTTTTTACGTTTCCACGTCGATATCTCGAAAATGATGCGTTTCCAGGACCCGGGGTCCGTCGCAATCGATTCTAAATGGCATATTACACTCAAAAACACGAATTTTCGAAGGTGAGAAATTAGATCATTTTTCACGTTTCCACGTCGATATCTCGGAAATTATGCGTTTACAGGACCCGGGACCCGTCGCAATCGATTCTAAATGGCATATTATACTCAAAAACACGAATTTTCGAAGGTAAAAAATGAGATCATTTTTTACGTTTCCACGTCGATATCTCGAAAATGATGCGTTTCCAGGACCCGGGGTCCGTCGCAATCGATTCTAAATGGCATATTACACTCAAAAACACGAATTTTCGAAGGTGAGAAATTAGATCATTTTTCACGTTTCCACGTCGATATCTCGGAAATTATGCGTTTACAGGACCCGGGACCCGTCGCAATCGATTCTAAATGGCATATTACACTGAAAAACAAGAATTTTCGAAAGCGAAAAATTGGATCATTTCTCACGTTTCCACGTCGATATTTCGAAAATTATGCTTTTCCAGGACCCAGGACCCGTCGCAATCGATTCTAAATGGCATATTATACTAAAAAACACGAATTTTCGAAAGTGAAAAATTGGATCATTTTTTTGTTTCCACGTTGACATCTCGAAAATTATGCGTTTCCAGGACCCGGGACCCGTCGCACCCGATTCTGAATGGCATATTACACTGTAAAACACGAATTTTTGAGAACGAAAAATTCGATCATTTTTTACGTTTCCACGTCGATATCTCGAAAATTATGCGTTTTCAGGACCCAGGACCCGTCGCAATCGATTCTAAATGGCATATTACACTAAAAAACACGAATTTCCGGAGGTGGAAAATTACATCATTTTTCACGTCTCCACGTCGATATCTCGTGAATTATGCGTTTCCAGAACCGAGGACCCGTCGCAAACGATTCTAAATGGCATATTACACTCGAAAACACGAATTTTCGGAGGTGAAAAATTAGATCATTTTTCACGTTTCGACGTCGATATCTCGAAAATCATGCGTTTCCAGGACCCAGGACCCGCGCAATCGATTCTAAATGGCATATTACACTGAAAAACACGAATTCTTGGGAATGAAAAATCTCATAATTTTTCACGTTCCGACGTCAAAATTTCGGAAATTATGCGTTTCCAATACCCGGGACCCGTCGCAATCGATTTTAAATGGCATATTACACTCAAAAACACGAATTTTCGAAACTAAAAAATTGAATCATTTTTTACGTTTTCACGTCGATATCTCGGAAATTATGCGTTTCCAGGACCCAGGGCCCGTCGCAATCGATTCTAAATGGCATATTACACTAAAAAACACGAATTTTCGAAGGTGAAAAATAAGATCATTTTCCACGTTTCCACGTCGATATCTCGAAAATTATGCGTTTCCAGGACCCAGGACCCGCGCAATCGATTCTAAATGGCATATTACACTAAAAAACACGAATTTTCAAAGGTGAAAAATAAGATCATTTTCCACGTTTTCACGTCGATATCTCGAAAATTATGCGTTTCCAGGACCCAGGACCCGTCGCAATCGATTCTAAATGGCATATTACACTGAAAAACGCGAATCTTTGGAAATGAAAAATCTCATAATTTTTCACGTTCCGACGTCGAAATCTCGGAAATTATGCGTTTCCAGGACCCGGGACCAGTCGGAATTGATTCTGAGCCGCAAATTACACTGAAAAACACGAAATTTCGTAGAACGGAAAATTTCATTATTTTCACCTTCTAACATCGAAATCTCGATATTCATGCGTCCGAGGGGCGGAAAAACGGTCGGAATCGATTCTGGGTGGCATATTACACTCAAAAACACAAATTTTCGAAAGTGGAAGATTGAATCATTTTTCACGTTTTCACGTCGATATCTCGAAAATTATGCGTTTTTAGGAACCCGGGACCCGTCGCAATCGATTCTAAATGGCATATTACACTCAAAAACACGAATTTCCGAAGGTGAAAAATTAGATCATTTTTCACGTTTCCACGTCGATATCTCGAAAGTTATGCGTTTGCAGGACCCAGGACCCGTCGCAATCGATTCTAAATGGCATATTGCACTGAAAAACACGAATTTTTCGAAAGTCAAAAATTGGATCATTTTTCACGTTTCCACGTCGATATCTCGAAAATTATGCGTTTCCAGAACCCAGGACCCGTCGCAATCGATTCTAAATGGCATATTACACTAAAAAACACGAATTTCCGAAGGTGAAAAATTAGATCATTTTTCCATTTCCACGTCGATATCTCGAAAATTATGCGTTTCCAGAACCAAGGACCCGTCGCAAACGATTCTAAACGGCATATTACACTCAGAAACACGAATTTTCAAAGGTGAAAAATAAGATCATTTTCCACGTTTTCACGTCGATATCTCGAAAATTATGCGTTTCCAGGACCCAGGACCCGTCGCAATCGATTCTAAATGGCAAATTACACTGAAAAACACGAATTTTTGGGAATGAAAAATCTCATAATTTTTCACGTTCCGACGTCAAAATGTCGGAAATTATGCGTTTCCAGGACCCGGGACCCGTCGCAATCGATTTCAAATGGCATATTACACTCAAAAACACGAATTTTCGAAACTAAAAAATTGGATTATTTTTTACGTTTTCACGTCGATATCTCGGAAATTATGCGTTTCCAGGACCTGGGATCCGTCGCAATCGATTTTAAATGGCATATTACACTCAAAAACACGAATTTTCGAAGGTAAAAAATGAGATCAGTTTTTACGTTTCCACGTCGATATCTCGAAAATTATGCGTTTCCAGGACCCGGGACCCGTCGCAATCGATTCTAAATGGCATATTACACTGAAAAACACGAATTTTTGAGAATGAAAAATCTCATAATTTTTCACGTTCCGACGTCAAAATCATGGAAATTATGCGTTTCCAGGACCCAGGACCCGTCGCAATCGATTCTAAATGGCATATTACACTGAAAAACACGCATTTTTGAAAATGAAAAATCTCATAATTTTTCACGTTCCGACGTCAAAATCTCGGAAATTATGCGTTTCCAGGACCCGGGACCCGTCGCAATCGATTTCAAATGGCATATTACACTCAAAAACACGAATTTTCGAAACTGAAAAATTGGATCATTTTTTACGTTTTCACGTCGATATCTCGGAAATTATGCGTTTCCAGGACCCGGGGTCCGTCGCAATCGATTCCAAAGGGCATATTACACTGAAAAACACGAATTTTTGAGAATGAAAAATGAGATCATTTTTTACGTTTCCACGTCGATATCTCGAAAATGATGCGTTTTCAGGACCCGGGGTCCGTCGCAATCGATTCTAAATGGCATATTACACTCAAAAACACGAATTTTCGAAGGTGAAAAATTAGATCATTTTTCCATTTCCACGTCGATATCTCGAAAATTACGCGTTTCCAGGACCCGGGGTCCGTCGCAATCGATTCTAAATGGCATATTACACTCAAAAACACGAATTTTCGAAACTGAAAAATTGGATCATTTTTTACGTTTTCACGTCGATATCTCGAAAATTACGCGTTTCCAGGACCCGGGACCCGTCGCAATCGATTCTAAATGGCATATTACACTGAAAAACACGAATTTTTGAGAATGAAAAATGAGATCATTTTCTACGTTTCCACGTCGATATCTCGAAAATGATGCGTTTTCAGGACCCGGGGTCCGTCGCAATCGATTCTAAATGGCATATTACACTCAAAAACACGAATTTTCGAAGGTGAAAAATTAGATCATTTTTCCATTTCCACGTCGATATCTCGAAAATTACGCGTTTCCAGGACCCGGGGTCCGTCGCAATCGATTCCAAAAGGCATATTACACTGTAAAACACGAATTTTTGAGAACGAAAAATTAGATCATTTTTCACGTTTCCACGTCGATATCTCGAAAATTACGCGTTTCCAGGACCCGGGACCCGTCGCAATCGATTCTAAATGGCATATTACACTGAAAAACACGAATTTTTGAGAATGAAAAATTAGATCATTTTTTACGTTTCCACGTCGATATTTCGAAAATTATGCTTTTCCAGGACCCAGGACCCGTCGCAATCGATTCTAAATGGCATATTATACTAAAAAACACGAATTTTCGAAAGTGAAAAATTGGATCATTTTTTTGTTTCCACGTTGACATCTCGAAAATTATGCGTTTCCAGGACCCGGGACCCGTCGCACCCGATTCTGAATGGCATATTACACTGTAAAACACGAATTTTTGAGAACGAAAAATTCGATCATTTTTTACGTTTCCACGTCGATATCTCGAAAATTATGCGTTTTCAGGACCCAGGACCCGTCGCAATCGATTCTAAATGGCATATTACACTAAAAAACACGAATTTCCGGAGGTGGAAAATTACATCATTTTTCACGTCTCCACGTCGATATCTCGTGAATTATGCGTTTCCAGAACCGAGGACCCGTCGCAAACGATTCTAAATGGCATATTACACTCGAAAACACGAATTTTCGGAGGTGAAAAATTAGATCATTTTTCACGTTTCGACGTCGATATCTCGAAAATCATGCGTTTCCAGGACCCAGGACCCGCGCAATCGATTCTAAATGGCATATTACACTGAAAAACACGAATTCTTGGGAATGAAAAATCTCATAATTTTTCACGTTCCGACGTCAAAATTTCGGAAATTATGCGTTTCCAATACCCGGGACCCGTCGCAATCGATTTTAAATGGCATATTACACTCAAAAACACGAATTTTCGAAACTAAAAAATTGAATCATTTTTTACGTTTTCACGTCGATATCTCGGAAATTATGCGTTTCCAGGACCCAGGGCCCGTCGCAATCGATTCTAAATGGCATATTACACTAAAAAACACGAATTTTCGAAGGTGAAAAATAAGATCATTTTCCACGTTTCCACGTCGATATCTCGAAAATTATGCGTTTCCAGGACCCAGGACCCGCGCAATCGATTCTAAATGGCATATTACACTAAAAAACACGAATTTTCAAAGGTGAAAAATAAGATCATTTTCCACGTTTTCACGTCGATATCTCGAAAATTATGCGTTTCCAGGACCCAGGACCCGTCGCAATCGATTCTAAATGGCATATTACACTGAAAAACGCGAATCTTTGGAAATGAAAAATCTCATAATTTTTCACGTTCCGACGTCGAAATCTCGGAAATTATGCGTTTCCAGGACCCGGGACCAGTCGGAATTGATTCTGAGCCGCAAATTACACTGAAAAACACGAAATTTCGTAGAACGGAAAATTTCATTATTTTCACCTTCTAACATCGAAATCTCGATATTCATGCGTCCGAGGGGCGGAAAAACGGTCGGAATCGATTCTGGGTGGCATATTACACTCAAAAACACAAATTTTCGAAAGTGGAAGATTGAATCATTTTTCACGTTTTCACGTCGATATCTCGAAAATTATGCGTTTTTAGGAACCCGGGACCCGTCGCAATCGATTCTAAATGGCATATTACACTCAAAAACACGAATTTCCGAAGGTGAAAAATTAGATCATTTTTCACGTTTCCACGTCGATATCTCGAAAGTTATGCGTTTGCAGGACCCAGGACCCGTCGCAATCGATTCTAAATGGCATATTGCACTGAAAAACACGAATTTTTCGAAAGTCAAAAATTGGATCATTTTTCACGTTTCCACGTCGATATCTCGAAAATTATGCGTTTCCAGAACCCAGGACCCGTCGCAATCGATTCTAAATGGCATATTACACTAAAAAACACGAATTTCCGAAGGTGAAAAATTAGATCATTTTTCCATTTCCACGTCGATATCTCGAAAATTATGCGTTTCCAGAACCAAGGACCCGTCGCAAACGATTCTAAACGGCATATTACACTCAGAAACACGAATTTTCAAAGGTGAAAAATAAGATCATTTTCCACGTTTTCACGTCGATATCTCGAAAATTATGCGTTTCCAGGACCCAGGACCCGTCGCAATCGATTCTAAATGGCAAATTACACTGAAAAACACGAATTTTTGGGAATGAAAAATCTCATAATTTTTCACGTTCCGACGTCAAAATGTCGGAAATTATGCGTTTCCAGGACCCGGGACCCGTCGCAATCGATTTCAAATGGCATATTACACTCAAAAACACGAATTTTCGAAACTAAAAAATTGGATTATTTTTTACGTTTTCACGTCGATATCTCGGAAATTATGCGTTTCCAGGACCTGGGATCCGTCGCAATCGATTTTAAATGGCATATTACACTCAAAAACACGAATTTTCGAAGGTAAAAAATGAGATCAGTTTTTACGTTTCCACGTCGATATCTCGAAAATTATGCGTTTCCAGGACCCGGGACCCGTCGCAATCGATTCTAAATGGCATATTACACTGAAAAACACGAATTTTTGAGAATGAAAAATCTCATAATTTTTCACGTTCCGACGTCAAAATCATGGAAATTATGCGTTTCCAGGACCCAGGACCCGTCGCAATCGATTCTAAATGGCATATTACACTGAAAAACACGCATTTTTGAAAATGAAAAATCTCATAATTTTTCACGTTCCGACGTCAAAATCTCGGAAATTATGCGTTTCCAGGACCCGGGACCCGTCGCAATCGATTTCAAATGGCATATTACACTCAAAAACACGAATTTTCGAAACTGAAAAATTGGATCATTTTTTACGTTTTCACGTCGATATCTCGGAAATTATGCGTTTCCAGGACCCGGGGTCCGTCGCAATCGATTCCAAAGGGCATATTACACTGAAAAACACGAATTTTTGAGAATGAAAAATGAGATCATTTTTTACGTTTCCACGTCGATATCTCGAAAATGATGCGTTTTCAGGACCCGGGGTCCGTCGCAATCGATTCTAAATGGCATATTACACTCAAAAACACGAATTTTCGAAGGTGAAAAATTAGATCATTTTTCCATTTCCACGTCGATATCTCGAAAATTACGCGTTTCCAGGACCCGGGGTCCGTCGCAATCGATTCTAAATGGCATATTACACTCAAAAACACGAATTTTCGAAACTGAAAAATTGGATCATTTTTTACGTTTTCACGTCGATATCTCGAAAATTACGCGTTTCCAGGACCCGGGACCCGTCGCAATCGATTCTAAATGGCATATTACACTGAAAAACACGAATTTTTGAGAATGAAAAATGAGATCATTTTCTACGTTTCCACGTCGATATCTCGAAAATGATGCGTTTTCAGGACCCGGGGTCCGTCGCAATCGATTCTAAATGGCATATTACACTCAAAAACACGAATTTTCGAAGGTGAAAAATTAGATCATTTTTCCATTTCCACGTCGATATCTCGAAAATTACGCGTTTCCAGGACCCGGGGTCCGTCGCAATCGATTCCAAAAGGCATATTACACTGTAAAACACGAATTTTTGAGAACGAAAAATTAGATCATTTTTCACGTTTCCACGTCGATATCTCGAAAATTACGCGTTTCCAGGACCCGGGACCCGTCGCAATCGATTCTAAATGGCATATTACACTGAAAAACACGAATTTTTGAGAATGAAAAATTAGATCATTTTTTACGTTTCCACGTCGATATTTCGAAAATT
The DNA here is from genome assembly GCA_963978835.1 of Tenthredo scrophulariae. Lineage (NCBI taxonomy): Eukaryota > Metazoa > Arthropoda > Insecta > Hymenoptera > Tenthredinidae > Tenthredo > Tenthredo scrophulariae. Next base: position 21,164,263 of record OZ022227.1, on the reverse strand, counting down.
ATGCTTTTCCAGGACCCAGGACCCGTCGCAATCGATTCTAAATGGCATATTATACTAAAAAACACGAATTTTCGAAAGTGAAAAATTGGATCATTTTTTTGTTTCCACGTTGACATCTCGAAAATTATGCGTTTCCAGGACCCGGGACCCGTCGCACCCGATTCTGAATGGCATATTACACTGTAAAACACGAATTTTTGAGAACGAAAAATTCGATCATTTTTTACGTTTCCACGTCGATATCTCGAAAATTATGCGTTTTCAGGACCCAGGACCCGTCGCAATCGATTCTAAATGGCATATTACACTAAAAAACACGAATTTCCGGAGGTGGAAAATTACATCATTTTTCACGTCTCCACGTCGATATCTCGTGAATTATGCGTTTCCAGAACCGAGGACCCGTCGCAAACGATTCTAAATGGCATATTACACTCGAAAACACGAATTTTCGGAGGTGAAAAATTAGATCATTTTTCACGTTTCGACGTCGATATCTCGAAAATCATGCGTTTCCAGGACCCAGGACCCGCGCAATCGATTCTAAATGGCATATTACACTGAAAAACACGAATTCTTGGGAATGAAAAATCTCATAATTTTTCACGTTCCGACGTCAAAATTTCGGAAATTATGCGTTTCCAATACCCGGGACCCGTCGCAATCGATTTTAAATGGCATATTACACTCAAAAACACGAATTTTCGAAACTAAAAAATTGAATCATTTTTTACGTTTTCACGTCGATATCTCGGAAATTATGCGTTTCCAGGACCCAGGGCCCGTCGCAATCGATTCTAAATGGCATATTACACTAAAAAACACGAATTTTCGAAGGTGAAAAATAAGATCATTTTCCACGTTTCCACGTCGATATCTCGAAAATTATGCGTTTCCAGGACCCAGGACCCGCGCAATCGATTCTAAATGGCATATTACACTAAAAAACACGAATTTTCAAAGGTGAAAAATAAGATCATTTTCCACGTTTTCACGTCGATATCTCGAAAATTATGCGTTTCCAGGACCCAGGACCCGTCGCAATCGATTCTAAATGGCATATTACACTGAAAAACGCGAATCTTTGGAAATGAAAAATCTCATAATTTTTCACGTTCCGACGTCGAAATCTCGGAAATTATGCGTTTCCAGGACCCGGGACCAGTCGGAATTGATTCTGAGCCGCAAATTACACTGAAAAACACGAAATTTCGTAGAACGGAAAATTTCATTATTTTCACCTTCTAACATCGAAATCTCGATATTCATGCGTCCGAGGGGCGGAAAAACGGTCGGAATCGATTCTGGGTGGCATATTACACTCAAAAACACAAATTTTCGAAAGTGGAAGATTGAATCATTTTTCACGTTTTCACGTCGATATCTCGAAAATTATGCGTTTTTAGGAACCCGGGACCCGTCGCAATCGATTCTAAATGGCATATTACACTCAAAAACACGAATTTCCGAAGGTGAAAAATTAGATCATTTTTCACGTTTCCACGTCGATATCTCGAAAGTTATGCGTTTGCAGGACCCAGGACCCGTCGCAATCGATTCTAAATGGCATATTGCACTGAAAAACACGAATTTTTCGAAAGTCAAAAATTGGATCATTTTTCACGTTTCCACGTCGATATCTCGAAAATTATGCGTTTCCAGAACCCAGGACCCGTCGCAATCGATTCTAAATGGCATATTACACTAAAAAACACGAATTTCCGAAGGTGAAAAATTAGATCATTTTTCCATTTCCACGTCGATATCTCGAAAATTATGCGTTTCCAGAACCAAGGACCCGTCGCAAACGATTCTAAACGGCATATTACACTCAGAAACACGAATTTTCAAAGGTGAAAAATAAGATCATTTTCCACGTTTTCACGTCGATATCTCGAAAATTATGCGTTTCCAGGACCCAGGACCCGTCGCAATCGATTCTAAATGGCAAATTACACTGAAAAACACGAATTTTTGGGAATGAAAAATCTCATAATTTTTCACGTTCCGACGTCAAAATGTCGGAAATTATGCGTTTCCAGGACCCGGGACCCGTCGCAATCGATTTCAAATGGCATATTACACTCAAAAACACGAATTTTCGAAACTAAAAAATTGGATTATTTTTTACGTTTTCACGTCGATATCTCGGAAATTATGCGTTTCCAGGACCTGGGATCCGTCGCAATCGATTTTAAATGGCATATTACACTCAAAAACACGAATTTTCGAAGGTAAAAAATGAGATCAGTTTTTACGTTTCCACGTCGATATCTCGAAAATTATGCGTTTCCAGGACCCGGGACCCGTCGCAATCGATTCTAAATGGCATATTACACTGAAAAACACGAATTTTTGGGAATGAAAAATCTCATAATTTTTCACGTTTTCACGTCGATATCTCGAAAATTATGCGTTTCCAGGACCTGGGACCCGTCACAATCGATTTTAAATGGCATATTACACTCAAAAACACGTATTCTCGAAAGTGAAAAATTAGATCATTTTTCACGTTTCCACGTCGATATCTCGAAAATTATGCGTTTCCAGGACCTGGGATCCGTCGCAATCGATTTTAAATGGCATATTACACTCAGAAACACGAATTTTCAAAGGTAAAAAATGAGATCATTTTTCACGTTTCCACGTCGATATCTCGAAAATGATGCGTTTCCAGGACCCGGGGTCCGTCGCAATCGATTCTAAATGGCATATTACACTGAAAAACACGAATTTTCGAAAGCGAAAAATTGGATCATTTCTCACGTTTCCACGTCGATATTTCGAAAATTATGCTTTTCCAGGACCCAGGACCCGTCGCAATCGATTCTAAATGGCATATTATACTAAAAAACACGAATTTTCAAAAGTGAAAAATTAGATCATTTTTTACGTTTCCACGTTGATATCTCGAAAATTATGCGTTTCCAGGACCCGGGACCCGTCGCACCCGATTCTGAATGGCATATTACACTGTAAAACACGAATTTTTGAGAACGAAAAATTCGATCATTTTTTACGTTTCCACGTCGATATCTCGAAAATTATGCGTTTCCAGGACCCAGGACCCGTCGCAATCGATTCTAAATGGCATATTACACTGAAAAACACGAATTTCCGGAGGTGGAAAATTAGATCATTTCTCACGTTTCCACGTCGAGATCTCGAAAATTATGCGTTTCCAGGACCCAGGACCCGCGCAATCGATTCTAAATGGCATATTACACTGAAAAACACGAATTCTTGGGAATGAAAAATCTCATAATTTTTCACGTTCCGACGTCAAAATGTCGGAAATTATGCGTTTCCAGGACCCGGGACCCGTCGCAATCGATTTCAAATGGCATATTACACTCAAAAACACGAATTTTCGAAACTAAAAAATTGGATTATTTTTTACGTTTTCACGTCGATATCTCGGAAATTATGCGTTTCCAGGACCTGGGATCCGTCGCAATCGATTTTAAATGGCATATTACACTCAAAAACACGAATTTTCGAAGGTAAAAAATGAGATCAGTTTTTACGTTTCCACGTCGATATCTCGAAAATTATGCGTTTCCAGGACCCGGGACCCGTCGCAATCGATTCTAAATGGCATATTACACTGAAAAACACGAATTTTTGAGAATGAAAAATCTCATAATTTTTCACGTTCCGACGTCAAAATCATGGAAATTATGCGTTTCCAGGACCCAGGACCCGTCGCAATCGATTCTAAATGGCATATTACACTGAAAAACACGCATTTTTGAAAATGAAAAATCTCATAATTTTTCACGTTCCGACGTCAAAATCTCGGAAATTATGCGTTTCCAGGACCCGGGACCCGTCGCAATCGATTTCAAATGGCATATTACACTCAAAAACACGAATTTTCGAAACTGAAAAATTGGATCATTTTTTACGTTTTCACGTCGATATCTCGGAAATTATGCGTTTCCAGGACCCGGGGTCCGTCGCAATCGATTCCAAAGGGCATATTACACTGAAAAACACGAATTTTTGAGAATGAAAAATGAGATCATTTTTTACGTTTCCACGTCGATATCTCGAAAATGATGCGTTTTCAGGACCCGGGGTCCGTCGCAATCGATTCTAAATGGCATATTACACTCAAAAACACGAATTTTCGAAGGTGAAAAATTAGATCATTTTTCCATTTCCACGTCGATATCTCGAAAATTACGCGTTTCCAGGACCCGGGGTCCGTCGCAATCGATTCTAAATGGCATATTACACTCAAAAACACGAATTTTCGAAACTGAAAAATTGGATCATTTTTTACGTTTTCACGTCGATATCTCGAAAATTACGCGTTTCCAGGACCCGGGACCCGTCGCAATCGATTCTAAATGGCATATTACACTGAAAAACACGAATTTTTGAGAATGAAAAATGAGATCATTTTCTACGTTTCCACGTCGATATCTCGAAAATGATGCGTTTTCAGGACCCGGGGTCCGTCGCAATCGATTCTAAATGGCATATTACACTCAAAAACACGAATTTTCGAAGGTGAAAAATTAGATCATTTTTCCATTTCCACGTCGATATCTCGAAAATTACGCGTTTCCAGGACCCGGGGTCCGTCGCAATCGATTCCAAAAGGCATATTACACTGTAAAACACGAATTTTTGAGAACGAAAAATTAGATCATTTTTCACGTTTCCACGTCGATATCTCGAAAATTACGCGTTTCCAGGACCCGGGACCCGTCGCAATCGATTCTAAATGGCATATTACACTGAAAAACACGAATTTTTGAGAATGAAAAATTAGATCATTTTTTACGTTTCCACGTCGATATCTCGAAAATGATGCGTTTCCAGGACCCGGGACCCGTCGCAATCGATTCTAAATGGCATATTACACTGAAAAACACGAATTTTTGGGAATGAAAAATCTCATAATTTTTCACGTTTTCACGTCGATATCTCGAAAATTATGCGTTTCCAGGACCTGGGACCCGTCACAATCGATTTTAAATGGCATATTACACTCAAAAACACGTATTCTCGAAAGTGAAAAATTAGATCATTTTTCACGTTTCCACGTCGATATCTCGAAAATTATGCGTTTCCAGGACCTGGGATCCGTCGCAATCGATTTTAAATGGCATATTACACTCAGAAACACGAATTTTCAAAGGTAAAAAATGAGATCATTTTTCACGTTTCCACGTCGATATCTCGAAAATGATGCGTTTCCAGGACCCGAGGTCCGTCGCAATCGATTCTAAATGGCATATTACACTGAAAAACACGAATTTTCGAAAGCGAAAAATTGGATCATTTCTCACGTTTCCACGTCGATATTTCGAAAATTATGCTTTTCCAGGACCCAGGACCCGTCGCAATCGATTCTAAATGGCATATTATACTAAAAAACACGAATTTTCAAAAGTGAAAAATTAGATCATTTTTTACGTTTCCACGTTGATATCTCGAAAATTATGCGTTTCCAGGACCCGGGACCCGTCGCACCCGATTCTGAATGGCATATTACACTGTAAAACACGAATTTTTGAGAACGAAAAATTCGATCATTTTTTACGTTTCCACGTCGATATCTCGAAAATTATGCGTTTCCAGGACCCAGGACCCGTCGCAATCGATTCTAAATGGCATATTACACTGAAAAACACGAATTTCCGGAGGTGGAAAATTAGATCATTTCTCACGTTTCCACGTCGAGATCTCGAAAATTATGCGTTTCCAGGATCCAGGACCCGCGCAATCGATTCTAAATGGCATATTACACTGAAAAACACGAATTCTTGGGAATGAAAAATCTCATAATTTTTCACGTTCCGACGTCAAAATTTCGAAAATTATGCGTTTCCAATACCCGGGACCCGTCGCAATCGATTTCAAATGGCATATTACACTCAAAAACACGAATTTTTGAAACTAAAAAATTGAATCATTTTTTACGTTTTCACGTCGATATCTCGGAAATTATGCGTTTCCAGGACCCAGGACCCGTCGCAATCGATTCTAAATGGCATATTACACTCGAAAACACGAATTTTCGTATGTGAAAAATTAGATCATTTTTCACGTTTCCACGTCGATATCTCGAAAATTATGCGTTTCCAGGACCCAGGACTCGCGCAATCGATTCCAAATGGCATATTACACTAAAAAACACGAATTTTCAAAGGTGAAAAATAAGATCATTTTCCACGTTTCCACGTCGATATCTCGAAAATTATGCGTTTCCAGGACCCAGGACCCGTCGCAATCGATTCTGAATGGCATATTACACTGAAAAACGCGAATCTTTGGAAATGAAAAATCTCATAATTTTTCACGTTCCGACGTCAAAATCTCGGAAATTATGCGTTTCCAGGACCCGGGACCAGTCGGAATTGATTCTGAGCCGCAAATTACACTGAAAAACACGAAATTTCGTAGAACGGAAAATTTCATTATTTTCACCTTCTAACATCGAAATCTCGATATTCATGCGTCCGAGGGGCCGAAAAACGGTCGGACACGATTCTGGGTGGCATATTACACTCAAAAACACAAATTTTCGAAAGTGGAAGATTGAATCATTTTTCACGTTTTCACGTCGATATCTCGAAAATTATGCGTTTTCAGGACCCGGGACCCGTCGCAATCGATTCTAAATGGCATATTACACTCAAAACCACGAATTTTCAAAGGTGAAAAATTAGATCATTTTTCACGTTTCCACGTCGATATCTCGAAAGTTATGCGTTTGCAGGACCCAGGACCCGTCGCAATCGATTCTAAATGGCATATTGCACTGAAAAACACGAATTTTTCGAAAGTCAAAAATTGGATCATTTTTCACGTTTCCACGTCGATATCTCGAAAATTATGCGTTTCCAGAACCCAGGACCCGTCGCAATCGATTCTAAATGGCATATTACACTAAAAAACACGAATTTCCGAAGGTGAAAAATTAGATCATTTTTCCATTTCCACGTCGATATCTCGAAAATTATGCGTTTCCAGAACCAAGGACCCGTCGTAAACGATTCTAAACGGCATATTACACTCAAAAACACGAATTTTCAAAGGTGAAAAATAAGATCATTTTCCACGTTTTCACGTCGATATCTCGAAAATTATGCGTTTCCAGGACCCAGGACCCGTCGCAATCGATTCTAAACGGCATATTACACTGAAAAACACGAATTTTTGGGAATGAAAAATCTCATAATTTTTCACGTTCCGACGTCGAAATTTTGGAAATTATGCGTTTCCAGGACCCGGGACCAGTCGGAATTGATTCTGAGCCGCAAATTACACTGAAAAACACGAAATTTCGTAGAACGGAAAATTTCATTATTTTCACCTTCCAACATCGAAATCTCGATATTCATGCGTCCGAGGGGCCGAAAAACGGTCGGAATCGATTCTGGGTGGCATATTTCACTCAGAAACACAAATTTTCGAAAGTGGAAGATTGAATCATTTTCCACGTTTTCACGTCGATATCTCGAAAATTATGCGTTTCCAGGACCCAGGACCCGTCGCAATCGATTCTAAATGGCAAATTACACTGAAAAACACGAATTTTTGGGAATGAAAAATCTCATAATTTTTCACGTTCCGACGTCAAAATCTCGGAAATTATGCGTTTCCAGGACCCGGGACCCGTCGCAATCGATTCTAAATGGCATATTGCACTGAAAAACACGAATTTTTCGAAAGTCAAAAATTGGATCATTTTTCACGTTTCCACGTCGATATCTCGAAAATTATGCGTTTCCAGAACCCAGGACCCGTCGCAATCGATTCTAAATGGCATATTACACTAAAAAACACGAATTTCCGAAGGTGAAAAATTAGATCATTTTTCCATTTCCACGTCGATATCTCGAAAATTATGCGTTTCCAGAACCAAGGACCCGTCGTAAACGATTCTAAACGGCATATTACACTCAAAAACACGAATTTTCAAAGGTGAAAAATAAGATCATTTTCCACGTTTTCACGTCGATATCTCGAAAATTATGCGTTTCCAGGACCCAGGACCCGTCGCAATCGATTCTAAACGGCATATTACACTGAAAAACACGAATTTTTGGGAATGAAAAATCTCATAATTTTTCACGTTCCGACGTCGAAATTTTGGAAATTATGCGTTTCCAGGACCCGGGACCAGTCGGAATTGATTCTGAGCCGCAAATTACACTGAAAAACACGAAATTTCGTAGAACGGAAAATTTCATTATTTTCACCTTCCAACATCGAAATCTCGATATTCATGCGTCCGAGGGGCCGAAAAACGGTCGGAATCGATTCTGGGTGGCATATTTCACTCAGAAACACAAATTTTCGAAAGTGGAAGATTGAATCATTTTCCACGTTTTCACGTCGATATCTCGAAAATTATGCGTTTCCAGGACCCAGGACCCGTCGCAATCGATTCTAAATGGCAAATTACACTGAAAAACACGAATTTTTGGGAATGAAAAATCTCATAATTTTTCACGTTCCGACGTCAAAATCTCGGAAATTATGCGTTTCCAGGACCCGGGACCCGTCGCAATCGATTTCAAATGGCATATTACACTCAAAAACACGAATTTTCGAAACTAAAAAATTGAATCATTTTTTACGTTTTCACGTCGATATCTCGGAAATTATGCGTTTCCAGGACCCAGGACCCGTCGCAATCGATTCTAAATGGCATATTACACTGAAAAACACGAATTTTTGGGAATGAAAAATCTCATAATTTTTCACGTTCCGACGTCGAAATTTCGGAAATTATGCGTTTCCAGGACCCGGGACCAGTCGGAATTGATTCTGAGCCGCAAATTACACTGAAAAACACGAAATTTCGTAGAACGGAAAATTTCATTATTTTAACCTTCCAACATCGAAATCTCGATATTCATGCGTCCGAGGGGCCGAAAAACGGTCGGAATCGATTCTGGGTGGCATATTTCACTCAGAAACACAAATTTTCGAAAGTGGAAGATTGAATCATTTTCCACGTTTTCACGTCGATATCTCGAAAATTATGCGTTTCCAGGACCCAGGACCCGTCGCAATCGATTCTAAATGGCAAATTACACTGAAAAACACGAATTTTTGGGAATGAAAATCTCATAATTTTTCACGTTCCGACGTCGAAATTTTGGAAATTATGCGTTTCCAGGACCCGGGACCAGTCGGAATTGATTCTGAGCCGCAAATTACACTGAAAAACACGAAATTTCGTAGAACGGAAAATTTCATTATTTTCACCTTCCAACATCGAAATCTCGATATTCATGCGTCCGAGGGGCCGAAAAACGGTCGGAATCGATTCTGGGTGGCATATTTCACTCAGAAACACAAATTTTCGAAAGTGGAAGATTGAATCATTTTCCACGTTTTCACGTCGATATCTCGAAAATTATGCGTTTCCAGGACCCAGGACCCGTCGCAATCGATTCTAAATGGCAAATTACACTGAAAAACACGAATTTTTGGGAATGAAAAATCTCATAATTTTTCACGTTCCGACGTCAAAATCTCGGAAATTATGCGTTTCCAGGACCCGGGACCCGTCGCAATCGATTCTAAATGGCATATTGCACTGAAAAACACGAATTTTTCGAAAGTCAAAAATTGGATCATTTTTCACGTTTCCACGTCGATATCTCGAAAATTATGCGTTTCCAGAACCCAGGACCCGTCGCAATCGATTCTAAATGGCATATTACACTAAAAAACACGAATTTCCGAAGGTGAAAAATTAGATCATTTTTCCATTTCCACGTCGATATCTCGAAAATTATGCGTTTCCAGAACCAAGGACCCGTCGTAAACGATTCTAAACGGCATATTACACTCAAAAACACGAATTTTCAAAGGTGAAAAATAAGATCATTTTCCACGTTTTCACGTCGATATCTCGAAAATTATGCGTTTCCAGGACCCAGGACCCGTCGCAATCGATTCTAAACGGCATATTACACTGAAAAACACGAATTTTTGGGAATGAAAAATCTCATAATTTTTCACGTTCCGACGTCGAAATTTTGGAAATTATGCGTTTCCAGGACCCGGGACCAGTCGGAATTGATTCTGAGCCGCAAATTACACTGAAAAACACGAAATTTCGTAGAACGGAAAATTTCATTATTTTCACCTTCCAACATCGAAATCTCGATATTCATGCGTCCGAGGGGCCGAAAAACGGTCGGAATCGATTCTGGGTGGCATATTTCACTCAGAAACACAAATTTTCGAAAGTGGAAGATTGAATCATTTTCCACGTTTTCACGTCGATATCTCGAAAATTATGCGTTTCCAGGACCCAGGACCCGTCGCAATCGATTCTAAATGGCAAATTACACTGAAAAACACGAATTTTTGGGAATGAAAAATCTCATAATTTTTCACGTTCCGACGTCAAAATCTCGGAAATTATGCGTTTCCAGGACCCGGGACCCGTCGCAATCGATTTCAAATGGCATATTACACTCAAAAACACGAATTTTCGAAACTAAAAAATTGGATCATTTTTTACGTTTTCACGTCGATATCTCGGAAATTATGCGTTTCCAGGACCCAGGACCCGTCGCAATCGATTCTAAATGGCATATTACACTGAAAAACACGAATTTTTGGGAATGAAAAATCTCATAATTTTTCACGTTCCGACGTCGAAATTTCGGAAATTATGCGTTTCCAGGACCCGGGACCAGTCGGAATTGATTCTGAGCCGCAAATTACACTGAAAAACACGAAATTTCGTAGAACGGAAAATTTCATTATTTTCACCTTCCAACATCGAAATCTCGATATTCATGCGTCCGAGGGGCCGAAAAACGGTCGGAATCGATTCTGGGTGGCATATTTCACTCAGAAACACAAATTTTCGAAAGTGGAAGATTGAATCATTTTCCACGTTTTCACGTCGATATCTCGAAAATTATGCGTTTCCAGGACCCAGGACCCGTCGCAATCGATTCTAAATGGCAAATTACACTGAAAAACACGAATTTTTGGGAATGAAAAATCTCATAATTTTTCACGTTCCGACGTCGAAATTTCGGAAATTATGCGTTTCCAGGACCCGGGACCAGTCGGAATTGATTCTGAGCCGCAAATTACATTGAAAAACACGAAATTTCGTAGAACGGAAAATTTCATTATTTTCACCTTCCAACATCGAAATCTCGATATTCATGCGTCCGAGGGGCCGAAAAACGGTCGGAATCGATTCTGGGTGGCATATTACACTCAAAAACACAAATTTTCGGAAGTGGAAGATTGAATCATTTCTCACGTTTTCACGTTGATATCTCGAAAATTATGCGTTTCCAGGACCCAGGACCCGTCGCAATCGATTCTAAATGGCAAATTACACTGAAAAACACGAATTTTTGGGAATGAAAAATCTCATAATTTTTCACGTTCCGACGTCAAAATTTCGAAAATTATGCGTTTCCAATACCCGGGACCCGTCGCAATCGATTTCAAATGGCATATTACACTCAAAAACACGAATTTTCGAAACTAAAAAATTGAATCATTTTTTACGTTTTCACGTCGATATCTCGGAAATTATGCGTTTCCAGGACCCAGGACCCGTCGCAATCGATTCTAAATGGCATATTACACTCGAAAACACGAATTTTCGTATGTGAAAAATTAGATCATTTTTCACGTTTCCACGTCGATATCTCGAAAATTATGCGTTTCCAGGACCCAGGACTCGCGCAATCGATTCTAAATGGCATATTACACTAAAAAACACGAATTTTCAAAGGTGAAAAATAAGATCATTTTCCACGTTTCCACGTCGATATCTCGAAAATTATGCGTTTCCAGGACCCAGGACCCGTCGCAATCGATTCTGAATGGCATATTACACTGAAAAACGCGAATCTTTGGAAATGAAAAATCTCATAATTTTTCACGTTCCGACGTCAAAATCTCGGAAATTATGCGTTTCCAGGACCCGGGACCAGTCGGAATTGATTCTGAGCCGCAAATTACACTGAAAAACACGAAATTTCGTAGAACGGAAAATTTCATTATTTTCACCTTCTAACATCGAAATCTCGATATTCATGCGTCCGAGGGGCCGAAAAACGGTCGGACACGATTCTGGGTGGCATATTACACTCAAAAACACAAATTTTCGAAAGTGGAAGATTGAATCATTTTTCACGTTTTCACGTCGATATCTCGAAAATTATGCGTTTTCAGGACCCGGGACCCGTCGCAATCGATTCTAAATGGCATATTACACTCAAAACCACGAATTTTCAAAGGTGAAAAATTAGATCATTTTTCACGTTTCCACGTCGATATCTCGAAAGTTATGCGTTTGCAGGACCCAGGACCCGTCGCAATCGATTCTAAATGGCATATTGCACTGAAAAACACGAATTTTTCGAAAGTCAAAAATTGGATCATTTTTCACGTTTCCACGTCGATATCTCGAAAATTATGCGTTTCCAGAACCCAGGACCCGTCGCAATCGATTCTAAATGGCATATTACACTAAAAAACACGAATTTCCGAAGGTGAAAAATTAGATCATTTTTCCATTTCCACGTCGATATCTCGAAAATTATGCGTTTCCAGAACCAAGGACCCGTCGTAAACGATTCTAAACGGCATATTACACTCAAAAACACGAATTTTCAAAGGTGAAAAATAAGATCATTTTCCACGTTTTCACGTCGATATCTCGAAAATTATGCGTTTCCAGGACCCAGGACCCGTCGCAATCGATTCTAAATGGCATATTACACTGAAAAACACGAATTTTTGGGAATGAAAAATCTCATAATTTTTCACGTTCCGACGTCAAAATCTCGGAAATTATGCGTTTCCAGGACCCAGGACCCGTCACAATCAATTTCAAATGGCATATTACACTCAAAAACACGAATTTTCGAAACTAAAAAATTCGATCATTTTTACGTTTTCACGTCGATATCTCGGAAATTATGCGTTTCCAGGACCTGGGATCCGTCGCAATCGATTTTAAATGGCATATTACACTCAAAAACACGAATTTTCGAAGGTAAAAAAATGAGATCATTTTTTACCTTTCCACGTCGATATCTCGAAAATTATGCGTTTCCAGGACCCGGGACCCGTCGCAATCGATTCTAAATGGCATATTACACTGAAAAACACGAATTTTTGGGAATGAAAAATCTCATAATTTTTCACGTTTCGACGTCAAAATCATGGAAATTATGCGTTTCCAGGACCCAGGACCCGTCGCACTCGATTCTAAATGGCATATTACGCTGAAAAACACGCATTTTTGGGAATGAAAAATCTCATAATTTTTCACGTTCCGACGTCAAAATCTAGGAAATTATGCGTTTCCAGGACCCGGGGTCCGTCGCAATCGATTCCAAAAGGCATATTACACTGTAAAACATGAATTTTTGAGAACGAAAAATTGGATCATTTTTCACGTTTCCACGTCGATATATCGAAAATTACGCGTTTCCAGGACCCGGGACCCGTCGCAATCGATTCTAAATGGCATATTACACTGAAAAACACGAATTTTTGGGAATGAAAAATTAGATCATTTTTTACGTTTTCACGTCGATATCTCGAAAATGATGCGTTTCCAGGACCCGGGACCCGTCGCAATCGATTCTAAATGGCATATTACACTGAAAAACACGAATTTTCGGGAATGAAAAATCTCATAATTTTTCACGTTTTCACGTCGATATCTCGAAAATTATGCGTTTCCAGGACCTGGGACCCGTCACAATCGATTTTAAATGGCATATTACACTCAAAAACACGTATTCTCGGAAATGAAAAATTAGATCATTTTTCACGTTTCCACGTCGATATCTCGAAAATTATGCGTTTCCAGGACCTGGGATCCGTCGCAATCGATTTTAAATGGCATATTACACTCAAAAACACGAATTTTCAAAGGTAAAAAATGAGATCATTTTTTACGTTTCCACGTCGATATCTCGAAAATGATGCGTTTCCAGGACCCGGGGTCCGTCGCAATCGATTCTAAATGGCATATTACACTCAAAAACACGAATTTTCGAAAGTGAAAAATTGGATCATTTTTCACGTTTCCACGTCGATATCTCGAAAATTATGCGTTTCCAGGACCCGGGACCAGTCGGAATTGATTCTGAGCCGCAAATTACACTGAAAAACACGAAATTTCGTAGAACGGAAAATTTCATTATTTTTACCTTCTAACATCGAAATCTCGATATTCATGCGTCCGAGGGGCCAAAAAACGGTCGGAATCGATTCTGGGTGGCATATTACACTCAAAAACACAAATTTTCGGAAGTGGAAGATTGAATCATTTCTCACGTTTTCACGTCGATATCTCGAAAATTATGCGTTTTCAGGACCCGGGACCCGTCGCAATCGATTCTAAATGGCATATTACACTCAAAACCACGAATTTTCGAAGGTGAAAAATTAGATCATTTTTCACGTTTCCACGTCGATATCTCGTAAGTTATGCGTTTGCAGGACCCAGGACCCGTCGCAATCGATTCTCAATGGCATATTACACTGAAAAACACGAATTTTTCAAAAGTGAAAAATTGGATCATTTTTCACGTTTCCACGTCGATATCTCGAAAATTATGCGTTTCCAGGACCCAGGACCCGTCGCAATCGATTCTAAATGGCATATGACACTGAAAAACACGCATTTTTGGGAATGAAAAATCTCATAATTTTTCACGTTCCGACGTCAAAATCTCGGAAATTATGCGTTTCCAGGACCCAGGACCCGTCGCAATCGATTCTAAATGGCATATTACACTGAAAAACACGCATTTTTGGGAATGAAAAATCTCATAATTTTTCACGTTCCGACGTCAAAATCTCGGAAATTATGCGTTTCCAGGACCCGGGGTCCGTCGCAATCGATTCCAAAAGGCATATTACACTGTAAAACACGAATTTTTGAGAACGAAAAATTGGATCATTTTTCACGTTTCCACGTCGATATCTCGAAAATTACGCGTTTCCAGGACCCGGGACCCGTCGCAATCGATTCTAAATGGCATATTACACTGAAAAACACGAATTTTTGAGAATGAAAAAGTAGATCATTTTTTACGTTTCCACGTCGATATCTCGAAAATGATGCGTTTCCAGGACCCGGGAACCGTCGCAATCGATTCTAAATGGCATATTACACTGAAAAACACGAATTTTCGGGAATGAAAAATCTCATAATTTTTCACGTTTTCACGTCGATATCTCGAAAATTATGCGTTTCCAGGACCTGGGACCCGTCACAATCGATTTTAAATGGCATATTACACTCAAAAACACGTATTCTCGAAAGTGAAAAATTAGATCATTTTTCACGTTTCCACGTCGATATCTCGAAAATTATGCGTTTCCAGGACCTGGGATCCGTCGCAATCGATTTTATATGGCATATTACACTCAAAAACACGAATTTTCGAAACTAAAAAATTGGATCATTTTTTACGTTTTCACGTCGATATCTCGGAAATTATGCGTTTCCAGGACCCAGGACCCGCGCAATCGATTCTAAATGGCATATTACACTAAAAAACACGAATTTCCGGAAATGGAAAATTAGATCATTTTTCACGTCTCCACGTCGATATCTCGTGAATTATGCGTTTCCAGAACCAAGGACCCGTCGCAAACGATTCTAAATGGCATATTACACTCGAAAACACGAATTTTCGGAGGTGAAAAATTAGATCATTTTTCACGTTTCCACGTCGATATCTCGAAAATTATGCGTTTCCAGGACCCAGGACCCGTCGCAATCGATTCTAAATGGCATATTACACTGAAAAACGCGAATCTTTGGAAATGAAAAATCTCATAATTTTTCACGTTCCGACGTCGAAATCTCGAAAATTATGCGTTTCGAGGACCCGGGACCAGTCGGAATTGATTCTGAGCCGCAAATTACAATGAAAAACACGAAATTTCGTAGAACGGAAAATTTCATTATTTTCACCTTCTAACATCGAAATCTCGATATTTATGCGTCCGAGGGGCCGAAAAACGGTCGGAATCGATTCTGGGTGGCATATTACACTCAAAAACACAAATTTTCGAAAGTGGAAGATTGAATCATTTTTCACGTTTTCACGTCGATATCTCGAAAATTATGCGTTTTCAGGACCCGGGACCCGTCGCAATCGATTCTAAATGGCATATTACACTCAAAACCACGAATTTTCGAAGGTGAAAAATTAGATCATTTTTCACGTTTCCACGTCGATATCTCAAAAGTTATGCGTTTGCAGGACCCAGGACCCGTCGCAATCGATTCTAAATGGCATATTACACTGTAAAACACGAATTTTTCGAAAGTGAAAAATTGGATCATTTTTCACGTTTCCACGTCGATATCTCGAAAATTATGCGTTTCCAGGACCCAGGACCCGTCGCAATCGATTCTAAATGGCATATTACACTAAAAAACACGAATTTCCGAAGGTGAAAAATTAGATCATTTTTCCATTTCCACGTCGATATCTCGAAAATTATGCGTTTCCAGAACCAAGGACCCGTCGCAAACGATTCTAAACGGCATATTACACTCAAAAACACGAATTTTCAAAGGTGAAAAATAAGATCATTTTCCACGTTTTCACGTCGATATCTCGAGAATTATGCGTTTCCAGGACCCAGGACCCGTCGCAATCGATTCTAAATGGCATATTACACTGAAAAACACGAATTTTTGGTAATGAAAAATCTCATAATTTTTCACGTTCCGACGTCGAAATCTCGGAAATTATGCGTTTCCAGGACCCGGGACCAGTCGGAATTGATTCTGAGCCGCAAATTACACTGAAAAACACGAAATTTCGTAGAACGGAAAATTTCATTATTTTCACCTTCCAACATCGAAATCTCGATATTCATGCGTCCGAGGGGCCGAAAAACGGTCGGAATCGATTCTGGGTGGCATATTACACTCAAAAACACAAATTTTCGAAAGTGGAAGATTAAATCATTTTCCACGTTTTCACGTCGATATCTCGAAAATTATGCGTTTTCAGGACCCAGGACCCGTCGCAATCGATTCTAAATGGCATATTACACTGAAAAACACGAATTTTTGGGAATGAAAAATATCATAATTTTTCACGTTCCGACGTCAAAATCTCGGAAATTATGCGTTTCCAGGACCCGGGACCCGTCGCAATCGATTTCAAATGGCATATTTCACTCGAAAACACGAATTTTCGAAACTAAAAAATTGGATCATTTTTCACGTTTTCACGTCGATATCTCGGAAATTATGCGTTTCCAGGACCTGGGATCCGTCGCAATCGATTTTAAATGGCATATTACACTCAAAAACACGAATTTTCGAAGGTAAAAAATGAGATCATTTTTTACGTTTCCACGTCGATATCTCGAAAATTATCCGTTTCCAGGACCCGGGACCCGTCGCAATCGATTCTAAACGGCATATTACACTGAAAAACACGAATTTTTGGGAATGAAAAATCTCATAATTTTTCACGTTCCGACGTCAAAATCAGGGAAATTATGCGTTTCCAGGACCCAGGACCCGTCGCAATCGATTCTAAATGGCATATTACACCGAAAAACACGCATTTTTGGAAATGAAAAATCTCATAATTTTTAACGTTTCGACGTCAAAATCTCGGAAATTATGCGTTTCCAGGACCCGGTACCCGTCGCAATCGATTTCAAATGGCATATTACACTCAAAAACACGAATTTTCGAAACTAAAAAATTGGATCATTTTTTACGTTTTCACGTCGATATCTCGGAAATTATGCGTTTCCAGGACCCAGGACCCGTCGCAATCGATTGTAAATGGCATATTACACTGAAAAACGCGAATCTTTGGAAATGAAAAATCTCATAATTTTCCACGTGCCGACGTCGAAATCTCGGAAATTATGCGTTTCCAGGACCCGGGACCAGTCGGAATTAATTCTGAGCCGCAAATTACACTGAAAAACACGAAATTTCGTAGAACGGAAAATTTCATTATTTTCACCTTCCAACATCGAAATCTCGATATTCATGCGTCCGAGGGGCCGAAAAACGTTCGGAATCGATTCTGGGTGGCATATCACACTCAAAAACACAAATTTTTGAAAGTGGAAGATTGCATCATTTTTCACGTTTTCACGTCGATATCTCGAAAATTATGCGTTTTCAGGACCCGGGACCCGTCGCAATCGATTCTAAATGGCATATCACACTCAAAACCACGAATTTTCGAAGGTGAAAAATTAGATCATTTTTCCCGTTCGCACGTCGATATCTCGAAAGTTATGCGTTTGCAGGACCCAGGACCCGTCGCAATCGATTCTAAATGGCATATTACACTGGAAAACACGAATTTTTCGAAAGTGAAAAATTGGATCATTTTTCCCGTTCCCACGTCGATATCTCGAAAGTTATGCGTTTGCAGGACCCAGGACCCGTCGCAATCGATTCTAAATGGCATATTACACTGAAAAACACGAATTTTTCGGAAGTGAAAAATTGGATCATTTTTCACGTTTCCACGTCGATATCTCGAAAATTATGCGTTTCCAGGACCCGGGACCCGTCGCAATCGATTCTAAATGGCATATCACACTCAAAAACACGAATTTTCGAAAGTGAAAAATTAGATCATTTTTCACGTTTTCACGTCAATATCTCGAAAATGATGCGTTTCCAGGACCCAGGACCCGTCGCAATCGATTCTAAATGGCATATTACACTATCAAACACGAATTTCCGGAGGTGGAAAATTAGATCATTTTTCACGTTTCCACGTCGATATCTCGAAAATTATGCGTTTCCAGGACCCAGGACCCGTCGCAATCGATTCTAAATGGCATATTACACTGAAAAACACGAATTTTTGAGAATGAAAAATCTCATAATTTTTCACGTTCCGACGTCAAAATCTCGGAAATTATGCGTTTATAGGACCCGGGACCCGTCGCAATCGATTTCAAATGTCATATTACACTCAAAAACACGAATTTTCGAAACTAAAAAATTGGATCATTTTTTACGTTTTCACGTCGATATCTCGGAAATTATGCGTTTCCAGGACCCAGGACCCGTCGCGATCGATTCTAAACGGCATATTACACTCAAAAACACGAATTTTCAAAGGTGAAAAATAAGATCATTTTCCACGTTTCCACGTCGATATCTCGAAAATTATGCGTTTTCAGGACCCAGGACCCGTCGCAATCGATTCTAAATGGCATATTACACTGAAAAACACGAATTTTTGGGAATGAAAAATCTCATAATTTTTCACGTTCTGACGTCGAAATCTCGGAAATTATGCGTTTCCAGGACCCGGGACCATTCGGAATCGATTCTGAGCCGCAAATTACATTGAAAAACGTGAAATTTCGTAGAACGGAAAATTTCATTATTTCCACTTTCCAACTTCGAAATTCAGATATTCGTGAGTTTCCAGGACGCGAAACTTGTGAAAATCGATTTTGGGTGGCAGATGACACTTAAGACACGAATTTCGGAAAACGAAAAATTTCATCAGATTCACCTTTCAACGTCAAAATTTTGATATTTATGCGTTTATAGGACCCGTGACCCGTCGGAATCGATTCTGAATGGCATATTACACTGAAGAACATGAATTTTTGGGAATGAAAAATCTCATAATTTTTCACGTTCAGACGTCAAAATCTCGGAAATTATGCGTTTCCAGGACCCGGGACCCGTCGCAATCGATTCTAAATGGCATTTACACTCAAAAACACGAATTCTCGAAAGTGAAAAATTATATCATTTTTCACGTTTCCACGTCGATATCTCGAAAATTATGCTTATCCAGGACCTGGGATCCGTCGTAATCGATTTTAAATGGCATATTACACTGAAAAACACGAATTTTTGGGAATGAAAAATCTCATAATTTTCCACGTTCCGACGTCGAAATCTCGGAAATTATGCGTTTCCAGGACCCGGGACCAGTCGAAATCAATTATGAGCCGCAAATTACACTGAAAAACACGAATTTCGTAGAACGGAAAAATTCATTATTTCCACTTTCCAACTTCGAAATTCAGATATTCGTGAGTTTCCAGGACGCGAAACTTGTGAAAATCGATTTTGGGTGGCAGATGACACTTAAGACACGAATTTCGAAAAACGAAAAATTTCATCATATCCACCTTTCAACGTCAAAATCTTGATATTTATGCGTTTATAGGACCCGTGACCCGTCGGAATCGATTCTGAATGGCATATTACACTGAAGAACATGAATTTTTGGGAATGAAAAATCTCATAATTTTTCACGTTCAGACGTCAAAATCTCGGAAATTATGCGTTTCCAGGACCCGGGACCCGTCGCAATTGATTCTAAATGGCATTTTACACTCAAAAACACGAATTCTCGAAAGTGAAAAATTATATCATTTTTCACGTTTCCACGTCGATATCTCGTAAATTATGCGTTTCCAGAACCAAGGACCCGTCGCAATCGATTCTGAATGGCATATCACACTCAAAAACACGGATTTTGGAAGGTGAAAAATTCGATCATTTCTCACGTTTCCACGTCGATATCTCGAAAATCATGCGTTTCCAGGACCCAGAACCCGTCGGAATCGATTCTGAATGGCATATTACACTGAAGAACACAAATTTTTGGGAATGAAAAATCTCATAATTTTTCACGTTCAGACGTCAAAATCTCGGAAATTATGCGTTTCCAGAACCAAGGACCCGTCGCAATCGATTCTGAATGGCATATTACACTCAAAAACACGGATTTTTGGAAATGAAAAATCTCATAATTTTTAACGTTTCGACGTCAAAATCTCGGAAATTATGCGTTTCCAGGACCCGGTACCCGTCGCAATCGATTTCAAATGGCATATTACACTCAAA
Source organism: Tenthredo scrophulariae (assembly GCA_963978835.1). NCBI lineage: Eukaryota > Metazoa > Arthropoda > Insecta > Hymenoptera > Tenthredinidae > Tenthredo > Tenthredo scrophulariae. The sequence continues at coordinate 21,143,388 of OZ022227.1, read as the reverse complement.
AACACGAATTTTCGAAACTAAAAAATTGGATCATTTTTTACGTTTTCACGTCGATATCTCGGAAATTATGCGTTTCCAGGACCCAGGACCCGTCGCAATCGATTGTAAATGGCATATTACACTGAAAAACGCGAATCTTTGGAAATGAAAAATCTCATAATTTTCCACGTGCCGACGTCGAAATCTCGGAAATTATGCGTTTCCAGGACCCGGGACCAGTCGGAATTAATTCTGAGCCGCAAATTACACTGAAAAACACGAAATTTCGTAGAACGGAAAATTTCATTATTTTCACCTTCCAACATCGAAATCTCGATATTCATGCGTCCGAGGGGCCGAAAAACGTTCGGAATCGATTCTGGGTGGCATATCACACTCAAAAACACAAATTTTTGAAAGTGGAAGATTGCATCATTTTTCACGTTTTCACGTCGATATCTCGAAAATTATGCGTTTTCAGGACCCGGGACCCGTCGCAATCGATTCTAAATGGCATATCACACTCAAAACCACGAATTTTCGAAGGTGAAAAATTAGATCATTTTTCCCGTTCGCACGTCGATATCTCGAAAGTTATGCGTTTGCAGGACCCAGGACCCGTCGCAATCGATTCTAAATGGCATATTACACTGGAAAACACGAATTTTTCGAAAGTGAAAAATTGGATCATTTTTCCCGTTCCCACGTCGATATCTCGAAAGTTATGCGTTTGCAGGACCCAGGACCCGTCGCAATCGATTCTAAATGGCATATTACACTGAAAAACACGAATTTTTCGGAAGTGAAAAATTGGATCATTTTTCACGTTTCCACGTCGATATCTCGAAAATTATGCGTTTCCAGGACCCGGGACCCGTCGCAATCGATTCTAAATGGCATATCACACTCAAAAACACGAATTTTCGAAAGTGAAAAATTATATCATTTTTCACGTTTCCACGTCGATATCTCGAAAATTATGCTTATCCAGGACCTGGGATCCGTCGTAATCGATTTTAAATGGCATATTACACTGAAAAACACGAATTTTTGGGAATGAAAAATCTCATAATTTTCCACGTTCCGACGTCGAAATCTCGGAAATTATGCGTTTCCAGGACCCGGGACCAGTCGAAATCAATTATGAGCCGCAAATTACACTGAAAAACACGAATTTCGTAGAACGGAAAAATTCATTATTTCCACTTTCCAACTTCGAAATTCAGATATTCGTGAGTTTCCAGGACGCGAAACTTGTGAAAATCGATTTTGGGTGGCAGATGACACTTAAGACACGAATTTCGAAAAACGAAAAATTTCATCATATCCACCTTTCAACGTCAAAATCTTGATATTTATGCGTTTATAGGACCCGTGACCCGTCGGAATCGATTCTGAATGGCATATTACACTGAAGAACATGAATTTTTGGGAATGAAAAATCTCATAATTTTTCACGTTCAGACGTCAAAATCTCGGAAATTATGCGTTTCCAGGACCCGGGACCCGTCGCAATTGATTCTAAATGGCATTTTACACTCAAAAACACGAATTCTCGAAAGTGAAAAATTATATCATTTTTCACGTTTCCACGTCGATATCTCGTAAATTATGCGTTTCCAGAACCAAGGACCCGTCGCAATCGATTCTGAATGGCATATTACACTCAAAAACACGGATTTTGGAAGGTGAAAAATTCGATCATTTCTCACGTTTCCACGTCGATATCTCGAAAATCATGCGTTTCCAGGACCCAGAACCCGTCGGAATCGATTCTGAATGGCATATTACACTGAAGAACACAAATTTTTGGGAATGAAAAATCTCATAATTTTTCACGTTCAGACGTCAAAATCTCGGAAATTATGCGTTTCCAGAACCAAGGACCCGTCGCAATCGATTCTGAATGGCATATTACACTCAAAAACACGGATTTTGGAAGGTGAAAAATTCGATCATTTCTCACGTTTCCACGTCGACATCTCGAAAATCATGCGTTTCCAGGACCCAGAACCCGTCGGAATCGATTCTGAATGGCATATTACACTGAAGAACACGAATTTTTGGGAATGAAAAATCTCATAATTTTTCACGTTCAGACGTCAAAATCTCGGAAATTATGCGTTTCCAGGACCCGGGACCCGTCGCAATCGATTCTAAATGGCATTTTACACTCAAAAACACGAATTTTCGAAACTAAAAAATTGGATCATTTTTTACGTTTTCACGTCGATATCTCGAAAACTATGCGTTTTCAGGACCCGGGACCCGTCGCAATCGATTCTAAATGGCGTATTACACTCAAAAACACGAATTTTCGAAGGTGAAGAATTCGATCATTTCTCACGTTTCCACGTCGATATCTCGAAAATCATGCGTTTCCAGGACCCAGAACCCGTCGCAATCGATTCTAAATGGCATATTACACTGGAAAACACGAATTTTTGAGAATGAAAAACCCATAATTTTTGCACGTTCCGACGTCGAAATCTCGTAAATTATGCGTTTCCAGGACCCGGGACCCGTCGCAATCGATTTCAAATGGCATATTACACTCAAAAACACGAATTTTCGAAACTGAAAAATTGGATCATTTTTTACGTTTTCACGTCGATATCTCGAAAATTATGCGTTTCCAGGACCCAGGACCCGTCGCAATCGATTCTAAATGGCATATTACACTGAAAAACACGAATTTTTGAGAATGAAAGATCTCATAATTTTTCACGTTCCGACGTCAAAATCTCGGAAATTATGCGTTTCCAGGACCCGGGACCCGTCGCAATCGATTCCAAATGGCATATTACACTCAAAAACACGAATTTTTGAAACTGAAAAATTGGATCATTTTTTACGTTTTCACGTCGATATCGCGAAAATTGTGCGTTTCCAGGACCCAGGACCCGTCGCAATCGATTCTAAACGGCATAGTACACTCAAAAACACGAATTTTCGAAAGTGAAAAATTAGATCATTTTTCACGTTTCCACGTCGAAATCTCGGAAATTATGCGTTTCCAGGACCCGGGACCAGTCGAAATTGATTCCGAGCCGCAAATTACACTGAAAAACACGAATTTTGTAGAACGAAAAATTTCATTATTTTCACTTTCCAACTTCGAAATTCAGATATTCGTGAGTTTCCAGGACGCGAAACTTGTGAAAATCGATTTTGGGTGGCAGATGACCCTAAAAACACGAATTTCGAGGAACGAAAAATTTCATCAGATTCACCTTTCAACGTCAAAATTTTGATATTTATGCGTTTATAGGACCCGTGACCCGTCGGAATCGATTCTGAATGGCATATTACACTGAAGAACATGAATTTTTGGGAATGAAAAATCTCATAATTTTTCACGTTCAGACGTCAAAATCTCGAAAATTATGCGTTTCCAGGACCCGGGACCCGTCGCAATCGATTCTAAATGGCATTTTACACTCAAAAACACGAATTCTCGAAAGTGAAAAATTATATCATTTTTCACGTTTCCACGTCGATATCTCGAAAATTATGCTTATCCAGGACCTGGGATCCGTCGCAATCGATTTTAAATGGCATATTACACTGAAAAACACGAATTTTTGGGAATGAAAAATATCATAATTTTTCACGTTCCGACGTCGAAATCTCGGAAATTATGCGTTTCCAGGACCCGGGACCAGTCGAAATCAATTATGAGCCGCAAATTACACTGAAAAACACGAAATTTCGTAGAACGGAAAATTTCATTATTTTCACCTTTCAACGTCAAAATCTCGATATTCATGCGTCCGAGGGACCGAAAAACGGTCGGAATCGCTTCTGGGTGGCATATTACACTCAAAAACACAAATCTTCAAAAGTGGAAGATTGAATCATTTTTCACGTTTTCACGTCGATATCTCGAAAATTATGCGTTTTCAGGACCCGGGACCCGTCGCAATCGATTCTAAATGGCATATTTTACTCAAAAACACGAATTTTCGGAGTTGGAAAATTGGATCATTTTTTACGTTTTCACGTCGATATCTCGAAAATTATGCGTTTCCAGGACCCGGGACCCGTCGCAATCGATTTCAAATGGCATATTACACTCAAAATCACGAATTTTCGAAACTGAAAAATTGGATCATTTTTTACGTTTTCACGTCGATATCTCGAAAATTATGCGTTTCCAGGACCCAGGACCCGTCGCAATCGATTCTAAATGGCATATTACACTGAAAAACACGAATTTTTGAGAATGAAAGATCTCATAATTTTTAACGTTCCGACGTCAAAATCTCGGAAATTATGCGTTTCCAGGACCCGGGACCCGTCGCAATCGATTCCAAATGGCATATTACACTCAAAAACACGAATTTTTGAAACTGAAAAATTGGATCATTTTTTACGTTTTCACGTCGATATCGCGAAAATTGTGCGTTTCCAGGACCCAGGACCCGTCGCAATCGATTCTAAACGGCATAGTACACTCAAAAACACGAATTTTCGAAAGTGAAAAATGAGATCATTTTTCACGTTTCCACGTCGATATCTCGAAAATTATGCTTATCCAGGACCTGGGATCCGTCGTAATCGATTTTAAATGGCATATTACACTGAAAAACACGATTTTTGGGAATGAAAAATCTCATAATTTTTCACGTTCCGACGTCGAAATCTCGGAAATTATGCGTTTCCAGGACCCGGGACCAGTCGAAATCAATTATGAGCCGCAAATTACACTGAAAAACACGAATTTCGTAGAACGGAAAAATTCATTATTTCCACTTTCCAACTTCGAAATTCAGATATTCGTGAGTTTCCAGGACGCGAAACTTGTGAAAATCGATTTTGGGTGGCAGATGACACTTAAGACACGAATTTCGAAAAACGAAAAATTTCATCATATCCACCTTTCAACGTCAAAATCTTGATATTTATGCGTTTATAGGACCCGTGACCCGTCGGAATCGATTCTGAATGGCATATTACACTGAAGAACATGAATTTTTGGGAATGAAAAATCTCATAATTTTTCACGTTCAGACGTCAAAATCTCGGAAATTATGCGTTTTCAGGACCCGGGACCCGTCGCAATTGATTCTAAATGGCATTTTACACTCAAAAACACGAATTCTCGAAAGTGAAAAATTATATCATTTTTCACGTTTCCACGTCGATATCTCGTAAATTATGCGTTTCCAGAACCAAGGACCCGTCGCAATCGATTCTGAATGGCATATTACACTCAAAAACACGGATTTTGGAAGGTGAAAAATTCGATCATTTCTCACGTTTCCACGTCGATATCTCGAAAATCATGCGTTTCCAGGACCCAGAACCCGTCGGAATCGATTCTGAACGGCATATTACACTGAAGAACACAAATTTTTGGGAATGAAAAATCTCATAATTTTTCACGTTCAGACGTCAAAATCTCGGAAATTATTCGTTTCCAGAACCAAGGACCCGTCGCAATCGATTCTGAATGGCATATTACACTCAAAAACACGGATTTTGGAAGGTGAAAAATTCGATCATTTCTCACGTTTCCACGTCGACATCTCGAAAATCATGCGTTTCCAGGACCCAGAACCCGTCGGAATCGATTCTGAATGGCATATTACAATGAAGAACACGAATTTTTGGGAATGAAAAATCTCATAATTTTTCACGTTCAGACGTCAAAATCTCGGAAATTATGCGTTTCCAGGACCCGGGACCCGTCGCAATCGATTCTAAATGGCATTTTACACTCAAAAACACGAATTTTCGAAACTAAAAAATTGGATCATTTTTTACGTTTTCACGTCGATATCTCGAAAATTATGCGTTTTCAGGACCCGGGACCCGTCGCAATCGATTCTAAATGGCGTATTACACTCAAAAACACGAATTTTCGAAGGTGAAGAATTCGATCATTTCTCACGTTTCCACGTCGATATCTCGAAAATCATGCGTTTCCAGGACCCAGAACCCGTCGCAATCGATTCTAAATGGCATATTACACTGGAAAACACGAATTTTTGAGAATGAAAAACCCATAATTTTTGCACGTTCCGACGTCGAAATCTCGTAAATTATGCGTTTCCAGGACCCGGGACCCGTCGCAATCGATTTCAAATGGCATATTACACTCAAAAACACGAATTTTCGAAACTGAAAAATTGGATCATTTTTTACGTTTTCACGTCGATATCTCGGAAATTATGCGTTTTCAGGACCCAGGACCCGTCGCAATCGATTCTAAATGGCGTATTACACTGAAATTCACGAATTGTTGAGAATCAAAAATCTCATAATTTTTCACGTTCCGACGTCGAAATCTCGTAAATTATGCGTTTCCAGGACCCGGGACCCGTCGCAATCGATTTCAAATGGCATATTACACTCAAAAACACGAATTTTCGAAACTGAAAAATTGGATCATTTTTTACGTTTTCACGTCGATATCTCGAAAATTATGCGTTTCCAGGACCCAGGACCCGTCGCAATCGATTCTAAATGGCATATTACACTGAAAAACACGAATTTTTGAGAATGAAAGATCTCATAATTTTTCACGTTCCGACGTCAAAATCTCGGAAATTATGCGTTTCCAGGACCCGGGACTCGTCGCAATCGATTCCAAATGGCATATTACACTCAAAAACACGAATTTTTGAAACTGAAAAATTGGATCATTTTTTACGTTTTCACGTCGATATCGCGAAAATTGTGCGTTTCCAGGACCCAGGACCCGTCGCAATCGATTCTAAACGGCATAGTACACTCAGAAACACGAATTTTCGAAAGTGAAAAATTAGATCATTTTTCACGTTTCCACGTCGAAATCTCGGAAATTATGCGTTTCCAGGACCCGGGACCAGTCGAAATTGATTCCGAGCCGCAAATTACACTGAAAAACACGAATTTCGTAGAACGAAAAATTTCATTATTTTCACTTTCCAACTTCGAAATTCAGATATTCGTGAGTTTCCAGGACGCGAAACTTGTGAAAATCGATTTTGGGTGGCAGATGACACTAAAAACACGAATTTCGAGGAACGAAAAATTTCATCAGATTCACCTTTCAACGTCAAAATTTTGATATTTATGCGTTTATAGGACCCGTGACCCGTCGGAATCGATTCTGAATGGCATATTACACTGAAGAACATGAATTTTTGGGAATGAAAAATCTCATAATTTTTCACGTTCAGACGTCAAAATCTCGGAAATTATGCGTTTCCAGGACCCGGGACCCGTCGCAATCGATTCTAAATGGCATTTACACTCAAAAACACGAATTCTCGAAAGTGAAAAATTATATCATTTTTCACGTTTCCACGTCGATATCTCGAAAATTATGCTTATCCAGGACCTGGGATCCGTCGTAATCGATTTTAAATGGCATATTACACTGAAAAACACGAATTTTTGGGAATGAAAAATCTCATAATTTTTCACGTTCCGACGTCGAAATCTCGGAAATTATGCGTTTCCAGGACCCGGGACCAGTCGAAATCAATTATGAGCCGCAAATTACACTGAAAAACACGAATTTCGTAGAACGGAAAAATTCATTATTTCCACTTTCCAACTTCGAAATTCAGATATTCGTGAGTTTCCAGGACGCGAAACTTGTGAAAATCGATTTTGGGTGGCAGATGACACTTAAGACACGAATTTCGAAAAACGAAAAATTTCATCATATCCACCTTTCAACGTCAAAATCTTGATATTTATGCGTTTATAGGACCCGTGACCCGTCGGAATCGATTCTGAATGGCATATTACACTGAAGAACATGAATTTTTGGGAATGAAAAATCTCATAATTTTTCACGTTCAGACGTCAAAATCTCGGAAATTATGCGTTTCCAGGACCCGGGACCCGTCGCAATTGATTCTAAATGGCATTTTACACTCAAAAACACGAATTCTCGAAAGTGAAAAATTATATCATTTTTCACGTTTCCACGTCGATATCTCGTAAATTATGCGTTTCCAGAACCAAGGACCCGTCGCAATCGATTCTGAATGGCATATTACACTCAAAAACACGGATTTTGGAAGGTGAAAAATTCGATCATTTCTCACGTTTCCACGTCGACATCTCGAAAATCATGCGTTTCCAGGACCCAGAACCCGTCGGAATCGATTCTGAATGGCATATTACACTGAAGAACACGAATTTTTGGGAATGAAAAATCTCATAATTTTTCACGTTCAGACGTCAAAATCTCGGAAATTATGCGTTTCCAGGACCCGGGACCCGTCGCAATCGATTCTAAATGGCATTTTACACTCAAAAACACGAATTTTCGAAACTAAAAAATTGGATCATTTTTTACGTTTTCACGTCGATATCTCGAAAATTATGCGTTTTCAGGACCCGGGACCCGTCGCAATCGATTCTAAATGGCGTATTACACTCAAAAACACGAATTTTCGAAGGTGAAGAATTCGATCATTTCTCACGTTTCCACGTCGATATCTCGAAAATCATGCGTTTCCAGGACCCAGAACCCGTCGCAATCGATTCTAAATGGCATATTACACTGGAAAACACGAATTTTTGAAAATGAAAAACCCATAATTTTTGCACGTTCCGACGTCGAAATCTCGTAAATTATGCGTTTCCAGGACCCGGGACCCGTCGCAATCGATTTCAAATGGCATATTACACTCAAAAACACGAATTTTCGAAACTGAAAAATTGGATCATTTTTTACGTTTTCACGTCGATATCTCGGAAATTATGCGTTTTCAGGACCCAGGACCCGTCGCAATCGATTCTAAATGGCGTATTACACTGAAATTCACGAATTGTTGAGAATCAAAAATCTCATAATTTTTCACGTTCCGACGTCGAAATCTCGTAAATTATGCGTTTCCAGGACCCGGGACCCGTCGCAATCGATTTCAAATGGCATATTACACTCAAAAACACGAATTTTCGAAACTGAAAAATTGGATCATTTTTTACGTTTTCACGTCGATATCTCGAAAATTATGCGTTTCCAGGACCCAGGACCCGTCGCAATCGATTCTAAATGGCATATTACACTGAAAAACACGAATTTTTGAGAATGAAAGATCTCATAATTTTTCACGTTCCGACGTCAAAATCTCGGAAATTATGCGTTTCCAGGACCCGGGACTCGTCGCAATCGATTCCAAATGGCATATTACACTCAAAAACACGAATTTTTGAAACTGAAAAATTGGATCATTTTTTACGTTTTCACGTCGATATCGCGAAAATTGTGCGTTTCCAGGACCCAGGACCCGTCGCAATCGATTCTAAACGGCATAGTACACTCAGAAACACGAATTTTCGAAAGTGAAAAATTAGATCATTTTTCACGTTTCCACGTCGAAATCTCGGAAATTATGCGTTTCCAGGACCCGGGACCAGTCGAAATTGATTCCGAGCCGCAAATTACACTGAAAAACACGAATTTTGTAGAACGAAAAATTTCATTATTTTCACTTTCCAACTTCGAAATTCAGATATTCGTGAGTTTCCAGGACGCGAAACTTGTGAAAATCGATTTTGGGTGGCAGATGACACTAAAAACACGAATTTCGAGGAACGAAAAATTTCATCAGATTCACCTTTCAACGTCAAAATTTTGATATTTATGCGTTTATAGGACCCGTGACCCGTCGGAATCGATTCTGAATGGCATATTACACTGAAGAACATGAATTTTTGGGAATGAAAAATCTCATAATTTTTCACGTTCAGACGTCAAAATCTCGAAAATTATGCGTTTCCAGGACCCGGGACCCGTCGCAATCGATTCTAAATGGCATTTTACACTCAAAAACACGAATTCTCGAAAGTGAAAAATTATATCATTTTTCACGTTTCCACGTCGATATCTCGAAAATTATGCTTATCCAGGACCTGGGATCCGTCGCAATCGATTTTAAATGGCATATTACACTGAAAAACACGAATTTTTGGGAATGAAAAATCTCATAATTTTTCACGTTCCGACGTCGAAATCTCGGAAATTATGCGTTTCCAGGACCCGGGACCAGTCGAAATCAATTATGAGCCGCAAATTACACTGAAAAACACGAAATTTCGTAGAACGGAAAATTTCATTATTTTCACCTTTCAACGTCGAAATCTCGATATTCATGCGTCCGAGGGACCGAAAAACGGTCGGAATCGCTTCTGGGTGGCATATTACACTCAAAAACACAAATCTTCAAAAGTGGAAGATTGAATCATTTTTCACGTTTTCACGTCGATATCTCGAAAATTATGCGTTTTCAGGACCCGGGACCCGTCGCAATCGATTCTAAATGGCATATTTTACTCAAAAACACGAATTTTCGGAGTTGGAAAATTGGATCATTTTTTACGTTTTCACGTCGATATCTCGAAAATTATGCGTTTCCAGGACCCGGGACCCGTCGCAATCGATTTCAAATGGCATATTACACTCAAAAACACGAATTTTCGAAACTGAAAAATTGGATCATTTTTTACGTTTTCACGTCGATATCTCGAAAATTATGCGTTTCCAGGACCCAGGACCCGTCGCAATCGATTCTAAATGGCATATTACACTGAAAAACACGAATTTTTGAGAATGAAAGATCTCATAATTTTTAACGTTCCGACGTCAAAATCTCGGAAATTATGCGTTTCCAGGACCCGGGACCCGTCGCAATCGATTCCAAATGGCATATTACACTCAAAAACACGAATTTTTGAAACTGAAAAATTGGATCATTTTTTACGTTTTCACGTCGATATCGCGAAAATTGTGCGTTTCCAGGACCCAGGACCCGTCGCAATCGACTCTAAACGGCATAGTACACTCAAAAACACGAATTTTCGAAAGTGAAAAATTAGATCATTTTTCACGTTTCCACGTCGAAATCTCGGAAATTATGCGTTTCCAGGACCCGGGACCAGTCGAAATTGATTCCGAGCCGCAAATTACACTGAAAAACACGAATTTTGTAGAACGAAAAATTTCATTATTTTCACTTTCCAACTTCGAAATTCAGATATTCGTGAGTTTCCAGGACGCGAAACTTGTGAAAATCGATTTTGGGTGGCAGATGACACTAAAAACACGAATTTCGAGGAACGAAAAATTTCATCAGATTCACCTTTCAACGTCAAAATTTTGATATTTATGCGTTTATAGGACCCGTGACCCGTCGGAATCGATTCTGAATGGCATATTACACTGAAGAACATGAATTTTTGGGAATGAAAAATCTCATAATTTTTCACGTTCAGACGTCAAAATCTCGGAAATTATGCGTTTCCAGGACCCGGGACCCGTCGCAATCGATTCTAAATGGCATTTACACTCAAAAACACGAATTCTCGAAAGTGAAAAATTATATCATTTTTCACGTTTCCACGTCGATATCTCGAAAATTATGCTTATCCAGGACCTGGGATCCGTCGTAATCGATTTTAAATGGCATATTACACTGAAAAACACGAATTTTTGGGAATGAAAAATCTCATAATTTTTCACGTTCCGACGTCGAAATCTCGGAAATTATGCGTTTCCAGGACCCGGGACCAGTCGAAATCAATTATGAGCCGCAAATTACACTGAAAAACACGAATTTCGTAGAACGGAAAAATTCATTATTTCCACTTTCCAACTTCGAAATTCAGATATTCGTGAGTTTCCAGGACGCGAAACTTGTGAAAATCGATTTTGGGTGGCAGATGACACTTAAGACACGAATTTCGAAAAACGAAAAATTTCATCATATCCACCTTTCAACGTCAAAATCTTGATATTTATGCGTTTATAGGACCCGTGACCCGTCGGAATCGATTCTGAATGGCATATTACACTGAAGAACATGAATTTTTGGGAATGAAAAATCTCATAATTTTTCACGTTCAGACGTCAAAATCTCGGAAATTATGCGTTTCCAGGACCCGGGACCCGTCGCAATTGATTCTAAATGGCATTTTACACTCAAAAACACGAATTCTCGAAAGTGAAAAATTATATCATTTTTCACGTTTCCACGTCGATATCTCGTAAATTATGCGTTTCCAGAACCAAGGACCCGTCGCAATCGATTCTGAATGGCATATTACACTCAAAAACACGGATTTTGGAAGGTGAAAAATTCGATCATTTCTCACGTTTCCACGTCGATATCTCGAAAATCATGCGTTTCCAGGACCCAGAACCCGTCGGAATCGATTCTGAATGGCATATTACACTGAAGAACACAAATTTTTGGGAATGAAAAATCTCATAATTTTTCACGTTCAGACGTCAAAATCTCGGAAATTATGCGTTTCCAGAACCAAGGACCCGTCGCAATCGATTCTGAATGGCATATTACACTCAAAAACACGGATTTTGGAAGGTGAAAAATTCGATCATTTCTCACGTTTCCACGTCGACATCTCGAAAATCATGCGTTTCCAGGACCCAGAACCCGTCGGAATCGATTCTGAATGGCATATTACACTGAAGAACACGAATTTTTGGGAATGAAAAATCTCATAATTTTTCACGTTCAGACGTCAAAATCTCGGAAATTATGCGTTTCCAGGACCCGGGACCCGTCGCAATCGATTCTAAATGGCATTTTACACTCAAAAACACGAATTTTCGAAACTAAAAAATTGGATCATTTTTTACGTTTTCACGTCGATATCTCGAAAACTATGCGTTTTCAGGACCCGGGACCCGTCGCAATCGATTCTAAATGGCGTATTACACTCAAAAACACGAATTTTCGAAGGTGAAGAATTCGATCATTTCTCACGTTTCCACGTCGATATCTCGAAAATCATGCGTTTCCAGGACCCAGAACCCGTCGCAATCGATTCTAAATGGCATATTACACTGGAAAACACGAATTTTTGAGAATGAAAAACCCATAATTTTTGCACGTTCCGACGTCGAAATCTCGTAAATTATGCGTTTCCAGGACCCGGGACCCGTCGCAATCGATTTCAAATGGCATATTACACTCAAAAACACGAATTTTCGAAACTGAAAAATTGGATCATTTTTTACGTTTTCACGTCGATATCTCGAAAATTATGCGTTTCCAGGACCCGGGACCCGTCGCAATCGATTCTAAATGGCATATTACACTCAAAAACACGAATTTTCGAAGGTGAAAAATTAGATCATTTTTCACGTTTCCACGTCGATATCTCGAAAATTATGCGTTTTCAGGACCCAGGACCCGTCGCAATCGATTCTGAATGGCATATTACACTGAAAAACACGAATTTTCGAAGGTGAAAAATTGAGCATTTTTCACGTTTCCGTGTCGATATCTCGAAAATTATCCGTTTTTAAGACCCAGGACCCGTCGCAACCGATTCTAAATGGCATATTACACTAAAAAACACGAATTTTCGAAAGTGAAAAATTGGATCATTTTTCACGTTTCCACGTCGATATCTCGGAAATTATGCGTTTCCAGGACTCGGGACCCGTCGCAATCGATTCTAAATGGCATATTACACTGAAAAACACGAATTTTTGAGAACGAAAAATAAGATCATTTTTTACGTTTTCACGTCGATATCTCGAAAATTATGCGTTTCCAGGAACCGGGACCCGTCGCAATCGATTCTAAATGGCATATTACACTCAAAAACACGAATTTTCGAAGGTGAAAAATTAGATCATTTTTCACGTTTCCACGTCGATATCTCGAAAATTATGCGTTTCCAGGACCCGGGACCCGTCGCAATCGATTCTAAATGGCATATTACACTCAAAAACACGAATTTTCGAAGGTGAAAAATTAGATCATTTTTCACGTTTCCACGTCGATATCTCGAAAATTATGCGTTTTCAGGACCCAGGACCCGTCGCAATCGATTCTGAATGGCATATTACACTGAAAAACACGAATTTTCGAAGGTGAAAAATTGAGCATTTTTCACGTTTCCGTGTCGATATCTCGAAAATTATCCGTTTTTAAGACCCAGGACCCGTCGCAACCAATTCTAAATGGCATATTACACTAAAAAACACGAATTTTCGAAAGTGAAAAATTGGATTATTTTTCACGTTTCCACGTCGATATCTCGGAAATTATGCGTTTCCAGGACCCGGGGCCCTTCGCAATCGATTCTAAATGGCATATTACACTGAAAAACACGAATTTTTGACAACGAAAAATTAGATCATTTTTCACGTTTCCTCATCGATATCTCGAAAATTATGCGTTTCCAGGACTCGGGACCCGTCGCAATCGATTCTAAATGGCATATTACACTCAAAAACACGAATTTTTGAAAGTGAAAAATTAGATCATTTTTCACGTTTCCACGTCGATATCTCGAAAATTATGCGTTTCCAGGACCTATGACCCGTCGCAATCGATTCTGAATGGCATATTACACTGAAAAACACGAATTTTCGAAGGTGAAAAATTAGATCATTTTTCACGTTTCCGTGTCAATATCTCGAAAATTATCCGTTTTTAGGACCCAGGACCCGTCGCAATCGATTCTAAATGGCATATTACACTAAAAAACACGAATTTTCGAAAGTGAAAAATTGGATCATTTTTCACGTTTCCACGTCGATATCTCGAAAATGATGCGTTTCCAGGACCCGGGGACCGTCGCAATCGATTCTCAATGGCATATTAAACTGAAAAACACGAATTTTTGAGAACGAAAAATTAGATCATTTTTCACTTTTTCACGTCGATATCTCGAAAATTATGCGTTTTCAGGACCCGGGACCCCCCGCTATCGATTCTAAATGGCATATTACACTCAAAATGACGACTTTTCGAAGGTGAAAAATTGAATCATTTTTCACGTTTCCACGTCGATATCTCGAAAATTATGCGTTTCCAGGACCCGGGACCCGTCGCAATCGATTCTAAATTACACTCAAAAACACGAATTTTTCACGTTCCGACGTCAAAATCTCGGAAATTATGCGTTTCCAGGACCCGGGACCCGTCGCAATCGATTTCAAATGGCATATTACACTCAAAAACACGAATTTTCGAAACTGAAGAATTGGATCGTTTCCGGGTCCCATGAACGCATGATTATCAAAATTTTTACGTCGAGACGTGAAAAAAAATTGAATTTTTCATCTTTCAAATTTCGTGTTTTTTTTCTGTAATATGTCATTCAGAATCGATTCCGATATATCTCGAGTCCTGAAAACGCAAGATTTCCGAAATTTCGACGTCGAAACGTGGAAGATATTAGATTTTTTATTTCACAAAATTTCGTGTTTTTCAGTGTAATATGCCATTTGAAATCGATTTCGACAGGTGCCGGGTCCTAAAAACGCATGATTATCAGAATTTTGACGTCGAAAAGTAGAAAAAATGAAATTGTTCATCTTCCAAATTTCGTGTTTTTTACTGTAAAATGCCACCCAGAATCGATTCCGACGGTTTCCGGGTCCCATGAACGCATGAATATCGAGATTTCGACGTTGGATGGTGATAATAATGAAATTTTTCGTTCTAAGAAATTCGTGTTTGCTAGCGTAATTTGCGGCCCGGAATCGATTTTGGCTGGTCCCGGGTCCTGAAAACAGACAATTTCCGAGATTCCGACGTCGGAACGTGAATAATTATTAGATTTTTCATTCTCAGAAATTCGTGTTTTTCAGTGTAATATGCCATCTGGAATCGATTCGGACGGATCCCGGGTCCTGAAATAAAGACAATTTCCGAGATTCCGACGTCGGAACGTAAAAAATTATTAGATTTTTCATTTCCAGAAATTCGTGTTTTTCAGTGTAATATGCCATTTGGAATCGATTTCGACGGGTCCCGGGTCCTATAGACGCATAAATATCAAGATTTCGACGTTGGGAGATGGAAATATTGAAATTTTTTGTCTCTTGAAATTCGTGGTTTTAGTGTCATTCACCACCCAAAATCGATTTCCACGGGTTTCGCGTCCTGGAAACGCACGAATATCTGAATTTTTACGTTAAAAGGTGGAAATAATGAGATTTCTAGTTTTCAGTAATCAGTGTTTTTCGATGTAAATCGCCTCCTAGAATGGTCTTCAACAGGTCCCGGGACCTTAGAACGCATGATTATCAAAATTTCGACGTCGAAACGTGAAGAAAATTGAATTTTTCATGTTCCAAATTTCGTGTTTTTTTTCTGTAATATGTCATTCTGAATCGATTCCGAAATATCTCGAGTCCTGAAAACGCAAGATTTCCGAAATTTCGACGTCGAAACGTGAAAGATATTAGATTTTTTATTTTACAAAATTTCGTGTTTTTCAGTGTAATATGCCATTTGGAATCGATTTCGACGGGTCCCGGGTCCCGGGTCCTATGGACGCATGAATATCAAGATTTCGACGTTGAAAGCTAAAAAAGTGGAATTTTTCGTCTTTCGAAATTCGTGGTTTTAGTGTCATTTGCCACCCAAAATCGATTCCCACGTCTCTCGCGTCCTGGAAACGCACGAATATCTAAATTTTTACGTTTAAAGGTGGAAATAATGAGATTTTTCGTTTTTCGGAATTCGTGTTTTCCAATGTAATTTGCCTCCTAGTATCGTTTTCGACAGGTCCCGGGTCCTGAAGATGAATGATTTCCGAGATTTTAACGTGGAAACATCAAAAATGATTGAATTTTTCGTTGTATAAAATCCGTGTTTTTGAGTGTAATATGCAACCCAGAATCGATTCCGACGGTTTCCGGGTCCCATAAACGCATGAATATCGAGATTTCGACGTTGGATGGTGATGATATTGAAATTTTTCGTTCCACGAAATTCGTGTTTGCTAGCGTAATTTGCGGCCCGTAATCAATTTTGGCTGGTCCCGGGTCCTGAAAACGGACAATTTCCGAGATTCCGACGTCGGAACGTGAAAAATTATTAGATTTTTCATTTTCAGAAATTCGTGTTTTTCAGTGTAATATGCCATCTGGAATCGATTCCGACGGGTCCCGGGTCCTGAAAAAGACAATTTCCGAAATTCCGACGTCGGAACGTGAAAAATCATCAGATTTTTCACTATCAAAATTTCGTGTTTTTCAGCGTAATATGCCATTTGGAATCGATTTCGACAGGCGCCAGGTCCTTAAAACGCATGATTAACCGAATTTTACGTCAAAACGTAGGAAAAATGAAATTTTTCACGGTCCAAATTTCGTGTTTTTTTCTGTAATATGCGATTCAGAATCGATTTCGATATATCTCGAGTCCTGAAGACACGAGATTTCCAAAATTTCGACTTTGAAACGTGAAAAATTATCAGATTTTTCATTCTCAAAAATTCGTGTTTCTCAGTGTAATATGCCATTCGGAATCGATTTCGTCGGGTCCCGGGTCCTGAAAACAGACAATTTCCGAGATTTCGACGTCGGAACGTGAAAAATATTAGATTTTTCATTTTACAGAATTTCGTGTTTTTTAGTGTAATATGCCATTTGAAATCGATTTCGAACGGTGCCAGGACGTAAAAAGCATGATCATCAAAATTTCGACGTCAAAACGTGAAAAGAATTGAATTTTTCATGTTCCAAATTTCGTGTTTTTTTCTGTAATACGCCATTCAGAATCGATTCCGATATATCTCGAGTCCTGAAGACACGAGATTTCCGAAATTTCGACGTCGAACCGTGAAAAATTATCAGATTTTTCATTCTTAAAAATTCGTGTTTCTCAGTGTAATATGCCATCCGGAATCGATTTCGACGGGTCTCGGGTCCTGAAAACAGACAATTTCCGAGATCTCGACGTCGGAACGGGAAAACTTATTAGATTTTTCATGTTAAAAAATTCGTGTTTTTCAGTGAAGTATGCCATTTGGAATTGATTACTACGGGTCCCGGGTCCTATAGACGCATAAATATCAAGATTTCGGCGTTGAAAGATAAAAATAATGGAATTTTTCGTCTTTCGAAATTCGTGGTTTTAGTGTCATTTGCCACCCAAAATCGATTTCCACGTCTCTCGCGTCCTGGAAACGCACGAATATCTAAATTTTTACGTTGAAAGGTGGAAATAATGAGATTTTCTGTTTTTCGGAAATCGTGTTTTTCAATGTAATTTGCCTCCTAGTATCGTTTTCGACAGGTCCCGGGTCCTGGAGACGGATGATTTCCGAGATTTCAACGTGGAAACGTCAAAAATGATTGAATTTTTCGTTTATTGAAATCCGTGTTTCTGAGTGTAATATGCAACCCAGAATCGATTCCGACGGTTTCCGGGTCCCATGAACGCATGAATATCGAGATTTCGACGTCGGAACGTGGAAAATATTAGATTGTTCATTTTACAGAATTTCGTGTTTTTCAGTGTAATATGCCATTTGAAATCGATTTCGAACGGTGCCGGAACCTGAAAACGCATGATTATCAGAATTTTTACGTCGAAACGTAGAAAAAATGAAATTATTCATCTTCCAAATTTCGTGTTTTTCACTGTAATATGCCATTCAGAATCGATTCCGACGGGTCTTGGGTCCTGAAAACAGACAATTTTCGAGATTTCGACGTCGGAACGTGAAAAATTATTAGATTTCTCATGTTGAAAAATTCGTGTTTTCCAGTGTAATATGCCATTTGGAATCGATTCCGACGGAACCCGGGTCCTATAGACGCATAAATATCAAGATTTCTCCGTTGGAAGATGGAAATATTGAAATTTTTTGTCTGTTGAAATTCGTGGTTTTAGTGTCATTTACCACCCAAAATCGATTTCCACGGGTTTCGCGTCCTGGAAACGCACGAATATCTGATGTTTTACGTTAAAAGGTTGAAATAATGAGATTTCTAGTTTTCAGAAATTAGTGTTTTTCGATGTAAATCGCCTCCTAGAATAGACTTCAACAGGTCCCGGGACCTGAGAACGCATGATTATCAAAATTTCGACGTCGAAACGTGAAGAAAATTGAATTTTTCATCTTCCAAATTTCGTGTTTTTTTTCTGTAATATGTCATTCAGAATCGATTCCGATATATCTCGAGTCCTGAAACCGCAAGATTTCCGAAATTTCGACGTCGAAACGTGAAAGATATTAGATTTTTTATTTTACAAAATTTCGTGTTTTTCAGTGTAATATGCCATTTGAAATCGATTTCGACAGGTGCCGGGTCCTAAAAACGCATGATTATCAGAATTTTTACGTCGAAACGTAGAAAAAGTGAAATTGTTCATCTTCCAAATTTCGTGTTTTTTTCTGTAATATGCCATTCAGAATCGATTCCGATATATCTCGAGTCCTGAAATCACAAGATTTCCGAAATTTCGACGTCAAAACGTGAAAAATTGTCAGATTTTTCATTCTTCAAAATTCGTGTTGTTCAGTGTAATATTCCATCCGGAATCGATTTCGACGGGTCTCGGGTCCTGAAAACAGACAATTTCCGAGATCTCGACGTCGGAACGTGAAAAATTATTAGATTTTTCATGTCGAAAAATTCGTGTTTTTCAGTGTAATATGCCATTTGGAATCGATTACTACGGGTCCCGGGTCCTATAGACGCATAAATATCAAGATTTCGACGTTGAAAGATGAAAATGATGGAATTTTTCGTCTTTCGAAATTCGTGGTTTTAGTGTCATTCGCCACGCAAAATCGATTTCCACGTCTCTCGCGTCCTGGAAACGCACGAATATCTGAATTTTCACGTTGAAAGGTGGAAATAATGAGATTTTTTGTTCCTCGGAATTAATGTTTCTCAATAAAATTTGCCTCTTAGTATCGTTTTCGACAGGTCCCGGGTCCTGGAGACGAATAATTTCCGAGATTTCAACGTGGAAACGTCAAAAATGATTGAATTTTTCGTTTATTAAAATCCGTGTTTTTGAGTGTAATATGCAACCCAGAATCGATTCCGACGGTTTCCGGGCCCCATAAACGCATGAATATCAAGATTTCGACGTTGGGAGATGGAAATATTTGGATTTTTTGTGTCTTGAAATTCGTGGTTTTAGTGTCATTTACCACCCAAAATCGATTTCCACGGGTTTCGCGTCTTGGAAACGCACGTATAGCTGAATTTTTACGTTAAAAGGTGGAAATAATGAGATTTCTACTTTTCAGAAATTAGTGTTTTTCGATGTGAATCGCGTCCTAGAATAGACTTCAACAGGTCCCAGGACCTAAGAACGCATGATTATCAAAATTTCGACGTCGAAACGTGGAGAAAATTGAATTTTTCATCTTCCAAATTTCGTGTTTTTTTTCTGTAATATGTCATTCAGAATCGATTCCGATATATCTCGAGTCCTGAAATCGCAAGATTTCCGAAATTTCGACGTCGAAACGTGAAAGATATTAGATTTTTGATTTTACAAAATTTCATGTTTTTGAGTGTAATATGCCATTTAAAATCGATTTCGACATGTGCCGGGTCCTAAAAACGCATGATCATCAGAATTTTGACGTCAAAACGTAGGAAAAATGAAATTTTTCATCTTCCAAATTTCGTGTTTTTTTTCTGTAATATGTCATTTCGAATCGATTCCGATATATCTCGAGTCCTGAAATCACAAGATTTCCGTAATTTCGACGTCAAAACGTAAAAAATTATCAGATTTTTCATTCCTAAAAATTCGTGTTTCTCAGTGTAATATGCCATCCGGAATCGATTTCGACGGGTCTCGGGTCCTGAAAACAGACAATTTCCGAGATCTCGACGTCGGAACGTGAAAAATTATTAGATTTTCCATGATAAAAAATTCGTGTTTTTCAGTGTAATATGCCATTTGGAATCGATTTCGACGGGTCCCGGGTCCTATAGACGCATGAATATCAAGATTTCAACGTTGGGAGATGGAAATATTGAAATTTTTTGTCTCTTGAAATTCGTGGTTTTAGTGTCATTTACCACCCAAAATCGATTTCCACGGGTTTCGCGTCTTGGAAACGCACGTATATCTGAATTTTCACGGTAAAAGGTGGAAATAATGAGATTTCTAGTTTTCAGAAATTAGTGTTTTTCGATGTGAATCGCCTCCTAGAATAGACTTCAACAGGTCCCGGGACCTAAGAACGCATGATTATCAAAATTTCGACGTCGAAACGTGAAGAAAATTGAATTTTTCATCTTCCAAATTTCGTGTTTTTTATCTGTAAAATGCCATTCAGAATCGATTCCGATATATCTCGAGTCCTGAAATCGCAAGATTTCCGAAATTTCGACGTCGAAACGTGAAAGATATTAGATTTTTGATTTTACAAAATTTCATGTTTTTTAGTGTAATATGGCATTTGAAATCGATTTCGACTCGTGCCGGGTCCTAAAAACGCATGATTATCAGAATTTTGACGTCGAAACGTAGAAAAAATGAAATTGTTCATCTTCCAAATTTCGTGTTTTTTTCTGTAAAATGCCATTCAGAATCGATTCCGATATATCTCGAGTCCTGAAATCACAAGATTTCCGAAATTCCGACGTCAAAACGTGAAAAATTATCAGATTTTTCATTCCTAAAAATTCGTGTCGTTCAGTGTAATATGCCATTCGGAATCGATTTCGACGGGTCCCGGGTCTTGAAAACAGACAATTTCCGAGATTTCGACGTCGGAACGTGAAAAATATTAGATTTTTCATTTCACAGAATTTCGTGTTTTTCAGTGTTATATGCCATTTGAAATCGATTTCGAACGGTGCCAGGACGTAAAACGCATGATTATAAAATTTCGACGTCGAAACGTGAAAAAAATTGAATTCTTCGTTATGATCTGAATTCGAATTTGGGGTCTTGTCCCTGTTCTAAGTACTAAAGTACAACCGAGGGAGATGTTGATGGTGGTAAATGAACGTTTATATTTGTGAACTAGTAGCTTTATTTAGACGAATGGTTGATGTTTCATCCAGGTATAACGAATGATATATGTTGTGTCTAGGTATAAAAGTAAGCTAAGTTATTTTAGGTGTTTTCTGTAAAGAGTACGGTTGAGAAGTGAAGTGAAGGAAGAAAAATCAGGTAGTCGCTAGGATAGTAAGATAAAGGATTAGCTGACTCGTTGCAATTTTGCAGTCCGTGTGCAACGAGCGTCTCCTAGACGTAGGAGAGGGGGACGCGGACGATCTGGTAGCAGGTAGATAAAAGGGTAGAGATGTAGAGGGAAAAAAAGGGGGGAAGCGTGTGAAAAGTTAGAGGACTGAGGTAAGTGAGGGGCGAACGTATGGGTAGCGATACCCGGACGTAACACCCCCCCCCCCCCCCCCCCCCCGTTAGAGGGAACATATCGCTTGTATTCAAGCGGTATGCTTCCTTTTAACGTAGTTATTTAAATGTTTATCTAGGGTTTTAGCTTGTATCATAGGTTTACAAATAGGCGAATGTTCAATGAGTTATAAATGTTGGTAATATTATTATCCTAATGCTAAGGTCTGAATTATTCTAAAAGCTTATGTTTAAGTAAGTGTTTACAATCTCAAAAGAACATGGGTAATGATATGACTTAAAATCTATCTTATACTATTCAAGTTTATATAAGTATATTATATAGTAAATGGTCTAGTGAAGTTATAATGTTATATTGAGCGTAGCGATAATCCTTATGTATTTAATCATAATACTTAATTGGTTCCAGTGGGTGTGAGTTTGTCGCTGTCTTGTGTAGGTGGTGGGGTTTTCGAGTTTTAGTTCTATGTACGGTCGGGTTTATCGGTGGAAGTGGGCGTGGTATTCCTTTTTGAGGCGTGTTGTCTTCGTTCAAATGGGGGTGAATAATGTTTAATTGGATTGGTTTTTCGTATCTGGGCGGTTTCAGGCGTTTGTTGTCGCGTCTTGTCTTTTTGAGGCAAGAGAAGACTGTTGATATTTTCCCAAATAATGAGAATTTGTATTCTGCGAACAAGGCTGTTATAATTCCCAGGCCAACGGCGGCGTAAGTGAGACTGGTTGTTAGGCTGTGAGTGTTTTGCTGTGCGCGTTTGTGTGTACTTATTTCTTTTGCTTGTTTGATTATTTCTTCCAGTGCTAGGCTGTTAGATTTTATGTCATCGGCGTCCAGAGGTGTGGTTTTGTATTGGTGGAATATGGGGATTGTGGATAAGTTTACAGTATGGTTCTTATTCAGGTCTTGATATATCTCGGTTAGATTTAGAGTAAATTCTGGAACGTATGAGTGTATTTCCGTCGACGTCATGGTGTTAGAGGTACTGAGCGTTATGATTTCTGAGCGTCCTGAGCATCTACTCCTCAGTTTTAGTATCCCGGATTTGGAAAGGGTGAGACGTGTTGTAGGCATATTGGGGCACAGGATATGAATAGTTTCTGGGTTCGGTAAGGAGTAGATCCAGGAATTTGGTGCTCTTAGTTTAGACCAATATGATCCGTCGAATGAGTTTATCCTGATGTTACATGTGTTCAATTGGTTAGCCATATTACCTAGGAATAATTGCATTTCGCATGAATTGTGATTGTTGTTGTGGTAGATTGGTTGAGTCTGTTTACAGATGTATGAGTTCTGCGAGAATTTGCATTCCGTGAAGTCTGTTTTCGAGAGGTGGAGATAGGAACTTCTGTCTATTGATACTGCGATGTAGTCATAATTGGGGGCTATGCAGGCGAAAGTATTTGATCTGTCGAAGTTTTGTTTAACCGGAATTGGAAGTAAATGGTATAAGTTAAATGTATCGTCGTCTAGTAGTGGGATTGATAGGCTATAGATTATGTTTGGTTCGTTATAGATAATGTTGAGTTCCGATAGTCTGATTAACTCTTCGGCGTACTTGTTTCTTAAGGGGATCGGAAATTGTATAAGCGGTTCTAAGGTTTGTATCTGTTGTAGGCTGTTAATCAGTTGTTTGGGTGATAACAGTTTTGGGTGTACAATTCCTTGTTTCGCGAATAAGATAGCATCGATTACGCTGTTTAGATCTAGTTCGTATTCGTTTAGCATTTTGTCTAGTTTGTTGAGGTGATGCAGTAATGTTATGGTCATTGTATTATGTGTCAAGTGTTATTTCATGGTTGATAAGGTAAAAGTGACGGATACTACTTGATGGTCTAGTTCTATAATGTGCTTCTCTATGTTGTCAATTTCTTTTTGTTGCGTGCCCAGCATTGATCGGATGATGTGCGTTTGATTTGCTAACAATGTGGCTACATGGTTTGTATCGTTAAATAGTCTATCGATTTGTGCGTTAATATAATCACCATCTGCTTCTGTTAGCGTTCCGTAGAGTGTCTTGTGAATGCTGCCAACGAAGTTGAACCATCCTCGTTTGACGCGTGTATGGGTCAGTTCTGCTAACTTTTCATGCAGTCTATCCGTTTCCTGGTATCCTATCAAGTCTTCTATTTGGTTTTGATATTCTTTTATGCTTAATAGTCGGTTTTTTGATATGTTTATTGTATCTTGTACGATACATTCCGTTCCTGTCGTGTTACAACTTTTATCAATTAAGTCGCAGTATCTTCCTAGTTCGTTGGATATGTCTATAAACTGTTTTATATTCAAGAAGTTTATCAGTTTCCATTTGTTGTTTGATACACGTAAGTTTTCTAGTTGTTCGTAGTAGATCCCAGGGTTTGTTGTGAACGGTATCAAGGTGTAAGGTTGGTTTCCATCGTTTTCGAGTGCCGTGCCGTATCTGTAATTATTTGTCTCGTTAGTCTCGTGTGTGTGCTAATTTTAATTTATTCAAGTGAACTATTTTCGTTCTGTTTGGCGTAATGTAGATTTCTGCGTTGATATTGTCGATTATTTGTTTAATAATGTAGGGACCTTTGTAATGGTCGTCGAATTTGGAGCGTGTTTCGTTTAGTAGGAATACTTTTTGTCCGGCTTCAAAGGTTTGCGGATTAATTTGCCTGTCATAGTAAGTTTTTGACTTTGATTTAGCTTCTTTTAGGTTCATTGCTGCCTGTTTCCGTATGTCATGTATGTTTGTTATTAGGTCGAGAATGAAGGTGTTGTACGTATTCGTTGTTGCATTGGTTGGTGTTGTGTCTGACGGTAGGCGTGCTTCTTTTCCAAAAATTAGATTATGTGGGGTGAAGTTTGTGCCTTCGTGTTTAGCGGTGTTGTAGCAGAAGATTGCAAAGCGAATGTATTCGTCCCAGTCTTTGCCAATGTTTGTGTAGTGTTTGATATGTTCGGTGAGTACGAGCTGACTGCGTTCTAGCGATCCATTTGATTGTGGGCGATGGGCGGTTGTTCGGACTTGTTTGATCTTGAAGAGTTTGCTAATTTGTTTGATTGTGGTACTCATAAAGTTCTGTCCTTGGTCCGTCAGTATCGTTCGTGGGGCTCCGTAGCGCGTGATGTATTCTTTACTATGCCTATTGTTTGTGTTGCGAGATATGATAAAGAGGTTCGTTAGATGTGGGTAAACGAATTAGCGAGAGAGAGGCCTAGGATGAGTGACTTACGGGATTAATGTTTAGGAAAAGCTTACACGGGTTTTGTTTCTATTTTCTTACTTAAAACTCGTGTCTTTATTTAATTTCCACGATGGAATATAAAAACAGATATTGGCTACGAAGCCTAACGGTTATAATGTTTCCCACAGGGAGATCTGAGATATACTGATATACATATGGACTTTGATTTAGTCCGCAGGAATACATATACATATATACATCTTACGCTCGGTGCGCAATAATACGTTAAGAGTTCGATTTAACGTAGGTAAACACTGCACGATGGTGTGTGTGTGCGATCGATAGACGCTAGCCGTCCAGCTGATCTACGCGATCGATTATACTTTGCCCGAACATACCGCCCGCCTCGCTATCGTTTGACGATTGCGAAATCATGATAGGCCGCCCGCCATGTGGGGCTCATTATGAGAGTTAACCGGTAGCACGCACAATTTTACTATCGGCCGTTTTAACACCGACGATTTCGTTTTCACTGTCACAACGCGAACTAATCCATCCGATCCTGGGTGGACGTCGATGACCCTCGCGAGTGGCCAGACCGATGGTGGTAAGTTTTCATCCTTGATGAGAACGATGGCTCCGATGTCGATGTTTCCGTTGATTGATTGCCACTTCGGCAGATGTTGAAAAGTCTGGAGGTATTCCGTGCTCCAACGTTTCCAAAAATGCTCGAGCATTTGACGTGAGAGTTGCCAATGTGAGAGGCGTTGGACGGGTACGTCCGCGAGCGAGGGTTCTGGCATGGTATTTAAGGCTGTGCCGATGAGAAAATGCCCTGGAGTTAAAGCACCCGAGTCTGTCGGATCGTCCGAGAGTGCACACAGTGGTCGCGAGTTGAGGGTAGCTTCCACTTGCGCGAGGAAGGTTTCGAACTGCTCGAACGTGAGTTTGGCTTCGCCAATGACCCTTTTGAGGTGGAACTTCACTGATTTTACCCCGGCTTCCCACTTACCACCGAAATGAGGTGCTGACGGAGGATTGAAGCGCCACTGTGTTCCGTGTGACGCGAGGATGTTAGCGAGTTGAGCGGATTCCTTCGATGATGCCGCGAGTAGGCGACGAAGTTCAGCGTCAGCACCAACGAGGTTTTTTCCGCAATCGCTTGCGATAGTCGCACAGATTCCGCGTCGTGAGGTGAAGCGCTTATATGCCGCGATAAAGGCTTCCGTTGTGCAGTCCGAGACTAGTTCGAGGTGAACTGCTGATGTGGAGAAGCATACAAAAACAGCTATGTAGCCTTTATAAGTTTTTGGATTTCTCCCGCGAGAGGCTCGAATTGCGAATGGCCCTGCGTAGTCGATGCCAGCGTGCAAGAAGGGTCTTGCCTGCGAAACGCGAGACTGAGGGAGCTGGCCCATCTGCTGGACGCTAAGAGTAGCGCGTTGACGCGCACACGAAACGCAGCGATAGATGTACGAGCGGACCGGTACCCTTCCACCGATGATCCAGAAGCGTTGTTGGATGGTGGCGAGGGTGAGCTGTGTTCCCCCGTGGAGAGTCGCTCGATGATAATGATCAATCACCAACGTGGTTAATGACGATTCTCGAGGGAGAATGAGAGGGTGCTTCTCGTCGTAAGCTAGGGATGATTGCTGCAACCGTCCTCCGACTCTTAATAGTCCGTTTCGGTCCACGAATGGAGCGAGCCGAAAGAGTGAGGAGCGCCGAGTGAGACGCGAACCTTGTTTGAGCAATTTAATCTCGGCTCCGAAGTAAGCTTTTTGACTTTTCGCAACCCAGAAGATGCGAGCGTCCTCTAGTTCGAACGTCATGATCGGGTCGCGCAAGACATTTTTTTTAGGAGATTTCGCGACCGATTTTGATAAAAATATGTTCGCAGCACGTTTGCAAAGAGCGGTGATTCTCACCAATTTCGTTAGTGATGAGTATCGATCGATGAGATCCCAGATTGGTGGCGGATCAGATGCCGCGAGGTGATGGGTTGCTACCTGCTTTCTTTCTTCGAGAGGTTCATCTCCCTTCAGCGTTGGAGATGAGGATGGCCAGCTGACTGAAGGCTTGGCAAGCCATGATGGACCGCGAATCCAGAGTTGTGAGGCGCGAACTTGCTCTGGAGAGGCGCCGCGAGACGCGAGATCTGCTGGATTTTCCGAACCCGATACATGATGCCACCGAGCACGCGCGAAATCTTGTATTTCGGTGACACGATTGCGGACAAAGTCTTTCCAGCGAGAGGGGTGACTTTTTATCCACGCGAGCGCGACTGTCGAGTCCGACCACAGATGAACCGGAGCTTTTGCGAGATTGAGAGTGCTTTCCACGTGGCGCACAAGTCTTACGAGAAGGAGCGCGGCAGACAGTTCGAGACGCGGAATTGTCACTTTTTTCAGGGGCGCGACTTTTGTTTTCGAACATGTTAGCGAGACGCGCACTTCGTGAGTGTCAATGTACGTTCGCAAGTAGATTACCGCCGCGATAGCCTCTTGAGAAGCATCCGCGAATCCATGAATCTCCACTGCTGGAGATTCTGAGCTGAGCCCGATCCATCGAGGAATTGTGATCAGGGAGACGTCTTGTAGCTCTTCCCGGAAGGTGATCCAGCGCGACGCGAGTGAGTCGGGCAGGGGCTGATCCCAGCTGAGGCCGATTGCCCACAGCAGTTGCATGAAAATCTTGGCTCGGATCGTGATCGGCGAGAGCCAACCAAGAGGATCGAACAGCTGAGCAATTTCTGAGAGGATCTTTCGTTTCGTAAGGATGTGCTCATCCTCGACAAGTTGAGGCGCGAATGCGAACGAGTCGATCTCGGGTCTCCACATAAGACCGAGTGCACGAAAGAACGGACTTTGATCGAGATTCTGCTGTTTTGCGATTTCCCGATCACCTGGTGAAATGTCTACAAGAGTTTCAGGGTGGCTCGACGTCCACTTTTTTAGTTCAAAGCCGCCCGCCCTGAGCAGCTGATTGAGTTCTTCGATTTTTTCGCGAGCTTGCAGTGGACTGTCTGCCCCCGAGAGTACGTCGTCGACGTACGTGTTGTCGATAATGACTTGATTTGCTAGGGGAAAACGTTGCCCTTCGTCTTGAACGAGCTGATGAAGGACACGTATCGCGAGATATGGAGCGCAAGCGAGACCATACGTTACCGTACAGAGTTGATACTCCTCGATTGGGAGCTGTGAGTTTTCTCTCCAAAGGATCCGCTGAAGATCCCAGTCATCTTGGTGAACCAGAATCTGTCGGTACATCTTGGCGATATCCGATGAGAAAGCGACAGGATATTGTCGCCACCGCAAGAGAACGTCCGCGAGGTCGGTTTGGACTTTTGGGCCGACGTAGAGATTGTCATTTAGAGAGAGTCCTAGCTCCGTTCTCTGAGATCCGTTGAACACGACACGTAACTTTGTCGTTGAACTGCACTCGCGCGCGACACTGTGGTGTGGTAGATAAAACACGCGAGAGTCACTGTTTGATCCACTGGGAGCGCGACACATATGCCCGAGGTCACTGTATTCGCGAAGGAAGTTCGAGTAAGCTTCCTTGAGCTTCGAATCATTAACAAACCGTTTCTCCATCCGTAGGAGCATTTGATGCGCGGGGGTACGCGAGTTACCGAGATCGACCGAACTGTCTTTGATTGGCAACTGAACGATATAGCGACCGGTCGCATCGCGAGAAACTGTTTCGCGAAAATGCTTCTCACAGTTTTCTTCGTCAGTCGTGAGGGCGACTGGAGTAGACACTTCTTCTTGCACCCAGAAACGCCGAACGAGATCGATTAATTCGGTGTCCAGAGAGCATTGCAGCCCTTGAACTGCGGTATGAGAGATGTTTGCTGCTTCTGGCGAGACAGGACCCGATAATACCCATCCGAACTGGGTTTCTTGAGCGATTGGTGTGCCAGGAGCTCCCTTACGTATTCCTTGGATGAGCACGTGGCCGTAAACATCGGCGCCGAGGATGACGTCAATTTGACCAGGTTCCGCGAAGCTTGGGTCTGCGAGAGTGAGACCTTGTAGATGAGGCCAGTCTTCCACGTGAACTCGGAATGATGGCATGAACGATGTCACGCGAGAGAGTATGAAGGCGTCCACTTGACATGAGAACTCGGTGTTCACACGAGATTTTATCTGGAGTGTCGCAACCCCGCGGGTTACTCCAGATTGTTGAGCTCCAACTCCGATGACTGGGATTGAGGCGTGACGCCGCGTTGATCGCAATCGCTGCGTGAGCGACTCCGAGATAAACGAGCTTTCGGAGCCTTGATCCAATAAGGCTCGAACGGTGATGTACTCTCCTGTTTCGTGGTTCGAAACGAGAACTTGTGCTGTTGCAAGGAGGACTGGTGAGCACTGCGCGTTCTTCGGTTGAGCTGCATGGCTGCTGACCTGTGCTGAGGTGCTCGATGCCAGCTGAGAAGCTTGGCCTGCGGTAGCCTGTCTTTGCGAAGCATCGTTGCCAGATGCTGATGCAGATGTGGAGGATCTGCGATGAAGTAGAGTGTGATGTCGACCTTCGCAAGTACGACATCTCTTGTCTGATCGGCAGTCTTTTACTGGATGTGGACCGAGACAGTTGAAGCAAAGACTGTGAGATGCGACGAAGTCCTTTCTATGTTCGAGCGGTTTCCCTTGAAACGATTTACACGCCGCGATGTAATGATTGCCCTTGCAATAGGAACACGATGATTCTTTTGATTGCACCACGTGAGATTTAGTGGTGGAACCGCTAGGCTTCCCTGGTGAGGCCTGCGTTTTGTTGGATGCACTCTGACCTTGGGCTTGTTCCACAGCCTCGAGGGTGTGGATGCGTCCTAGCAGGAATGATTCGAGTTCTGTGAAGGCCGGAGGGTCACGAGTTTCGCTGACACGCTTTTCCCACTCTTCTAGAGATCCTGAGTCGAGTTTGCTTGTTGTCATGTGCACGATAATGTCATCCCACTGTTTGACAGGGCGACCGAGCGCTTCCAGAGCACCGACGGCTTCACAGGTATCGCTGTGCAGACGTTTGATTTCTGCTGATGATTTCTTCCCGATTCGCGGAATCGCGAAGAGTTTTCCGAGATGAGAGCTTGTGAGTAATCGCTTGTTTTCGTAGCGCGATACGAGAGTGTTCCAGGCACGAGAGAAATTATCACCCGTTACAGCGATATTTCTGATTAGTTGAGAGGGCTCACCGGTCAAGCTGGTTTTTAGATAATGGAGTTTTTCAACATCCGAAAGCTGTTCGTTGTCGCGAACGATTGAATTGAAGAGATCGTGAAAAGGTTGCCATTCAGAAAAACTACCCGAGAACGATGGCAACGCGATAGGAGGTAGCCGTCGGAACGTAGGCCTAGTCGCTGAGGCTAAAGATGCATCCGCTTGCGGTGCGATTGCCGGTTTGAGTGTCTCCAGGAGATCGAGCATGTGTCCCCGCGAGTCTAGGTATTTTTCTTCGCACTGCCCGAAGTAGTCTTTTGAAAAATACGATCGTTGCTCGATCAATGAAAGCTGTTTTTCATCGGCCGCGGATTTTTGTTTGACCATCTGGTCGTGATTCGTTTGGAACTTTGTCCAGTTTGACTCGAGAGCGTTGAGTCGTGATTGCACCTGGCCGTAGGTGATCTTTGCCTCCCCGAGCTTCTGCAGATTTTCTACCGTGCGCGCGATGCGCCATAAGAGTTCGTTTTGACGATCGATTAGCTCGCTGAGAGACATGATCGCGAGATATATCAACAAACGATTCTACGAGAATCTGATTTGAGTATTTAAACTGCGAGAGAGAGAGAGAGACGCGCACGACACACTTACTTGCACGCACACGACACTCGAGTTGTTGATACACACTGACTACGAGTCTTGATACGGTGATCAGCGGCTTTGATGCGAGTTTGAAATTAACCGTTTTCAGTTATATTCCACCGAGAGATTTCACTTTTAGCGTTTTCCGTAACACTGTGTATCAGCTTTCCACAACACTACCGTGTCACTCACCCACTAATTCGTTCCCCGAGATTCGCGAGGATTCAGAGATTGTTCAAATCACTTCGCGACCGATCCGGCTCGAAGGACCAAAAAATGTTGCGAGATATGATAAAGAGGTTCGTTAGATGTGGGTAAACGAATTAGCGAGAGAGAGGCCTAGGATGAGTGACTTACGGGATTAATGTTTAGGAAAAGCTTACACGGGTTTTGTTTCTATTTTCTTACTTAAAACTCGTGTCTTTATTTAATTTCCACGATGGAATATAAAAACAGATATTGGCTACGAAGCCTAACGGTTATAATGTTTCCCACAGGGAGATCTGAGATATACTGATATACATATGGACTTTGATTTAGTCCGCAGGAATACATATACATATATACATCTTACGCTCGGTGCGCAATAATACGTTAAGAGTTCGATTTAACGTAGGTAAACACTGCACGATGGTGTGTGTGTGCGATCGATAGACGCTAGCCGTCCAGCTGATCTACGCGATCGATTATACTTTGCCCGAACAGTTTGGGCAGTAGCATTAGGAAGTGGTATTGCGTCTAGGAATTTAGTTAAGTTGCATTGGATTGTTAGTAGATATTGATTGTTGGATTTCGTGATAGGAAGTGGTCCTACGATGTCAAGTGCTACTTTATCGAAAGCGTCCGCTGGTGTATCTGTGATTATCATCGGTAACTTGGTCTTAATTCTGACTAATTTTTTTCTTTGGCAGCTGTCACAAGCTTTGATAAAGTTTTGTATTTGAGTTTTGAGATTTGGCCAGATGTATTTTTCTCTTATTCGGTTAAAAGTCTTTGTTACCCCTTGGTGTCCTCCAATTAGCGATTCGTGGTATTCTTTGATTATTTCGTGGTGTAGCGTTTCGTCGGGTGTGATAATTTCTTCGGTGCAAAGTGTGATTTTAATGTTGGTATTCGCGAAGATGTAGTAAAACAGTTTTTTGATCGTCGACCACTGAAAGTTACCTAGTCCTACGTTATTTTTTCTGAAGGTGAAGGAGTTTATATTCTTGCATATTAGGATACGTCTCAGGTTGAGGAGTATGTTATGAAGGTCTTCCAGATTGTCCTTGTCTGTGTGTTTGTTTTTTATTATAAGTGTGAGAATATATTTTTCTTTGAATTTTGTCAGAGCTATTTCTAGTTTCTGTGGTGTTCGAATTGTGAACGTTTTCCTGTTCAGCATGCCCTTGTCTATCAGCTGTTTTGCCAATGGGTCATCTGACGGGTGGTCCGCTGGGACGCAGTGAACGTAGTTATCGTTTATTAGGAACATTTCGTCTTTTGATTCCTTGACGTTAGGTACAGGTATTATGTTGTCTAGGTTATTTATAAAATGGTTGAAGTCATCAGGTATGCTGTTGGTATCGTTGTCTTGAGTACTGGTATGTCGTGGGGTGTCAGTGGGGGTCAGGATGGGAGAATCATTGTTGCGTAGGTCTTGGGAATCTAAGGTGTCTATTGGTGAGTCGGTGTCGTCACTTTCTGTTGAACTTGAGATTTCGGGATCTGACGAGTGGTCTGTGTCCGCGGTATGGTCGGTAGTGTTATCTGCTTCTGTTGGTACAATGGTTTCATGTTTTGTTGTCGGGTGTGGGGTTGCTGTTACTGGGTTTGGTCGTTCGTTGATTTCGAGGGTTGATCCGTGAGATTTTGGATTTTCGTATACACAAATGGTAATTTTAATGTCTGTATCTTTAAATATGTAATGGATCATACGACTAACCATGTCCCAGCTGAGTTCGTCTAGGCCGCAACCTAATCTTGGCATTGATAGTGATTTCACTCCTTCTTTGATAAGTGCTACTTTTAGTTTGGCTAGTATTTTGTACATGACTTCGTTCGTTGGTTTGTCGAAATGGTAATCTTTTGTTACCAAATTATAGATTATGCGTCGTGGGTATGTGACTGTAATGATGTCCGTCACTTCAGGTTTCATGGCTAGAAGTTGTTTACGTTGTATCAGTCCCTGCTTCACCATCTGATCCGCGACACCTAGTGAAGTTTTACAATCTGCTGAAATGCAGTGTGCTAGGTTGTCTTTTTGTTTTAATATGTCAGCGTTTATCTCTGTAATGTGTTTATTGTAAGCCAAAGGTAAAAACTCCAGATCTACGAGGAATTGGCCGTATGGGGGTGTGTTTTCTAGGTTCTGGTTGGTAGAAGTTCCGGCTGGTCTGTCGCGTGAGTCTTCTCGTTTCCTTATATCGAGCCTAGTGAGCGTTGCTGTTGACTCTGAGTCCGTTGTCAGATTTGTGCTCGGGAGTTTTTTATAAACTTTTTTGCGTATGTAGGGTGCAGATCTTGGCTTATTATTTTTTGACGTTCCGGGTTGAGCATTAGGTGGTTTGTTTTGTTCATTCGTGCTACGGTCCGTATGCATGTACGGGAGTTGTTTCTTATCGGAAATCGCGCCTGGGGTTTGTTTGCAAACTTTTTTGTGGACTCTTCGATTTGAGCTAGACGAAGTCGTGATAATGCGCTTCCGACGGGTGTGTACCTGAATGTCTGAGTCATCCGTAGAGTCTGAGTGAATCTATGTTCGGTTTGTATCGTGGTGCCGGATTACCTGAAGATTGCGTATCGCGATAACGTTTATTCGGTTTTTTAACACCCGAGTAGGTTTCTGGATAGTTTGCTCGTTTATCGTCGTTTTCTTCTGGCGGTGTTGGGTCGTGAGTCAATTCGGGTAGGTGGATTGCCTCTTTCGTTAGTGAGGGCGGGCTACTAGAAGACTCAGTCCTTTGTCTTTTAGGGGGTTCAGATTTCTGATGGGTAGCTCCAATATCTGAACTGTCCGAAAGAGTTGACGTTGCCATAGTTGGCGTTTGTTGCTCCTTAGTTCGTTTATTTGGGGCAGGGTTAGTGGATTCGTCTGTGGTTTGTCGGGGACGTTTCGCGAATTGGTGTGCTAGTTTTTTCTTTTTGTTCGTTTCCTCCGAGGGTTCTGTATCGGTTCTAAGGCGTTTTGAATCAAGAGGTAGGATCTGGATTGTGTCGGGTGGTGGGTTTCTGGACAGAGCATCTGCGTTTGAATTCATCTTCCCTTTTTTGTAAATAACGTTGTAAGAATATTCGTCGAGTGTCAGGCGCCATCGAAGCAGTCGTGAGGTTGGATCTTTCACATTGTTTATCCAAACTAGTGGTCTGTGATCTGTGACGAGTGTAAATGTTTGTCCGTAAAGGTATGGTCGGAAGTGTTTCACGGCGAAGATGATTGCTAAGAGTTCTTTGTCAATCGTCGAGTAGTTGACTTCCGCCTTTTCGAGGGATCTCGAGGCGTACGCGATTGGTAAGTCTTCGCCAATTTTTCCTTGGCTAAGAATCGCGCCCACGGCGCAGTTAGAGGCATCGGTTGTCAATATAAATGGTTTCTCAAAGTCCGGGTACTGTAAGATAGGTTCGTTACAAAGGCTATCGCGTAGGGTTTCAAACGCAGATTGGTGTTCGGACGTCCGAAGGAATCGATTGTTTTTCTTCAGTAAGTTGTTTATGGGCTTTGCGATTTTTGATAAGTTAGGTATGAATCTGCGATAGTAGCCGATCAGTCCGAGGAATTGTTTGATTTGCTTAGGATTTGTAGGGACAGGGTAGTTTTTGACGGCTGTTATTTTGTTGGGATCCGGTTTTACTCCGTCTTTCGTAATGACGTGGCCTAGGTATGCTATCTCTTTACGTAGAAATTCGCATTTGTCGGGCTGAAGAGTTAGTCCGGCATTGGCTAATCGTTCCATAAGTTTTTGCAATTTGATTGCATGTTCTTCTAATGATCTCGCATAGATTACTATATCGTCCAGGTAAACGAAGACTTCGTTGCCTAAGAGTCCGGAAAGTACCTGATCCATTAGGCGTTGGAAGGTCGATGGTGCGTTTTTTAGGCCAAAGGGCATTCTGTTATATTCATAGTGGCCATGCGGAGTTGAGAAAGCCGTTTTCGGACTGTGATCAGGGTGCATCGGTATCTGGTGGAAACCTGACGCTGAATCGAATTTAGAAAAGTATTTGGCGGATCCTAGTTGATCTAAAATGTCTGTTATGTTGGGTAGCGGATAGGCGTCGCCAATAGTTTTTTCGTTAAGTTTCCGGAAGTCTATGACCATGCGCCATTTCTTATTGCCGGTAGCGTCTGCTTTCTTGGGTACTATCCAAACTGGGGAGTTGTACGGTGAAGAAGAGTGCTTGATAATATTTTGGTCAAGGAGTTTGTTAACTTGTCTATTTATCTCTTCTTTGTGGATTTGAGGATATCTGTACTGCTTTGTGTGGATCGGAATGTCATCTGTGGTAGGGATGGTGTGGCTGACTAGTTGTGTATGTTTTAATTTGTCGCCTGGTAGGAAAAAAAGGTGGTTAAATTCTATAGCAAGGTCGGTTATCGATTGTTTTTCTTCGTCATTTAAATGGTTTAATCGGAGGTTTTCCATAAGGGTGTGAAGACGTTTTGAGTCATAGTTAGAGGAGAAGTGAAGCGTGCGGGAATTGTTATTGGTATTAGTTTCACGAGCCTTGGTTAATAGGATTGACTGAACGCTGGTGAGTCTTGTATCGGTCAGCTGGGGTCTTGTATCCTCGAGTTCGTCGACTTCTTCTAAGGTTACTACAGGCCTCCTTATCTCGACAGCTGTTTCGCTGGAGTTGATCACGTAGGCATATGCTAAACCGTTTCTCTTCGTGACTAAGGCCTTGCCGAGAAAAATACTGGGGCCGAGGTCTATGTTATCAATGAATCCTGTTTTTAACGTCGGGTTGGCGATTTTCATTGATATTACTTTACCAGTTCGGCTAGGAATGGATATAATATTTTCGTCTAGAATTTTTAATGGTTTACAGTTATCCGTTGTTACTGTACCAGTTCCGAACGAAATTGTGGCGTTCTCGTTGTATAGGAATTTCGTACCCAAAATGCCGTCTTCTTTTATTGGGAAGGAATTATCGACTAGATGGAATACGTGCCAACTATTGCCGATTTGTACATTCACGCTTCCAAGAGTTTCTATTGTACCGTCTACTGTGCCGGTTATCTGGGTTTTGTCTGTCAAGGTACAGTGTATGTTTGATTTGACTGCGTTTAGTTTTATCACGTTTATGTCGGCTCCGGTATCGACCAAGAGCGTGCTTGTCTGCTTCTCAAGTTGGGGCGTGTGTAGATGGATCTTAGGTGTTTGTGTTATTGCCGTTGTGAGAATGCGGGATGGTCTTGTATTATTATTCGACGATTTGTAACGAAGTGGAATAACGCCCGTATTTCGAGAATGGAGTTGGTCGTTTTTAAAACAGATTGTTGCTTCCTCGAGTCGCAGGAAATCTGCGCTCAGGAGGCCGTCTTCTTGTATAGGAAATTCGTCACTTATTAAGTGGAATTCGTGGCACGGGCCGGAAAATTCTAGATTTATGCTACCTAGTGTTTCTGTGTATCCTTCTGTTATTCCTGAGATATAACGTTTATTCCTCGGTTCTAACTGAGTGTCTGAGGTGATAATTTTTTATTTTTATTAGGTTTAAATTCGCACCGGTATCTACTATTAATGTTCCAGTGTTGCCAACGATTTGTGGTGATTGAATTGTAATGGTTGGTGATTCTAAGAGGGTCCTTTTTACGTATTCGGACGCATTTCTAGAGTTCGGGACGTCGTTGCGTCCGTGTGGTGGTCCCGTTACTCGTTTAAAGGTTGCGGTTCTAATGGGAAGTTTTCGGTATTCGGAAAGTTAGTATTTGTATTTGTGAAATTGATGCGTGCGTATCTTGGCTGTTCGGAGTTTGGGTCATTTCGGTTTCCGTTGTTAAGTTGGTTTGGTCGCTGACCAGAGTTGTTATGTTGAGGTTTGTTGTGTGCTTGAGGTTGTTGGGCGTATTGTAGAGTGTTTGATTGGTGAAATGAAGGATTTTGGAGTATCTGTTGGTTTTGGTAGTTTCGCGTGCGGCACCTTTCGACCGTATGACCTTTACGTCTACAATGTGTACAAAATAGATTGTCGGTACGCTCTCGTGATCTACAGTTATCTATTGAGTGTCCAACACGCTTGCAGAACTTACAGTTCAGAGACGAATCGTGAGGCGGTGTTTGTTTCGAGTTATTAATATTACTGTTTCGAGCCGGTTCGTTAGTTTTTGAGCAGTTTTGGTCCGGTTTCGTGTTGTTTGGTGTCTGTGCTCTTAATTTTTGCCTTTCTAATACTATTCTTTCCGCGCTCACCGCCTTATCGACTGCCGCTCGCAGCGTGTTTGGCTTCTCGTTCAATACCCTCTGTTCTAGCTCGTCACAGAGACCCTTTATGAATGCGCGTAAGGCGTTCTCTTCGACATTTTTTATGAGTATAATAGCATTTGCGGCGGTTTCTTTGGAATCTATAATGTCGATAGCTGTATCTACGAGTTCTTCTATCCTAGTTCCGTACTCTAATGCGGTCTCGTTTTTCTCTTGTCGTGCGCACGCTATAGCACATTGCACGTCTGATAGTCTTTGTTTTGGTTCAAACGCGCGTTTCAAGTTGTCTGTAATAAGTTGTAGTGTCTGGAAGCTATCTCGCGGGAGTGCTCTTTCTGCACGGCCTTCGATTTTTGATCGTACTAGTGCTACGAATAGTAGCATATCTCGTGGATCTATTAATATTCTTGCGTTCTCGACTTTTCTAACAAAAGATTTTACTGTAATATTCGATCCGTCAAAAGTTGGAATTAGTGTAGCCGCGACTTTCAATGGTAGGAATGTCATTTCTGCGTCAGTCATGGTTTCCGGCAGGGTTTATAACTTATCTTAGATGGTATACGTATGTTATAGAGTAGCTTACGTTCTGGAAGTTATGGTGAGTACGATAAAAGTGATTCTTCCTAGCATATTTCTGAAGTGGTGATTGTTGGTGTAAAGATGGCGATTCTGGATCTGAGAGTTGGGCGATAGCGTTGGTGATACCGGTGTCTTGGAGTCGTTACCGGGTTTCGTCGTTGGAGCGAGTTCGCTCTTTGTGGGGCTCAGATGAGCCTTTGGGGGGCGAGGTGCCTTTGAGGTTCGGTCGCTGCGATTTGTGTTAGCAGATTCCGTGATCGCCAGTTATCGCCAGGTTGATAATAGCGGGTTGATAGTTTACACTTTTCGGGTATATAAGCAATTGGGGTCGTACCAGTTGTATCGTGTAATATAACGGGACACTGTTTTTTTTTTTTTTGTATTATGTGCAGTAATTTATACCGAGCGTTGCTCTCTTGGTTATTAGTTCACACAACTTGTCTTACACGTTGGTTCACTGTTTGGTGTCACAATTTGTTTGGTTAATGGTTTGTATTTTCGTCATATTACCGTCATTCGTTTACTTCCTTTCACATAGCCTCAGTAACAGGAAGGACCACCGCTGCCACCAGTGTTATGATCTGAATTCGAATTTGGGGTCTTGTCCCTGTTCTAAGTACTAAAGTACAACTGAGGGAGATGTTGATGGTGGTAAATGAACGTTTATATTTGAGAACTAGTAGCTTTATTTAGACGAATGGTTTATGTTTCATCCAGGTATAACGAATGATATATGTTGTGTCTAGGTATAAAAGTAAGCTAAGTTATTTTAGGTGTTTTCTGTCAAGAGTACGGTTGAGAAGTGAAGTGAAGGAAGAAAAATCAGGTAGTCGCTGGAATAGTAAGATAAAGGATTAGCTGACTCGTTGCAATTTCGCAGTCCGTGTGCAACGAGCGTCTCCTGGACGTAGGAGAGGAGGACGCGGACGATCCGGTAGCAGGTAGATAAAAGGGTAGAGATGTGAAGGGAAAAAAAGTGGGGAAGCGTGTGAAAAATTAGAGGACTGAGGTAAGTGAGGGGCGAACGTATGGGTAGCGATACCCGGACGTAACATCTTCATCTTCCGAATTTCGTGTTTTTTTTATGTAATATGTCATTCAGAATCGATTCCGATATATCTCGAGTCCTGAAAACGCAAGATTTCCGAAATTTTTACGTCGAAACGTGAAAGATATTAGATTTTTTATTTTACAAAATTCAGTGTTTTTCAGTGTAATATGCCATTAAAATCGATTTCGACAGGTGCCGGGTCCTAAAAACGCATGATTATCAAAATTTTGACGTCGAAACGTGGAAAAAATAAAATTTTTCATCTTTCAAATTTCGTGTTTTTTTCTGCAATATGTCATTCAGATTCGATTCCGATATATCTCGAGTCCTGAAATCACAGGATTTCCAAAATTTCGACGTCAAGACGTAAAAAATTATCAGATTTTTTATTCCTCAAAATTCGTGTTGTTCAGTGTAATATGCCATTCGGAATTGATTTCTACGGGTCCCGGGTCCTGAAATAAGACAATTTCCGAGATTTCGACGTCAGAACGTAAAAAATCATCAGATTTTTCATTTTCAAAATTTCGTGTTTTTCAGTGTAATATGCCATTTGGAATCGATTTCGACGGGTCCCGGGTCCTATAGACGCATGAATATCAAGATTTCGACGTCCCAAGCTGAAAATATTGGAATTTTTTGTCTCTTGAAATTCGTGGTTTTAGTGTCATTTACCACCTAAAATCGATTTCCACGGGTTTCGCGTCCTGGAAACGCACGAATATCTGAATTTTTACGTTAAAAGGTGGAAATAATGAGATTTTTAGTTTTCAGAAATTAGTGTTTTCCGATGTGAATCGCCTCCTAGAATGGACTTCAACAGGTCCCGGGACCTAAAAACGCATGATTATCGAAATTTCGACGTCGAAACGTGAAGAAAATTGGATTTTTCATATTCCAAATTTCGTGTTTTTTTTTTTTGTAATATGTCATTTCGAATCGATTCCGATATATCTCGAGTCCTGAAATCACAAGATTTCCGTAATTTCGACGTCAAAACGTGAAAAATTATCAGATCTTTCATTCTCAAAAATTCGTGTTGCTCAGTGTAATATGCCATCCGGAATCGATTTCGACGGGTCTCGGGTCCTAAAAACAGACAATTTCCGAGATCTCGACGTCGGAACGTGAAAAATTATTAGATTTTTCATGATAAAAAATTCGTGTTTTTCAGTGTAATATGCCATTTGGAATCGATTTCGACGGGTCCCGGGTCCTATAGACGCATAAATATCAAGATTACAACGTTGGGAGATGGAAATAATAGAATTTTTCGTCTTTCGAAATTCGTGGTTTTAGTGTCATTTGCCACCCAAAATCGATTTCCACGTCTCTCGCGTCCTGGAAACGCACGAATATCTAAATTTTTACGTTGAAAGGTGGCAATAATGAGATTTTTTGTTTTTCGGAATTCGTGTTTTTTAATGTAACTTGCCTCCTAGTATCGTTTTCGACAGATCCCGGGTCCTGGAGACAAATTATTTCCGAGATTTCAACGTGGAAACGTCAAACATGATTGAATTTTTCGTTTATTGAAACCCGTGTTTTTGAGTGTAATATGCAGCCCAGAATCGATTCCGACGGTTTCCGGGTCCCATAAACGCATGAATATCGAGATTTCGACGTCGGAACGTGAAAAATATTAGATTGTTCATTTTACAGAATTTCGCGTTTTTTAGTGTAATATGCCATTTGAAATCGATTTCGAACGGTGCCGGGTCCTAAAAACGCATGATTATCAGAATTTTGACGTCGAAACGTAGAAAAAATGAAATTTTTCATCTTCCAAATTTCGTGTTTTTTTCTGTAAAATGCCATTCAGAATCGATTCCGATATATCTCGAGTCCTGAAATCGAAAGATTTCCGAAATTTCGACGTCGAAACGTGAAAAATTATCAGATTTTTCATTCTCGAAAATTCGTGTTGTTAAGTGTAATATGCCATTCGGAATCGATTTCGACGGGTCTCGGGTCCTGAAAACAGACAATTTCCGAGATTTCGACGTCGGAACGTGAAAAATTATTATATTTTTCATGTTGAAAAATTCGTGTTTTTCAGTGTAATATGCCATTTGGAATCGATTTCTACGGGTCCCGGGTCTTATAGACGCATAAATATCAAGATTTCGACGTTGAAAGATGAAAATAATGGAATTTTTCGTCTTTCGAAATTCGTGGTTTTAGTGTCATTTGCCACCCAAAATCGATTTCCACGTCTCTCGCGTCCTGGAAACGCACGAATATCTCAATTTTTACGTTTAAAGGTGGAAATAATGAGATTTTTTGTTTTTTGGAATTCGTGTTTTCCAATGTAATTTGCCTCCTTGTATCGTTTTTGACAGGTCCCGGGTCCTGAAGACAAATGATTTTCCAGATTTTAACGTGGAAACATCAAAAATGATTGAATTTTTCGTTCATGAAAATTCGTGTTTTTGAGTGTAATATGCCACCCAGAATCGATTCCGACGGTTTCCGGGTTCCATAAACGCTTGAATATCGAGATTTCGACGTTAGATGGTGATAATAATGAAATTTTTCGTTCTACGAATTTCGTGTTTGCCAGCGTAATTTGCGGCCCGGAATCGATTTTGGCTGCATCTTCCAAATTTCGTGTTTTTTTCTGTAATATGCCGTTCAGAATCGATTCCGATATATCTCGAGTCCTGAAATCACAAGATTTCCGAAATTTCGACGTCAAAACGTGAAAAATTATCAGATTTTTCATTCTTCAGAATTCGTGTTGTTCGGTGTAATATTTCATTCGGAATCGATTTCGACGGGTCTCGTGTCCTGAAAACAGACAATTTCCGAGATTTCGACGTCGGAACGTGAAAAATTATTAGATTTTCCATGTTGAGAAATTCGTGATTTTCAGTGTAATATGCCATTTGGAATCGATTTCGACGGGTCCCGGGTCCTATAGACGCATAAATATCAAGATTTCGACGTTGAAAGATGAAAATAATGGAATTTTTCGTCTTTCGAAATTCGTGGTTTTAGTGTCATTTGCCACCCAAAATCGATTTCCACGTCTCTCGCGTCCTGGAAACGCACGAATATCTTAATTTTTACGTTGAAAGGTGGAAATAATGAGATTTTTTGTTTCTCGGAATTCGTGTTTTTCAATGTAATTTGCCTCCTAGTATCGTTTTCGACAGGTCCCGGGTCCTGCAGACGAATGATTTCCGAGATTTCAACGTCGAAACGTCAAAAATGATTGAATTTTTCGTTTATTAAAATCCGTGTTTTTGAGTGTAATATGAAACCCAGAATCGATTCCGACGGTTTCTGGGTCCCATAAACGCATGAATACCGAGATTTCGACGTCGGAACGTGAAAAATATTAAATTGTTCATTTTACAGAATTTCGTGTTTTTCAGTGTAATATGCCATCTGAAATCGATTTCGAACGGTGCCGGAACCTAAAAACGCATGATTATCAAAATTCCGACGTCGAAACGTGAAAAAAATTGAATTTTTCATCTTCCAAAGTTCGTGTTTGTATTCCGTGATATCCCATTCAGAATCGATTCCGATATATCTCGAGTCCTAAAAACGCAAGATTTCCGAAATTTCGACGGCGAAACGTAAAAAATATTAGATTTTTTATTTTACAAAATTCCGTGTTTTTCAGTGTACTATGCCATTTGAAATCGATTTCGGAAGGTGCCGGGTCCTAAAAACGCATGATTATCAGAATTTTTACGTCGAAACGTAGAAAAAATGAAATTTTTCATCTTCCAAATTTCGTGTTTTTTTCTGTAATATGCCATTCAGAATCGATTTCGACGGGTCCCGGGTCCTATAGACGCATAAATATCAAGATTTCAACGTTGGGAGATGGAAATATTGAAATTTTTTGTCTCTTGAACTTCGTGGTTTCAGTGTCATTTACCACCCAAAATCGATTTCCACGGGTTCGCGTCTTGGAAACGCACGAATATCTGAATTTTTACGTTGAAAGGTGGAAATAATGAGATTTCTAGTTTTCAGAAATTAGTGTTTTTCGATGTAAATCGCCTCCTAGAATAGACTTCAACAGGTCCCGGGACCTAAGAACGCATGATTATCGAAATTTTGACGTCGAAACGTGAAGAAAATTGAATTTTTCATCTTCCGAATTTCGTGTTTTTTTTCTGTAATATGTCATTCAGAATCGATTCCGATATATCTCGAGTCCTGAAATCGCAAGATTTCCGAAATTTCGACGTCGAAACGTGAAAGATATTAGATTTTTTATTTTACAAAATTTCGTGTTTTTCAGTGTAATATGCCATTTGAAATCGATTTCAACAGGTGCCGGGTCCTAAAAACGCATGATTATCAGAATTTTGACGTCGAAACGTAGAAAAAATGAGATTGTTCATCTTCCAAATTTCGTGTTTTTTTCTGTAATATGCCATTCAGAATCGATTCCGATATATCTCAAGTCCTGAAATCACAAGATTTCCGAAATTTCGACGTCAAAACGTGAAAAATTATCAGATTTTCCATTCTCAAAAATTCGTGTTGTTCGGTGTAATATGCCATCCGGAATCGATTTCGACGGGTCTCGGGTCCTGAAAACAGACAATTTCTGGAATTTCGACGTTGGAACGTGAGAAATTATTAGATTTTTCATGTTCAAAAATTCGTGTTTTTCAGTGTAATATGTCATTCAGAATCGATCCCGATATATCTCAAGTCCTGAAATCGAAAGATTTCCGAAATTTCGACGTCGAAACGTGAAAAATTATCAGATTTTTCATTCTCGGAAATTCGTGTT
Organism: Tenthredo scrophulariae; assembly: GCA_963978835.1. Taxonomy (NCBI): domain Eukaryota; kingdom Metazoa; phylum Arthropoda; class Insecta; order Hymenoptera; family Tenthredinidae; genus Tenthredo; species Tenthredo scrophulariae. The sequence goes on along the minus strand of OZ022227.1, from coordinate 21,099,571 downwards.
GTTAAGTGTAATATGCCATTCGGAATCGATTTCGACGGGTCTCGGGTCCTGAAAACAGACAATTTCCGAGATTTCGACGTCGGAACGTGGAAAATTATTAGATTTTTCATGTTGAAAAATTCGTGTTTTTCAGTGTAATATGCCATTTGGAATCGATTTCTACGGGTCCCGGGTCTTATAGACGCATAAATATCAAGATTTCGACGTTGAAAGATGAAAATAATGGAATTTTTCGTCTTTCGAAATTCGTGGTTTTAGTGTCATTTGCCACCCAAAATCGATTTCCACGTCTCTCGCGTCCTGGAAACGCACGAATATCTCAATTTTTACGTTTAAAGGTGGAAATAATGAGATTTTTTGTTTTTTGGAATTCGTGTTTTCCAATGTAATTTGCCTCCTTGTATCGTTTTTGACAGGTCCCGGGTCCTGAAGACAAATGATTTCCCAGATTTTAACGTGGAAACATCAAAAATGATTGAATTTTTCGTTCATGAAAATTCGTGTTTTTGAGTGTAATATGCCACCCAGAATCGATTCCGACGGTTTCCGGGTTCCATAAACGCTTGAATATCGAGATTTCGACGTTGGATGGTGATAATAATGAAATTTTCCGTTCTACGAATTTCGTGTTTGCCAGCGTAATTTGCGGCCCGGAATCGATTTTGGCTGCATCTTCCAAATTTCGTGTTTTTTTCTGTAATATGCCGTTCAGAATCGATTCCGATATATCTCGAGTCCTGAAATCACAAGATTTCCGAAATTTCGACGTCAAAACGTGAAAAATTATCAGATTTTTCATTCTTCAGAATTCGTGTTGTTCGGTGTAATATTTCATTCGGAATCGATTTCGACGGGTCTCGTGTCCTGAAAACAGACAATTTCCGAGATTTCGACGTCGGAACGTGAAAAATTATTAGATTTTCCATGTTGAGAAATTCGTGATTTTCAGTGTAATATGCCATTTGGAATCGATTTCGACGGGTCCCGGGTCCTATAGACGCATAAATATCAAGATTTCGACGTTGAAAGATGAAAATAATGGAATTTTTCGTCTTTCGAAATTCGTGGTTTTAGTGTCATTTGCCACCCAAAATCGATTTCCACGTCTCTCGCGTCCTGGAAACGCACGAATATCTTAATTTTTACGTTGAAAGGTGGAAATAATGAGATTTTTTGTTTCTCGGAATTCGTGTTTTTCAATGTAATTTGCCTCCTAGTATCGTTTTCGACAGGTCCCGGGTCCTGCAGACGAATGATTTCCGAGATTTCAACGTCGAAACGTCAAAAATGATTGAATTTTTCGTTTATTAAAATCCGTGTTTTTGAGTGTAATATGAAACCCAGAATCGATTCCGACGGTTTCTGGGTCCCATAAACGCATGAATACCGAGATTTCGACGTCGGAACGTGAAAAATATTAAATTGTTCATTTTACAGAATTTCGTGTTTTTCAGTGTAATATGCCATCTGAAATCGATTTCGAACGGTGCCGGAACCTAAAAACGCATGATTATCAAAATTCCGACGTCGAAACGTGAAAAAAATTGAATTTTTCATCTTCCAAAGTTCGTGTTTGTATTCCGTGATATCCCATTCAGAATCGATTCCGATATATCTCGAGTCCTAAAAACGCAAGATTTCCGAAATTTCGACGGCGAAACGTAAAAAATATTAGATTTTTTATTTTACAAAATTCCGTGTTTTTCAGTGTACTATGCCATTTGAAATCGATTTCGGAAGGTGCCGGGTCCTAAAAACGCATGATTATCAGAATTTTGACGTCGAAACGTAGAAAAAATGAGATTGTTCATCTTCCAAATTTCGTGTTTTTTTCTGTAATATGCCATTCAGAATCGATTCCGATATATCTCAAGTCCTGAAATCACAAGATTTCCGAAATTTCGACGTCAAAACGTGAAAAATTATCAGATTTTCCATTCTCAAAAATTCGTGTTGTTCGGTGTAATATGCCATCCGGAATCGATTTCGACGGGTCTCGGGTCCTGAAAACAGACAATTTCTGGAATTTCGACGTTGGAACGTGAGAAATTATTAGATTTTTCATGTTCAAAAATTCGTGTTTTTCAGTGTAATATGTCATTCAGAATCGATCCCGATATATCTCGAGTCCTGAAATCGAAAGATTTCCGAAATTTCGACGTCGAAACGTGAAAAATTATCAGATTTTTCATTCTCGGAAATTCGTGTTGTTAAGTGTAATATGCCATTCGGAATCGATTTCGACGGGTCTCGGGTCCTGAAAACAGACAATTTCCGAGATTTCGACGTCGGAACGTGGAAAATTATTAGATTTTTCATGTTGAAAAATTCGTGTTTTTCAGTGTAATATGCCATTTGGAATCGATTTCTACGGGTCCCGGGTCTTATAGACGCATAAATATCAAGATTTCGACGTTGAAAGATGAAAATAATGGAATTTTTCGTCTTTCGAAATTCGTGGTTTTAGTGTCATTTGCCACCCAAAATCGATTTCCACGTCTCTCGCGTCCTGGAAACGCACGAATATCTCAATTTTTACGTTTAAAGGTGGAAATAATGAGATTTTTTGTTTTTTGGAATTCGTGTTTTCCAATGTAATTTGCCTCCTTGTATCGTTTTTGACAGGTCCCGGGTCCTGAAGACAAATGATTTCCCAGATTTTAACGTGGAAACATCAAAAATGATTGAATTTTTCGTTCATGAAAATTCGTGTTTTTGAGTGTAATATGCCACCCAGAATCGATTCCGACGGTTTCCGGGTTCCATAAACGCTTGAATATCGAGATTTCGACGTTGGATGGTGATAATAATGAAATTTTCCGTTCTACGAATTTCGTGTTTGCCAGCGTAATTTGCGGCCCGGAATCGATTTTGGCTGCATCTTCCAAATTTCGTGTTTTTTTCTGTAATATGCCGTTCAGAATCGATTCCGATATATCTCGAGTCCTGAAATCACAAGATTTCCGAAATTTCGACGTCAAAACGTGGAAAATTATCAGATTTTTCATTCTTCAGAATTCGTGTTGTTCGGTGTAATATTTCATTCGGAATCGATTTCGACGGGTCTCGTGTCCTGAAAACAGACAATTTCCGAGATTTCGACGTCGGAACGTGAAAAATTATTAGATTTTCCATGTTGAGAAATTCGTGATTTTCAGTGTAATATGCCATTTGGAATCGATTTCGACGGGTCCCGGGTCCTATAGACGCATAAATATCAAGATTTCGACGTTGAAAGATGAAAATAATGGAATTTTTCGTCTTTCGAAATTCGTGGTTTTAGTGTCATTTGCCACCCAAAATCGATTTCCACGTCTCTCGCGTCCTGGAAACGCACGAATATCTTAATTTTTACGTTGAAAGGTGGAAATAATGAGATTTTTTGTTTCTCGGAATTCGTGTTTTTCAATGTAATTTGCCTCCTAGTATCGTTTTCGACAGGTCCCGGGTCCTGCAGACGAATGATTTCCGAGATTTCAACGTCGAAACGTCAAAAATGATTGAATTTTTCGTTTATTAAAATCCGTGTTTTTGAGTGTAATATGAAACCCAGAATCGATTCCGACGGTTTCTGGGTCCCATAAACGCATGAATACCGAGATTTCGACGTCGGAACGTGAAAAATATTAAATTGATCATTTTACAGAATTTCGTGTTTTTCAGTGTAATATGCCATCTGAAATCGATTTCGAACGGTGCCGGAACCTAAAAACGCATGATTATCAAAATTCCGACGTCGAAACGTGAAAAAAATTGAATTTTTCATCTTCCAAAGTTCGTGTTTGTATTCCGTGATATCCCATTCAGAATCGATTCCGATATATCTCGAGTCCTAAAAACGCAAGATTTCCGAAATTTCGACGGCGAAACGTAAAAAATATTAGATTTTTTATTTTACAAAATTCCGTGTTTTTCAGTGTACTATGCCATTTGAAATCGATTTCGGAAGGTGCCGGGTCCTAAAAAAGCATGATTATCAGAATTTTTACGTCGAAACGTAGAAAAAATGAAATTTTTCATCTACCAAATTTCGTGTTTTTTTCTGTAATATGCCATTCAGAATCGATTCCGACGGGTCCCGGGTCCTATAGACGCATAAATATCAAGATTTCAACGTTGGGAGATGGAAATATTGAAATTTTTTGTCTCTTGAACTTCGTGGTTTTAGTGTCATTTACCACCCAAAATCGATTTCCACGGGTTCGCGTCTTGGAAACGCACGAATATCTGAATTCTTACGTTAAAAGGTGGAAATAATGAGATTTTTTGTTTTTCGGAATTCGTGTTTTCCAATGTAATTTGCCTCCTTGTATCGTTTTCGACAGGTCCCGGGTCCTGAAGACGAATGATTTCCGAGATTTTAACGTGGAAACATTAAAGATGATTGAATTTTTCGTTCAATAAAATCCGTGTTTTGAGTGTAATATGCAACCCAGAATCGCGTCCGACGGTTTCCGGGTCCCATGAACGCATAAATATCGAGATTTCGACGTTGGATGGCGATAATAATGAAATTTTTCGTTCTACGAAATTCGTGTTTGCTAGCGTAATTTGCGGCCCGGAATCGATTTTGGCTGGTCCCGGGTCCTGAAAACAAACAATTTCCGAGATTCCGACGTCGGAACGTGAATAATTATTAGATTTTTCATTTTCAGAAATTCGTGTTTTTTAGTGTAATACGCCATTTGGAATCGATTCCGACGGGTCCCGGGTCCTGAAAAAAAGACAATTTCCGAAATTTCGACGTCGAAACGTGAAAAATTACCAGATTTTTCGTTCTCAAAAATTCGCGTTGTTCAGTGTAATATGCCATTTGGAATCGATTCCGACGGGTCCCGGGTCCTATAGACGCATGAATATCAAGATTTCGACGTTGAAAGATAAAAATAATGGAAGTTTTCGTCTTTCGAAATTCGTGGTTTTAGTGTCATTTGCCACCCAAAATCGATTTCCACGTCTCTCGCGTCCTGGAAACGCACGAATATCTAAATTTTTACGTTGAAAGGTGGAAATAATGAGGTTTTTTGTTTTTCCGAATTCGTGTTTTTCAATGTAATTTGCCTTCTAGTATCGTTTTCGACAGGTCCCGGGTCCTGGAGACGAATGATTCCCGAGATCTTGACGTGGAAACATCAAAAATGATTGAATTTTTCGTTCACAAAAATTCGTGTTTTTGAGTGTAATATGCCACCCAGAATCGATTCCGACGGTTTCCGGGTCCCATAAACGCATGAATATCGAGATTTCGACGTTGGATGGTGATAATAATGAAATTTTCCGTTCTACGAAATTCGTGTTTGCTAGCGTAATTTGCGGCCCGGAATCGATTTTGGCTGGTCCCGTGTCCTTAAAACAGACAATTTTCGAGATTCCGACGTCGGAACGTAAAAAATTATTAGATTTTTCATTTTCAGAAAATCGTGTTTTTCAGTGTAATATGCCATTTGGAATCGATTCCGACGGGTCTCGGGTCCTGAAAAAAGACAATTTCCGAGATTTCGACGTCGAACCGTGAAAAATCATCAGATTTTTCGATTTCAGAATTTCGTGTTTTTTCAGTGTAATATGCCATTTAAAATCGATTTCGACGGGTGCCGGGTCCTAAAAACGCATGATTATCAGAATTTTGACGTCGAAACGTAGAAAAAATGAAATTTTTCATCTTCCAAATTTCGTGTTTTTTTCTGTAATATGCCATTCAGAATCGATTCCGATATATCTCGAGTCCTGAAATCACAAGATTCCCGAAATTTCGACGTCAAAACGTGAAAAATTATCAGATTTTTCATTCTCAAAAATTCGTGTTGTTCAGTGTAATATTCCATTCGAAATCGATTTCGACGGGTCTCGGGTCCTGAAAACAGACAATTTCCGAGATCTCGACGTCGGAACGTGAAAAATTGTTAGATTTTTCTTGTTAAAAAATTCGTGTTTTTCAGTGTAATATGCCATTTGGAATTGATTTCGACGGGTCCCGGGTCCTATAGACGCATGAATATCAAGATTTCGACGTTGAAAGATAAAAATAATGGAATTTTTCGTCTTTCGAAATTGGTGGTTTTAGTGTCATTTGCCACCCAAAATCGATTTCCACGGGTTCGCGTCTTGGAAACGCACGAATAACTGAATTCTTACGTTAAATGGTGGAAATAATGAGATTTTTTGTGTTTCGGAATTCGTGTTTTCCAATGTAATTTGCCTCCTTGTATCGTTTTCGACAGGTCCCGGGTCCTGAAGACGAATGATTTCCGAGATTTTAACGTGGAAACATTAAAAATGATTGAATTTTTCGTTCAATAAAATCCGTGTTTTTGAGTGTAATATGCAACCCAGAATCGATTCCGACGGTTTCCGGGTCCCATAAACGCATGAATATCGAGATTTCGACGTTGGATGGTGATAATAATGAAATTTTTCGTTCTACGAAATTCGTGTTTGCTAGCGTAATTTGCGGCCCGGAATCGATTTTGGCTGGTCCCGGGTCCTGAAAACAGACAATTTCCGAGATTCCGACGTCGGAACGTGAATAATTATTAGATTTTTCATTTCCAGAAATTCGTGTTTTTCAGTGTAATATGCCATTTGGAATCGATTCCGACGGGTCCCGGGTCCTGAAAAAAAGACAATTTCCGAGATTTCGACGTCGGAACGTGAAAAATCAACAGATTTTTCGATTTCAAAATTTCGTGTTTTTTCAGTGTAATATGCCATTCAGAATCGATTCCGATATATCTCGAGTCCTGAAATCACAAGATTTCCGAAATTTCGACTTCGAAACGTGAAAAATTATCAGATTTTTCATTCTCAAAAATTCGCGTTGTTCAGTGTTATATGCCATTCGGACTCGATTTCGACGGGTCTCGGGTCCTGAGAACAGACAATTTCCGAGATTTCGACGTCGGAACGTGAAAAATTATCAGATTTTTCATGATAAAAAATTCGTGTTTCTCAGTGTAATATGCCATTTGGAATCGATTACGACGGGTCCCGGGTCCTATAGACGCATAAATATCAAGATTTCAACGTTGGGAGAGAGAGAGAGAGAGAGAGAAAAGCGTTTATTAAATCCTGGGATCGAGATCCCCTAAGGATTACAATGTGGGTGTACAGTAAGTTTCAACTATAAATATAAACTAAAGATATATACTAAAAATATATTATTAGAGAACAGATCACATAAAATAAAAGATAACATGGAATAAAATAAGAAACAAAATAAGAGAGAAGGAAAAACTAAAACATGACCAATAACTAGAAGCAGCTGATAACAAGCAGCTGAAAAGTATCTACAGAACTTCGGAACACAACTACAGATAGGTAGAAATGGCCGACGTAGCATAGAGCCGTTTGAATCAAATAAAATTACAAATAAAATGGCAAATTAAAGATAACACAGAAGAGAAAAAACCGGACTAAAGACAAAGTCGGGACATGAGCTGAGCCTTAAACGCATTCACTGACTTAGCCTGTCGCGCAGCGGGGGGTAGCGAGTTCCATAACGTACAGGCACTGATAAGCACAGAATTCTGATAGGTGGTAGTCCTAGCGTGCGGAATGAGAAGCGCATCAGCAGGACCGCGCAGACTCCTCCCCTGCACGTCAGCCCGAAAACTTAACCGCGAGAACAAATACGCCGGCTGCTTTTTCCGAATGAGTTGGTAAATAAAGACACCTAGTGAGTACCGCCGCCTACCGTCGATCTTCAACCAGCCCAAGATATTATAGAAGGGCGTGATGTGCTTGGATTTTTTGACATCAAAAATAAAGCGGATGCAGGAATTGAACGCTCGATCCAACTTAGAGTTAAGTTCAGCGGTTAGATCACAATACACGGGGCAACAGTACTCTAGATGCGGGTGAATTAGCGCTGAGACAAGCAATGTCCGCATTCGCGTGTTGAGAGAGTCTCTGTTGGTCTTGAGCTGCCACAGGGTGCTAAAAATTTTTTTGGACACATGGGAGACATGACTTTTCCACGACAGGGTGCTAGAAATCTGAACGCCAAGATATTTTAATTCGTTGCTAAAAGGTACATCGTGTCCAAGGACAGAGACATGCGGTATTAGGCTTAGATCAAGGCCGTTGACATATCTAGCGCTGCCCACAATAACTGCGGCAGTTTTCGCAGCATTCACCGACAGCTGGTTATCGTGAACCCAGTCAACAATGGCTGACACATCCATGCTGATCTTCGCGACGCTAGCGGCCACCTCAGAAGGAGCAAAGTGGTGATAAATGAGCAGATCGTCGGCGTACAACATGTACGAGCAATGCTTGAGCACGGATGGCAGATCGTTAATGAATATAGAGAATAAAAGAGGGCCTAAGACCGACCCTTGCGGAACCCCAGAGCAAACGGCAACTGGTGACGACATATCGCCATCATTCCCACGAACCGCCTGCCTACGACCCGATAAGTACGAGGCAAACCAATTCAGAGACGTGCACGAGAGATTCATGGCTCTGAGTTTGGTGAGCAGCAGCGAGTGGCTTACCGTGTCGAACGCCTTCTTTAGGTCAAACGAGACGAGTATAGTACAAGCGCGATCGTCGACGGCTCGTCTGATGTCATCGGTGACGCAAATCAGCGCCGTTTGAGTGCTCACACCCTTCCGAAAACCAGACTGTCGGGGATCGAGGTACCCTTTTTCACTAAGAAAATCAGATAGCTGCAGGAAAACAATCTTCTCAAGCAGTTTTGAGCCGGCACAAAGCAAACTGATAGGTCGAAAATCATTATAATCGGATGCATTGGCTGACTTGGCAAGAGGGCAGACTAGTGCATCCTTCCAGAGTGACGGAAACTCGCCATGCATTAAGGAATGATTGAAGATATGTACAAGAACAGATGATACGATGGGCGCGGCGAGTTTGAGGTAGCTAACAGGAATACCATCGACCCCTTTGGCGTTGGTCTTAACGGAAAAGAGCAATTTCCCAACTAATGCTGTGGATACATCGCGAAAGTGAAAATATGCGTCGTCAAAGGGTATAACGGCAGCACCCGACACTGAAGTTGAGGTCATGTGCGCGTTTCCCCCGGGGTCCAGCTGAAATACCGAAGCAAAAAACCGATTGAAACCGTCCGCGGTGAGGTGATTAGGTAGCTGTCGCGATTTTTTCTTGGTAAGACCTAAAGAACCAAGCTGTTTCCAGATCAGCTTGGAATCAGTAAGACCCCGAAATTTATTAAGATAATAGGAACTAGACGCAGCCTTGATCGCAGCCTTCACCCGATTACGCAGGCTCCGAAACCTGTCACGAGATACTGGGGTACGCTCTCGATACCAGAATCTACGCGCAGAGTCCCTTTGCTTCATAAGCAGTCTGAGCTCATTATTCAACCAGGGAGCCGGGGCCCGTTTGAGGCGAACCCTTTTCAGAGGCGCGTGCCTGTCAACAGCGTCTAACATAAGGACATTAAGATTCGCTACCATGACGTCCAACGAGCTTCCTAGAAATATAGCAGACCAGTCACTGCTGGCTAGATCACTCAGAAAAGAGTCAGTATTAATTGCCTTGAGGTCTATGTAGAGGAACTCCCGCGGCTCACGACGCGGTCGCACAAACGCATACCAGAAACTAACAAGATCGTGGGCTGAGAGAAACGGAACGGATAACTGCTCGTAATCGGATACCTTAGAGAGATCATCGACAACACATAAGTCAATCCAGGTGTGGCTAGATGCAGTGTGGTGGGTAGGCCCGGAGGAAATAACGAACAGATTCAGACTAAGCAAAAGGTTGCGGAGGTACTGACTATCAAACGACTCCGCACAGAGATTGGCGTTGAAGTCGCCCAATATAATAGTGTCAGAGTACATATGGCATAGTTGCAGGAATTGGTCCACAAACACTCCTAGCCCACCCACTTTAGGGGGCCTATAAACTACAGATAACATTAACTTGCTGCTAGACACACCTGGATACGACAGCTCAACGCACAAGAACTCGGGGCGACCGCTGTATACACTATCAGAAGAGCAGATGCAAACGGACTTAAAGACAGAAGAGACATACAGAGCAACGCCGCCCCCGCCCTTACCAACTCTATCACACCTGAAAAGATTAAAACCAGGTAGGGCAACAAAGTCGCTGGAGATGTGCGGCTTCAGACAAGACTCCGAGACTGCGATGATGTCGGGCGGTTGCAGACGGAAGTGTTCGCGGAATTCAACAATATGCGCCGTCAGAGATTGGGCATTGACATGGCAGATCTTGACCCTAGAACCCAAACGACGGGTCGGAGGCAAGGCAGAAGCGTTCGATCGTTCAGGTCCAGGTCCCGATCCAGCATCAGTAGGCAACGATTGTCAGGCACTGCCCCCATGACCAGCACCCGAAGGCCCTTGAGGTTGATCATTTGGTTGTTGTTGTGTAGGCCCGTCGGCTCTAGACCGAGATAGCAGAGGTAGGTCCGCTTCGGAGCGGATGATAATCGGGTCAGAAGACGCTTCACGTTTAACAAAAATCCTCTCATTTCTAGCCCAGACAAAACGATAGCCACGTCGCTTAGCAATGTCTTTAGCCTTACGAAGGAGAGCAGCTATAGTGGGTGACAGGTGCTCGTTTAGGAATACAGGCCTATGAGGATGTTCGCCGGCCAGATCCAATTCATCGGCATATACATGCCCAGCGGAGCGCTTGGCAGCTAGGAAACGATTTCGGCAGTCCGTCGACTGGAGGCGTGCCAGAATCATACGTGGGTTTTTGGAGTTTTTGGTACTCCTAATGCGAATAATCTCACATACATCAGCCCTGGACAGGCTAACCGTGAGGCAAGCGGCGAGGGATCGCAGATCGGAAGATGGAAATATTGAAATTTTTTGTCACTTGAAATTCGTGGTTTCAGTGTCATTTACCACCCAAAATCGATTTCCACGGGTTTCGCGTCCTGGAAACGCACGAATATCTGAATTTTTACGTTAAAAGGTGGAAATAATGAGATTTCTAATTTTCAGAAATTAGTGTTTTTCGATGTAAATCGCCTCCTAGAATAGACTTCAACAGGTCCCGGGACCTAAGAACGCATGAGTATCAAAATTTCGATGTCGAAACGTGAAGAAAATTGAATTTTTCATCTTCCAAATTTCGTGTTTTTTTTCTGTAATATGTCATTCAGAATCGATTCCGATATATCTCGAGTCCTGAAAACGCAAGATTTCCGAGATTTCGACGTCGAAACGTGGAAGATATTAGATTTTTTATTCTACAAAATTTCGTGTTTTTCAGTGTAATATGCCATTTGAAATCGATTCCGACAGGTGCCGGGTCCTAAAAACGCATGATTATCAGAATTTTGACGTCGAAACGTAGAAAAAATTGAATTGTTCATCTTCCAAATTTCGTGTTTTTTTCTGTAATATGCCATTCAGAATCGATTCCGATACATCTCGAGTCCTGAAATCACAAGATTTCCGAAATTTCGACGTCAAAACGTGAAAAATTATCAGATTTTTCATTCTTCAGAATACGTGTTGTTCAGTGTAATATTCCATTTGGAATCGATTTCGACGGGTCTCGGGTCCTGAAAACAGACAATTTCCGAGATCTCGACGTCGGAACGTGAAAAATTATTAGATTTTTCATGTTGAAAAATTCGTGTTTCTCAGTGTAATATGCCATTTGGAATCGATTTCGACGGGTCCCGGGTCCTATAGACGCATGAATATCAAGATTCCGACGTTGAAAGATGAAAATAATGGAATTTTTCGTCTTTCGAAATTCGTGGTTTTAGTGTCATTTGCCACCCAAAATCGATTTCCACGTCTCTCGCGTCCTGGAAACGCACGAATATCTAAATTTTTACGTTGAAAGGTGGAAATAATGAGGTTTTTTGTTTTTCCGAATTCGTGTTTTTCAATGTAATTTGCCTCCTAGTATCGTTTTCGACAGGTCCCGGGTCCTGGAGACGAATGATTCCCGAGATCTTGACGTGGAAACATCACAAATGATTGAATTTTTCGTTCATAAAAATTCGTGTTTTTGAGTGTAATATGCCACCCAGAATCGATTCCGACGGTTTCCGGGTCCCATAAACGCATGAATATCGAGATTTCGACATTGGATGGTGATAATAATGAAATTTTTCGTTCTACGAAATTCGTGTTCGCTAGCGTAATTTGCGGCCCGGAATCGATTTTGGCTGGTCCCGTGTCCTGAAAACAGACAATTTTCGAGATTCCGACGTCGGAACGTAAAAAATTATTAGATTTTTCATTTCCAGAAATTCGTGTTTTTCAGTGTAATATGCCATTTGGAATCGATTCCGAAGGGTCCCGGGTCCTGAGAAAAGACAATTTCCGAGATTCTGACGTCGGAACGTAAAAAATCATCAGATTTTTCATTTTCAAAATTTCGTGTTTCTCAGTGTAATATGCCATTTGGAATCGATTTCGACGGGTCCCGGGTCCGGAAAACAGACAATTTCCGAGATTTCGACCTCGGAACGTGGAAAATTATTAGATTTTTCATTTTCAGAAATTCGTGTTTTTCAGTGTAATATGCCATTTGGAATCGATTCCGAAGGGTCCCGGGTCCTGAGAAAAGACAATTTCCGAGATTCTGACGTCGGAACGTAAAAAATCATCAGATTTTTCATTTTCAAAATTTCGTGTTTCTCAGTGTAATATGCCATTTGGAATCGATTTCGACGGGTCCCGGGTCCGGAAAACAGACAATTTCCGAGATTTCGACCTCGGAACGTGGAAAATTATTAGATTTTTCATTTTCAGAAATTCGTGTTTTTCAGTGTAATATGCCATTTGGAATCGATTCCGACGGGTCCCGGGTCCTGAGAAAAGACAATTTCCGAGATTTTGACGTCGGAACGTGAAAAATCATCAGATTTTTCATTCTCAAAATTTCGTGTTTTTCAGTGTAATATGCCATTTGAAATCGATTTCGAACGGTGCCAGGACGTAAAAACGCATAATTATCAAAATTTCGACGTCGGAACGTGAAAAAAATTGGATTCTTCATCTTCCAAATTTCGTCTTTTTTTTTCTGTAATATGTCATTCAGAATCGATTCCGATATATCTCGAGTCCTGAAAACGCAAGATTTCCGAAATTTCGACGTCAAAACGTGAAAAATTATCAGATTTTTAATCCTTGAAAATTCGTGTTGTTTAGTGTAATATGCCATTCGGAATCGTTTTCGACGGGTCTCGGGTCCTGAGAACAGAAAATTTCCGAGATATCGACGACGGAACGTGAAAAATTATTAGATTTTTTATGTTAAAAAATTCGTGTTTTCCAGTGTAATATGCTATTTGGAATCGATTTCGACGGGTCCAGGGTCCTATAGACGCATCAATATGGAGATTTCGACGTTGGAAGGTATAAATAATGAAATTTTTCGTTCTACGAAATTCGTGGTTTTAGTGTCATTTGCCACCCAAAATCGATTTCCACGGGTTTCGCGTCCTGAAAACGCACAAATATCTGAATTTTTACGTTGAGAGGTGGAAATAATGAAATTTTTCGTTACCGAAAATTCGTGTTTTTCGATGTGATTTGCCTCCTAGAATCGACTCCGACAAGTCTCGGGACCTAAAAACGCATGATTTCCAAAATTTCGACGTCAAAACGTTAAAAGAATTAAATTTTTCATCTTCCAAAGTTCGTGTTTTTTTCTGTGATATGCCGTTTAGAATCGATTCCGATATATCACGAGTCCTAAAAACGCATGATTTCCGAAATTTCGACGTCGAAACGTGAAAAATTGTCAGATTCTTCGTTCTCGAAAATTCGTGTTTCTCAGTGTCATATGCCATTTGGAATCGATTCCGAGGGGTCCCGGTTCTTATAGACGCATAAATATCAAGATTCCGACGTTGAAAGGTAAAAATAATAAAATTTTTCGATTCCCGAAATTCATGGTTTTAGTGTCATCTCCCACTTGAAATTCATTTCCACCGGTCCCGCGTCCTGTAAACGCACGAATATCTGAATTACGACGTTGAAAGGTGGATTTAATAAAATTTTTCGTTCTCAGAAATTCGTGTTTTTCGATGTGACTTGCCTCCTAGAATCGATTTCGACAGGTCCCGGGTCCTAAAAACGCATAATTTCCAAAATTTCGACGTCGAAACGTAAAAAAAATGGAATTTTTCATCTTCTAAAGTTCGTGTTTTTTTCTAAAATCTGACATTCAGAATCGATTCCGATATACCACGAGTCCTGAAAACGTATGATCTTCGAAATTTTGACGTCGAAACGTGAATAATACTAGATTTTTCATTTTATAAATTCGCTTTTTTTAGTGTAATATGCCATTTGGAATCGATTCCGACAGGTCCCGGGTCCTATAGACGCATTAATATAAAGATTTCGACGTTGGAAGGTATAAATAATTAAATTTTTCGTTCTACGAAATTCGTGGTTTTAGTGTCATTTGCCACCCAAAATCGATTCCCACGGGTTTCGCGTCCTGAAAACGCACAAATATCTGAATTTTCACGTTGAAAGGTAAAAATAATGAAATTTTCCGTTGTCCGGAATTCGTGTTTTTCGATGTAATTTGCCTCCCAGAATCGATTTCGACAGGTCCCGGGTCCTGGAGACGAATGATTTCCGAGATTTCAACGTGGAAACGTGAAAAATATTTGAATTTTCCGTTCATAAAAATTCGTGTTTTTGAGTTTAATATGCCACCCAGAATCGATTCCGACGGTTTTCGGGTCCCATGGACGCATGAATATCGAGATTCTGACGTTGGGAGGTGTTAATAATCAAATTTTTCGTTCTACGAAATCCGTGTTTGCTAGCGTAATTTGGGGCCCGGAATCGATTTTGGCCGGTCTTGGGTCCTGAAAACAGACAATTTCCGAGATTCCGACGTCGGAACGTAAAAAATAATTAGATTTTTCATTTTCAGAAGTTCGTGTTTTTCAGTATAACATGCCATTTGGAATCGATTTCAACGGGTCCCGGGTCCTGAAAAAAGACAATTTCCGAGATTTCGACGTCGGAACGTGAAAAATCATCAGATTTTTCACATTTAGAAATTTGTGTTTTTCAGTGTAACATGCCATTTGGAATCGATTCCGACGGGTCCCGGGTCCTATAGACGCATGAATATCAAGATTCCGAGGTTGAAAGAAGAAAATAATGGAATTTTTTGTTTTCCGAAATTTGTGGTTTTAGTGTCATTTGAAACCCAAAATCGATTTCCACGGGTCTTGCGTCCTGGAAACGCACGAATATCTGAATTTTTACGTTGAAAGGTGGGAATAATGAGATTTTTCGTTTTTAGATCTTCGTGTTTTTCGATGTGATTTGCCTCCTAGAATCGACTCCGACAGGTCCCGGGTCCTAAAAACGCATGATTTCCAAAATTTCGACGTCGAAACGTGAAAAAAATGAAATTCTTCTTCTCCCAAAGTTCGTGTTTTTTTCTGTAATATGCCACCCAGAATCGATTCCGACGCATTTCGGGTCCCATGGAAGCATGAATATCGAGATTTTTACGTTGGAAGGTAGAAATAATGAAATTTTTCGTTCTACGAAATACGTGTTTGTTAGTGTAATTTGCGGCCCGAAATCGATTTCGACGATTTTCGGGTCCCATGGACGCACGAATCTCGAGATTTCGACGTCGAAAGGTCAAATAATGGAATTTCTTGTTCTACGAAATTCGTGTTTGTTAGTGTAATTTGCGACCCGGAATCGATTACGACTGGTCCCGGATCCTGAATTTAGATAATTTCTGAGATCCCGACGTCGCAACATAGAAAATTATGAGTTTTTTCATCTCCAACGATTCGTGTTTTTCAGTGTAATATGCCATTTGGAATCGATTTCGAAGGGTCCCCGGTCCTATAGACGCATAAATATTAAGATTCCGAGGTTGAAAGGTGAAAATAATGAAATTTTTCGTTTTCCGAAATTCGTGGTTTTAGTGTCATTTGCCACCCAAAATCGATTTTCACGGGTCACGCGTCCTGGAAACGCACGAATATCTAAATTTTTACGTTGAAAGGTGGGAATAATGAGATTTTTCGTTTCTAGAAATTCGTGTTTTTCGATGTGATTTGCCTCCTAGAATCGACTCCGACAGGTCCCGGGTCCTAAAAACGCATGATTTCCAAAATTTCGACGTCAAAACAAGAAAAAAATGAAATTCTTCAGTTTCCAAAGTTCGTGTTTTTATCTGTAATATGCCATTCAGAATCGATTCCGATATACCACGAGTCCTGAAAATGTATGATTCTCGACATTTTTACGTCGAAACGTGAATAATACTAGATTTTCCATTTTCCAAAATTCGTGTTTTTTAGTGTAATATGCCACCCAGAATCGATTCCGACGGTTTTCGGGTCCCATGGATGCATGAATATCGAGATTTTGACGTTGAAAGGTGAAAATAATGAAATTTTTCGTTCAACGAAATTCGTGTTTGTTAGTGTAATTTGCGGCCCGGAATCGATTTCGACTGGTCCCGGGTCCTGAATACAGATAATTTCTTAGATTTCGACGTCGAAACGTAGAAAATTGTGAGTTTTTTCATTCTCAACAATTCCCGTTTTTCAGTGTAATATGCCATTTGGAATCGATTTCGAAGTGTCCCCGGTCCTATAGACGCATGAATATCAAGATTCCGAGGTTGAAAGGTGAAAATAATGAAATTTTTCGTTTTCTATAATTCGTCGTTTTAGTGTCATTTGCCACTCAAAATCGATTTCCACGGTTCCGCGTCCTTTACAGAACCCGGGACCTGTCGGAATCGATTTGGGTGGCATATTACACTAAAAAATACAAATTTTGAAAATTGAAAAAAGTCGTAATTTTTCACGTTTCTACGTCGGAATCTCGGAAATTATGCGTTTTCAGGTCCCGGGACCTGTGAGGATCGATTCTGAGTGGCAAATCACACTGAAAAATACCAATTTCGGCAGATGAATGAAGTCATCATTTTTTTCGTTTCCACGTCGAAATCTCAGTGATTATTCGTTTATAAGACCCAGGACCAGTCTGAATCAATTCTCGGAGGCAAATTACATCGAAAAACACGGATTTCGGAAAACGGAAAATTTCATAATTTCCACCTTTTAACGTCGACATCTCGATATTCATGCGTTTATATAGGCTCCGAGACCCGTCGAAATTGATTTTGGGTGGCAAATTCACTATAAAACATGAATTTTGGAAAAAGGAAGTTTTATCATTTTCCACGTTTCAACGTCGAAAGCTCGATATCTAGCGTTTCCAACACCCGTGACAAGTCGAAATCGATACTGGGTGGCAAATGACACTGAGAAATACGAATTTTGAAAAGATAGAAGTCATAATTCTTCACGCTCCTACGTCGAAATCTCGAGAATCATGGGTTTCCAGAACCCGGGACCTGTCGGAATCGATTCTCGGTAGCAAATCACGCAAAAAAAGCAGAAATTCAGCAAAATGAAAAATTACATAATCTTTACGTTTCTACGTCGAAATCTCGGAAAATATGCGTTTTCACGACTCGGGACCTGTCGAAATCAATTCTGAAAGGCGAATTACATCAAAAAACAAGAATTTCGAGAGACGAAAAATTTCATTTTTTCCACCTTTCAACGTCAAAATCTCGATATCCGTCCATAGGCTACGAAACCCATCAGAATCGATTTCGGGTGGCAAATTTACGTTAAAACACGAATCTTAGAAGATGGACGTTTTATCATTTTCTACGTTTCAACGTCGAAACCTGGATATCCATGCGTTTTCAACACCTGGGACCTGTCGGAATTGATTCTGGGTAGCAGATAACGCAGAAAAAAAAAAAAATCCGTAATCTTTACGTTTCTACGTCGTAATCTCGGAAAATACGCGTCTCTAGGACGCGAAACCTTTCGGAATCGATTCTGAACGGCGAATTACATCAAAGAACAAGAATTTCGAAAGACGAAAAATCTCATTATTTCCACCTTTCAACGTCGAATCCATCTATAGGCTACGGAACCAATCAGAATCGATTATGGGTTGCAAATTTCCTATGAAACACGAATTCCGAAAAATGAAAAATTAAATCATAGTAGTGTATATATGAGAGTTCTGGATCCAGCCTTCTTTACCGGCCATCAGGCAGTACGTAAGTTACCGACCGCGCCGATAAGTTATCGACGATCGGATGGTAACGATTACCGATCTTTGTTACCGATAGTCTGATGGTAACGATTGTGGATTACCGTTCTTTTTGTTACCGACAATCGAATGTTTGCGATTTTCCGCCATGCGATGGCGCCACTACCGATCTGTTTTTTGGATCATGCTAACGATAAGCTCGGACTCGATCGTGAATACTCCGATGAGGCCGAACTGGGTGATGATGATCGGCATCTTTCCATATTTATTTGGATCGTCTTCGTATCCGAACCCGCCGCATCTTCCCGCACGAAAGACGAAATATCCAAGCATTGGATGGGCGATGCTGTGTCATTTTCAGTAGTGGCCGCACGCATCGCCCAATGATCATTAATTTGATACTGCCGCGTGATGTTTTCGATCATTTCGTAGTGCACGCCCGCGGTTTCATTGATGAAGTTCTCATCCACATGACTGTCGCGCAAAAATCGCGGCACCACCTGCGCGTTCTGAAGGAATCGCGCCCTCAACTCGGCCCTTCGCCGCAGTTGCGCTGCCCGCTGTGCAACTTTTCCGTGAGTTGGATTCATCTGGATTTATCACACATTCTTATATTAGAATCCGTTGAAATTTGTGTATTCAATACCAACAACATACCTTATTTTATTTTTTTTTCTTCCACGCGTTTAGTTTCGGAAGTTCTTCTTCTTCTTC
The DNA here is from genome assembly GCA_963978835.1 of Tenthredo scrophulariae. NCBI lineage: Eukaryota > Metazoa > Arthropoda > Insecta > Hymenoptera > Tenthredinidae > Tenthredo > Tenthredo scrophulariae. The sequence continues at coordinate 21,080,789 of OZ022227.1, read as the reverse complement.
TTCTTCTTCTTCTTCTTGATGCTTTACTCCGATTCTATGAACTTTCGCTATTCACCGATCTTTTCAAACTGTTTCGGATTCTATGAACTTTCGCTATTCACCGATCTTTTCAAACTGGAAACGGGATGGGGGGAGAGTTGGGTTGCATCCTATTGGCTGCACACCACCCCCGAAATGAAATGAGGCCCAACCAACCAGAGAACAGCTCTCAAGACATCCTCCTACACCATAAAATCGGTTAGTCTCAAGACTCGAGCAATAAATCAATGTGATTTTCGCTGCTCTAAGATAAGATCAGCCAAAGATGAAGATGGCAATAAGAAAATATGGGTTTTCCGCATTCGTTCACACGGTACTGCTTGCACAGCTACATGCATACCGATCCCACGCAATAAATCAGCATGATTTTGGCCGCTCAAGAGCGTTAGAATTTTGTTAATCTGCAAGTGGTCGGTGCACAACCACCAATTCATATATATCATGCAGATAAAATCAGTCTAACATAAACATTGCAATAAGAAAATGGGTTTTCCACATTCGTTCACGCGATACCGTCTGCACACCTGCATGCATACCGATCCTACGCAATAAATCAGCAGCTCAGTCAATTTTCGGCTTTGCCTGAGACCGCACACGTAGCTGTTAATATGGAGCTAATATTGGATGTACAAGGGTTTGGACGATTCAGTGATAAATTTGTGATAAAAGAGCTGGCTGCAATAAGCATTCGCGCGCATGAGGAATATAGACAGGGTATTACACGCATCCTCTTCAAAGCACCATGCTCCTAAGTGACTCTCTCAAGTGAGTACAGAAATCTTAATTCGTGGCTGACATGGCATTATCATGGAATACCCTGGATTGCTGAAGAAACGCCGTATAGAGATGCGGAAAAAACTGTGAGAGAGGTTGTGCAAGATGCGAGTTGCATTCATGTGAAGGGATTGGAGAAGAAACGTTGGATTGAAAAAATCCTCAATGACGACTCAAAAGCGGTGATTGATTTGGATGAGCTGGGGTGTCCGAATTTTCGAATACTACGATTGGAATCGCATGTATTTCATTGGCATGGAGACTGTCATGGCGATGTACCGAGAGGCTACCATTGCGCCTTCGAGAACGTTCAACGGTTAAAGAACTGGTATTTAGAGGAGGGTCATAAAAAACCCTCCCCAGATGTCTCGAGGGCGGGGGATCATGGCTTGAAAGTCCAGAGCTCGCAGGGAGCCGCATTCGTACATCCAGAATTCTCGCCATTAACGCACATTCCAGACCTCAGCAGCCTGAACAGCACCAGCCGTATGGACAATGATGCAGATGAAGAAGATGTCGAAGCTGGAGATTGGACAAAAGTACGACATCACGAAACTGAGGCTTGTGAAAACGAAATTTGGTTGCAGAATCATCGCTACGATTGCCAACGAATATATCGTGTTCCTGCCTGCGAGAGTTGAAAAGGCTCTAGAGAATGATCCTACTCAGCTGGATCAGTTGAACAACGAGGCGGATCAAGAACGCTTGCAGATACTCTATCTTGAAGGCCCATACAAAAAATGAATTCTCTGGCAAAATCTAAACACACACACACACACACACATGTATATATATGTAATGGGAATGGGTTAGGGTTGAATAAATAACAATGAATTTGCAATTACATTTATTTATTTATTTATTGTTCCTTCAGTTATTTAGAATAAGCTCAATTCATAGTTCTCAAGCATGATGAATCCTCAGAATGTAGCTAATTTTTTGACGGTGCCACTGATTGGATTGTATTCAACAATGCGATCATGTATAATCATACAGTAGGCTGTAGTATTTGCTGGGAATGCGAGACTAGTTTCAAATTCTAAACGAATATCCACCGGACCACTCTTTAACGACTCATTTTGCTTGGAACAGTCTATCGTAATGAGCGGAGCTCTGTTTAAAAAATCATTTTTCGACAAAAGAGGCTCGGATTCTTTATCATAGTATGAAATTTGAAAGTTAGTGTACATATTGTAGAGAATAGCGTATTGATTGTGAGCAATATCAAGATTCAAATTTCCATAGGGATAGCATTGCGAGTTTAGAAAAAGTTTTACATCTCTAATCATACAATGATCGAATTGACTGGCATTTTTCTTCGGATCGATTCGTCTTGCGGTTTGGAATCCTAGTATGACGTGTCTTGGCTTCTCTAGTTGTGTAGATGTCTTGACAACCCATACATGTCTCGTTGTTGCAGGCAGCATCGGGTACTCGTACATTTCCCACGAGCGGAAACTCATAGATACAGCTGGATCTTTGGCTATATAATTGAGCATTTTGATCTTTGCAGGATCCGACAGTCTGATGTATGGTAATAACCATTCAATTTTTTCGAGCGAAATTTTGATTCCCTCCACGGTGGTTTGATAAATGGCACTTATATCATTGTTCGATCGGGTCAAAATCAGCTCATGCTTAGCATTGACGATTATTCGATTATAATCCTCGGCAAATCCGAGTAGAAAATTCAGTGGTATAACAACATCAAAGTACCCATCGGCGTTGGTTAGCTTATTATTATCCTCCAACCAGCCGGTGTTCTCCAGGAGATGTCGTTGTCCTGGGGTGAGTGATAAGTACCCCTTCACAATACTCGTGATGCCGACATTCTTATTCTGGTCAATCTCATGACCATTCAGCTCGTAACGCATCTCGCTGAACATGTGACACACAGCCATATTGACCAAATCAGTGCTCTCACCAACAAGGCTGCCATCTGATTTTGTAATCCGGCCATAGATGTGGAGCGAACTTTTGCTAGGTAATACACACGCATCTTGATTCTGCACAGCTATGCGGATCTCATCATTATTTTTGAATGTAGACGCGGCATATGGTTGATGTGCATGTATTTCACAGTGGGCAATCGACTCGTCGAAGGTCACAGGTGTTTGCATTTTTATCATTCTCGTGCCGGGCATATGCAGATATAGCAACGAATTCTTATTTTCCACCACAACGAAGTCGAAGTCCTAGGCTCTGGAGAAACTGAGCGTTCTGATGTGTCATCCGAATCGGAGCTGCACGATCACTGATGATGCTTGGGCATGTTATCGAGCTTTTATAACTACTACCAGATTTTCTTGCCCCCTCAAACACAATTCCCATATTATCTCAAAGATTTCACGTGTAATCGTATAGTTACAGTTTCACCACGAAAATTGATCAATTTCCCGTCCTGATCGACTATTCTCAACTGTATATCATGTATTGACCGTACGGTGACTGGATGGTAAATGACATTTGTCGGCACTTCCACGATCTTATATCCGGGTGGTACGGTTGGGAAAAATTGATGAATCGTATGTACTTGATGCTCGTTGATATATGCACCCGTGGTAATATTACACTCAACCCGCAGAGCGTTGACTTTGAGTATGCGAACGGGTAACTTGGATTTGTGGGTAATACCACCTTGGAGAACATCGGGGGTGAAACCGAGCAAATGACCAATGGAATCTTTTGGATGAAAGTCTATCTGTTGATTGCATCTGATTTCGCTGAGTAGCTCATTGTTATTAGCTTTTGGACTAAATTTTATATGATCAGGTAATGCTCTTTTCAAATAATTTGCGATATCTTCAATTTCATAGCTCCCAGTGGGTATGGTAATTATTGTGTTGGGCGACGCATAGAACTTATTACACCCCTCATCTATATTGGGTATTGCGTTGAATTTCAAGAGCTCTATCAGTCCGAGAACATACGTCTTTGTCGGTGATAGCTCGATAGGGGGAAAATATTGAGTCCTCAAGACCGACGATTCCCCGGAGAGTGTCAACGTGAACGAATCAGCCATGACTAATACCACATCAACAATACGCATACATTTTATAGTTGTCCACTGAGAAACTTGAGGCACAAGTGACCGCAAATTACTGTGTTATATTCTTGATATCTCTTATGATTATATTTTACGCTACCAACACCGAGATATTTCATGAGATCTCTAGGCGGTTGTAAATCACCAAAACTGTCGAAATACACCGCATCGTTGCCGTTTTTTGTGTATGCAACCCAATGCGTCCCTGGACCGTCTTTATCATCAAGATTTATGATCGCAGACTCACGCTTTCTGGGTCCTGAGCAGGGTGAATCATTTCGCATAAAAACACCACGAAAATGTGGAATTTTCAAAGCTCTTGCATAGTTGAGCAAATCGGCATCTGTGAGGGCTCGGCGTGGTAGCTTTATTAGTTTTTTTTTTGCTTTGAATACAAACCCATACCCTTCTTATACGGTTTCAGGTATAAGCCCTTTCCTAAAGCAATCGCCTCTATTGTTGCGTTGTGTCGCTTGGATTCTTGTAACTGATGTTTGTTTGAATTAGCTTCATTGACAACCTTCGCTATGCCTGCAGCACCGCCCGCTAAAGCACCTGTAGCGCCAAGGGCTGCAAATATTGGGATAAGAAACAGTAATAAACCACCAGTTTTCTTAGGGACGGGTAAAATACGAGGCACGTGCACTTTTCCATTCGACATGGCCGAACGGGCACCAGCTAGAGCGGACTCAATAGCTTTGGAACCAGGCTTCATGGATTTCTTTGCTGCCTGTATAATAAATTTCAATGTCCTCTTCTTGTTCTTGAGCGATGCCTGTGTCTTGACCCTCTTCATACCCATACCCAGTTTGGATTTTGCTTTCATGGTGTTGGTGACCGCCCAGGCGACAGCTTTTTCGGCTGCACTTGCGTCTTTAGCCAAAACCCGATTCCAAGCCCTCTCGGCAAGCACTTTATCAGCCTTATGACGTTCCGCGATATTATCGTGATTCTTGGAGTATGCGATATCGTGCTGTTTGCATGCAGCGTCTAGAGCATTGATTCCTCGATCACCACGAGCTAACCTTTTTGCCAATTTCGTGCCAGGTCCGCAGTACTGATAACCAGGAACATGTAATTCGACGGGGAGATTGTTGATGATTTTATTTATTAATCCACAACCGCGCCTTTGTCTACGTGTGTGTCCAACCATGGTCGACCATGAACTAACATGAATTCTATAAAAGCACGTATTTTATGCATGAATATATTAGTTTGCATTGCGACGTTTGCCAAGCATCATGAAATTTCTGGATTAAACAATTAAACTACCCATAGATTGGTCGAGCGAAAAAAGAAGAAGGGGAAACGACACGGAGCCCTACTACCAAATAGTGTAAGGGCTGTCTTTTGCGGGCCTTCGAATTGCGGTGAAACTAATGCTCTCCTCACACTACTCACCCACGCTAATGGCCTCCGATTTGAGAATGTATACGTCTATTCAAAATCCCTCAATCAGCCCAAGTATGAGTTCTTGAAGAGGTTGTTGGAACCGGTCGAGGGGATGGGTTATTTTCCGTTTGATGAGCACAAGAACGTTGTAGAGCCGAAAGATGCGCACCCCAACTCGATTATGATTTTCGATGACGTGGCCTGTGAGAAGCAGGATAATATCAGAGCCTATTTTTGCATGGGGCGGCACAGAGATGTCGATAGTTTTTATCTTTGTCAAACATATGCTCGAATACCGAAACATTTGGTACGAGATAATGCAAACTTGCTGGTTCTTTTTCGTCAAGATGAGATGAATTTGAAACAGATCTACGCTGATCACGTGAACACCGATATGACCTATCAACAATTCAAAGATTTGTGCTTACCATGTTGGAATGACGGTGGATATAGTTTTGTAACCATCGACAAAGACAGCGAGATTAACGCTGGACGATATAGGAGAGGTTTCGACTGCTTTATAAGTCTGAATCATCAATGAACCGCATACAGTCACAGCACATCGATCAAACTGGCAGCATGGAGAGCTCCAAGATACGTAAGCAAAACGATGTGCTGCGAGAAATAGCAAGGGCGAGCGACATCACTCGACGTAAACACAAAATGATCAAAATGGGGAAAGACACAAGTGAGCAGGCTATTAGTGAAATCTTTAAACCTTTGGTTACACCACTGCACAAGTTGGTAGATTCATCGAAGTAGCAGCAGCGGCTACTAATGAAGCGAGAAGTGAAAACGGAGCCGGGGGGTTCGGTTAAGACAGAGAAAACGGAAGATTTTGTGAAAACAGAAGATTATGAGAATGCTTCTGATGATGATGAAGATGATGATGATGAAGATAATGATGATGATGATGATGATGATGATGATGATGATGATGATGATGATGATGATGATGATGACGATGATGATGATGATGATGATGATGATGATGATGATGATGATGATGATGATGATGATGATGATGATGATGATGATAATGATGCATATAGAAGTGCGGTTGAGGGGAGCCGGGCAGCTAACGTTGCTATTGGAGACAATGTTACAGCCATCGCCGCTGTGGGTGATACAGATGATGCCCATGATGATGACGATGATAACAACCGGGATGGTGCGTTTGCAGTCGCTTCTACAAGCACACCGGCGTCGAGAAAAGTGGTCAAGACGGCGCGCTATTTGAGAATGTTTACCTCATCCAAAGAGCGCAAGAACTTAGACACGAAATATGGTGTTCGAAAGCTAGTCGGTGGAATGAAGATCGGCGATTCGGATATCGTATTTGGCGAAAATCAGATATATGTAGGCGATAAGAGCTATGAGAACACGCCGGGATTGCTTGAATTGTTATTCAAAAAGTTTCCCGATCCCTCGATTGTACATAAAAGCGACAAATTGAATTATATCAAAATCGTGAAGAAAACGACATCGACCCGCCGGTGGAAAAACCCCGAGAAAGATCCGGTAGAGGTTTATTACCCACCCATTAAATTGCGCAGGGGCAAAGCATGGATTACGTTTATTGGGATGATCCTAATGAGCTCGTTGATCGTCTTCGACTACTCATGGCATCCCAAGCAGCCGGCAATACTGGCCATACCAATGAAATATCCTCCATTATTGAGGAGCTACGCGAGGCGGGAATCATTTATTAGCATGAGATTAATCATAGAATGATCATTCGGCCATGGATCGTTGAACAATGAGCATAGACATATTTGGACGACAGCTGACGAGCAACGGCTTTGAAAAAAGTGTGATTCGAGGCCTTCCGGGTGCTGGATTCAAATTCACCGCCGATAATCAGTACGATCTAGACGGCAAACGATTATGTAATATAGCCGATCCACAGGAACCTAACGACGTCGTTTCTCTGAAAAGTTTCGAAGATATTACATGGCGAGCCTTGGGTGTCCTCGACTATTCTATGGAAAAAAACATTTGCAAACTCCACGCTACAAGCACTTCGCGAGTTTGAATCTCAACTTACCGCACGACTAGATCGAGAGCATACCAACAATTTCGATGGAAATCGACACATTCAGGCTCTTATGACAGAAGAGATTGACGCGCCAACGGTGAAGAAGGAAATTCTGGAGATTCGGCTGGCTGCCGTAGGATCTGATCTTGAAGTGTTCAGTCATAACGGACTACTTCGAGGAATTCGCTTTGAATCGAGTTAGATCATTCAACAATGAGCATAGACATATTCGGTCGTCGGTTCGCTAGCAGAAAAATCAAAAGTGTGTGTAGTCGTGGACCTCCCGGTGTTGGGTTTAAAACCACCATCGATAACCAGTACGACATAGACAATAAACGATTGTGTAATATCGCACATCCACAGGAACCAACCGATGCTGTTTCTCTGCAAAGTCTTGAGGATATTACACAGCAATCATATATTGCTCTTGAACGATCCATAAAAGAGACATTCGAGCAATCCATGCAGCAGGCTCTCGAAGCTCTTAAATCTAAACTTAATGCCCGCATGGATCGGGAGCACAGTGAAAGTTTCTAAGAAAACCAACGTATTTGGATCCAGGCAAAAGAAAGGATTGAAGCGCTGAAGGGTGATTGTGAATCTCTGGATAAGCGGTTGGAAATAGTGGAGAATAACGTTGAAAAGCTCAACCCACACTACATCCAGGGAATTCCCATTCCGACCAACTCGTTGAACAGCAAACAGAATAAATACACTAAACATTAGGAAGGATGAAGGCGGTAATAGCGAGTGAACTTCATAGACCCGCTCGACGTAATTATCCCCGACGCTATGGCGATATTCGCGGTCTGGATGAGACCTGGCAGGCTGATCTTGTCGATATGACCGCATATTCATCCGTCAACAAGGGCTCAAAATTTTTGCTCACGGTGATTGATATATTTTCAAAATTTGCGTAGGCCGTACCGATCAAGAGTGAAAATGCCAAAGACGTGACAGCGGCAATGAAATCTGTGCTAACTCTAGGTCGCATACCGAAACATCTACACGTTGATCAGGGCAAGGAATTTTACAACAAAGAATTTAGAACTCTTATGAAGCATAATGGGATCAACATGTACTCGACATTCAGCAACTTGAAGGCATCGATATGCGAACGCTTCAATCGAACACTGAAGAATAAAATGTGGAAGCAATTTACTCTTCAAGGTTCTCATATATGGATTAACATTCTACCAGATTTGATCGCATCGTATAATACCACCAAACACCGTACGATTGGAATGAAGCCGAAAGATGTAACTATAGCTAATGAAAAACAGATATATCGACGTGTGTATAAGCCACGTCAATTCAAAAGAAGCGAACGAAAACGCAAATTTAAGGTTGGCGATAAAGTTCGCATTAGCAAATATAAAAATATGTTCGAAAAGGGGTATACGCCGAATTGGACAACGGAAATATTTACAATTGATGCCGTAAAAAATACCAACCCTCCAACATAGAAACTCATCGACTACCTGAACCAACCCAGCGAGGGCGGTTTTTACGAGGAGGAGCTCAGCAGGGTGCAATATCCCGAAGGCTATCTTGTAGAAAAGGTCTTGCGGAGGCATGGTGATCAACTCTATGTAAAATGGTTGGGATTCGGCAGTTCACATAATAGTTGGATAAATAAATCGGATATGTAATATAATTTTATGAATAAATTTATTATCAACATATTTACATTTGTTCTTCAACCCTCCTCAATCTTAATGCTAGTTTGCGTGGTCATCGAGGGAAAGAAATATTTCCCACATTTTTTCCCACATTTCCACACATCATCTCACATTTTCTCACATTTTTTCACATTTTCTCACATTTTCTCACATTTTTTCACATTTTCTCACATTTTCTCACATTTACATGCAAAGTAGATGGGAAATTATTTTATTCTGTTTTAGAAAATGTGAGAAAATGTGAGAAAATGTGAGAAAACTCTTTTCAAATATTTAAGACATTTACTAGTTTGCGGAATCTTGATAACCCCAGGGTAAAGTATCGGTTTTACCGGGTATCAATTTCCGCTTATCATCACACCAGCTTAGAGCTAACTTATTCTGTACAATGGTGCTAACCGCATGTCGACTACTTCTTATCATACACCGTTTCTCAACTAAACTTTGATGGTCAATAAGACATCGCTTGTAATCATCAAACGTAATAGATTTTAATGTGGAACCCTTCACGCCCTTTGCACGTTTCTTATCGGTATCACCACGAGTTTTAAACGTGTAGAGTTTTGCACGCAGACCGATACATTCGGTCATGATTTTCCCGTTATTCTCATCCTTCATCAGACCAAGGCGTTTTTTATTCATTAGTGGAATACCATGGACATTATCTGGTGGATAGTCCGATGTATCGAACATTGTAACGACATCGCGTCTAATGATTTCATAGATGTTTGGTACGGTAAATTTATATATCAGACTATCAGTATCGGTATACATTAATTTTGCTTCACTACTTGAAAAATTATTTTTTACATAATCATAGTGGAAGTTGTATAAGAAGATTTTCGAAAGATCGAGAATCGCTGCGCCGATGTATGTTGGCTTATTGAAATATACCTTGGTGCGATGTAGCTCAATAATCACCATATCTTCATCAAATATGGTGCAGATATGAAATGTGGGTCTTGCAATGAGAGCACGCGCACCACCCCTACCCTCCCATTTTGTGATTAGTTTCACGGTCTTATGGTTACGCACATTCTCCATGGTCTTGCCAAATACAGCATTATTCATAAGCTTGTAGAAATTTTTTTCAAACTCATTTTTTGACTGCTTTCGCATATTTGTATTGAGGTCAATGTATGATTTTAACCATGGTGATTGGGTGAACCTTAAAATCCTATGCACTTTCACAAGCTTCAAATCGAATTTAATGCATTGTTTTAAATTACGATAGTGCAGAACATACTTTTCCTTGGGTAGAAGCGTTGTCGCGAGTTTTCTAATTTCACTACCTGGTGGTATGAAATGCTCGGGACAGAGAGGTAAAAGTCCGCATGCTGTTTATGCAGCTCTACGGGGTAATCTAAATCTACCTCTAGAATATAACCGGTTGATGAATTATCCGGATGGGACAATACATCGATGGCATCATTTTCCCACTCGAACGCTCCACTCGGCAAATGCTCACTCATAGCTGCACCATAGAGATTGTTTACATCGAAATACATTAAATATGATTCCACCTTGCAGGAATCAAAATCTTCACCCATAAATCTATTATTCGCTCTGGCATAACGATTTGAGCACTGTGCCACACCACCCCTTATGCCTTTTTCGATGAATAATATCATTTCCAGATCGCCTAAAAGTTGAAGATTAATTTTCGTTTGCTTTAACATAGCATCAAAAGCAAGCCCCGGTGCAGTGTAATAATGCAGAGGATCCAAGTTATACGTTTTGAAGCAGCTATCACGGAAATTTTTAAATATATCGGCCAATAAAAGCACATCGGTTTTCAGGTATAAATCGGAATATTCACCCAGAGTTTTCAGCTCAAACTTGGCCCAAACATTTTTCGCATGTTCATAATCCTCATTGGAAATATGGAAATCGTTAAGTCTCGAATAAAAATATTTCTCAATGGGTAATTCCGGCTCATCGAGTTTTTCCCAAAAATCGATGTATTCGTAGGGGAATACACCTTTGCGAATCATCAAATCGAATTTTCCCTGATCACTGTAAAAATTTTGAGTTATTTTTTTATCCGCATCGCGCACGTATGATGCTAATTTGTCAATGCTGCTGGCCATAAATCGAATCGAATCTATGAATCTCAAGCTCATCATAGTGCCATCAACCCTCTTGGTGAATGATATATACTTTTCCTTATTAATGGGCAATAGTGTGATTTTACCCGAAAAATTTGAAGCTAAAGATTTGATTATGAAATGCGAATCATAGCCCGACAAACTATGAAACACTACCGGAATCGTGTGTTTCTCTCTGAAATTCAAGTTACACCGATTATGGGCGGCACCGCGATATTTACCCGTGAAATGGCAGTGATCATGACATCTTTTTTCTTCGGGTAAAAATCGCTGCTCACAGATGTGGCAATTTTTCGCGCGCATATGATGATCGCGTTGTGCCTGATTCAGAGATTCCATTGGAATTATATTTTTTATGCGCGACTCTACTTTAATGGATAATTCGCGAAGCTGTCCGATAAACCATTCAACACAATCGGGTCCGCGTTTATTCTCATATCCCGATAATGTTCCGTCATATGAGCAATGTACATAATAGGCGACACTGTGTGGGATATGCTCTTGAGATTCATTTGCGGTTGGTTTCAATATACACTCGAGATCGGCATAAACAACGAATGGCACAGTTCCCTTATTCTGAAAATTTGAAAATTCCAAATCTTTTTTCTCTGGAAATTCCATTCGGATTCTATTCATTCGCATGCAATCTTGCCTGTGACTTTCATACGCACCGTGCACGCTAAAGTGACACAGGCATCTATCGCACAAAAATTGTTCACCGTTATGGCTTGATAATTGTTTGCTAATCAAACGCGAAAGATTCTTAATCCAAGCAAAGTGAAATCGTGGTTTGAAATTATTTAAATCATCATCATCATCATCTTCTATTTCGCTCTTACTCTCTATCATGAGTAGGTGGATTGTGTTGCTCTTAGTTATATTCTTACTCAAATAAAGCGGGGTAATTACACTATTTTTGGACTTTTTCTCGCTCTGAAAATTTTCCGGTTCGATTCCATATACGTTAATGCTCAAATTGTTCAATTTTTCGAATTTCTGTACACTATGCAGGGTCGCTGGGAATTTAATACTTGTACAATTTAGCTCCGATATATACCGTCGATAGCTGTGTGGTCTGGTTGCGTTAACGCCCGTGGGGTGGAGAGCTGCGGCAACGGACCACAGCAAACACCGATCATCATCATTCTGCACGTTGACCACCGCCTTTTTTTGCTGAATATCCTCAGGTGGCGCTGTATATGTTGAGAGTCCACCGCGAAGAGGCTCGTATCGGTTTATGCCAACCACTGCATTTATGATCTCAATCATACTCCAACCAGAATCTCGTTGTTCGAAATCCTCCACCATGGTCAGCAGAGGATTTGTTACGTTATCGCTGAACCAGGTCTCCAGGTTCGTTGATGGAAGAATCGTAACGTTGCGTGTATTGAAGTTCTTCACTTCCAAGCTGATCTGATCGTTTTTCACGTTCTCAAATTTACACGAAACCCC